>CM046454.1:42255409-42855409 GCA_025506515.1 Flaveria trinervia | reverse complement strand
TTAAATTCTTTTAAAGTCCCAAACAATCTGTTCCCTGTGTTCTATCATTCTCTATAAACTTTGAATCAGTAACACAGATTTGATTACTTTTCTTTTAGCTAAGCTTTCCTCCTCCCTCGTTTTTTTGGTAATTAAATGACACGACTAATATAATACTAATCTAACATATTCTCCCGCTAAAATTGTAAAACCGAAAATATTTTTGCATTTTGAATTTTAATAGGTGAAGAAATAAAATAAAATAAAATAGAAAATAACTCTACTCGTTGGACTATGTACTGTCATCTTTTGGAATCACTTCACATTTCTCTTCACGCCATTGACCTCTAACAGATATAATAATCGTGGTTTATGAAAAGCTTTTGTGTAGAGGTCAACGTGTTGAAAGTCCGTATTAATTTTAACTACATAAATTCTTTTCAAAACAATCACATATAAAGTGATATTTAATTCCGATGTGTTTAGTTTTTGCATGTTGGATAGGATTTTTAGTTACGGCTATAGCAACAAAATTATCAACAAATATGGAAGTGTTAGAGAATTTCAAACTGTAGTGCGTATTTGTTGTTGAATCCAGATGATTTGTGAACAGCAACTTGCAGCAGCAATGTATTCAGCTCCACAAGTTGACAGAGCAACCGATGCCTGCTTCTTACACTGCCAGGTGACTAATCTTCTCCCAAAGAATTGACATCCTGCAGATGTTGACTTGTAGTTCATTTTGCATCCGCCATAATCCGAATCACTATACGCTGTAAGCTCAAAGTCATCATCATGAGGATACCACAACCCAAGTGTTGGAGTACCCTTCAGATAACGAAATATCCTTTTGACTCCTATGAGATGGTTGACTTTTGTTTCGCCTGATATCTAGAGCAGAGACATGTCGTGTACATGATATCAGGTCGTGAGGCTGTGAGGTACATGAGGGATCCGATCATTCCTTGGTACATGGTGGCATCCACTTGATCACCATATTCGTCTGGTTCCATATCGTGGTTTGTAGCAAGTGGAGTCCGAGCCGCCGAAGCATTCTCCATATCGAATGGACTGAGAATATCGCCTACATACTTGGTTTGATGTAGAAATATGCCCTTTGGAGTTTGATCCACTTGTAACCCGAGAAAGAACTTCATTTCTCCCATGGCACTCATCTCAAACTCAGCTTTCATTACTGCTTCAAATTCTTTACATAATTCTTCGTTTTTGGAACCGAAGATTATGTTATCAACATAAATTTGTACTAACAATAAATCACCATCCTTTTCTTTGATGAACACTGTTTAGTCAATCACTCCTCTACGAAAGCCATGTTTCACAAGATGAGTCGAGAGCTTCTCATACCATGCTTGTGGGGCTTGGTGGAGCCCGTAGAGAGCCTTATCCAGCTTGTAAACTCTGTCCCGATGATATGGATCCTCAAATCCTTCGGGTTGACTGACATACACTGTCTCCCGGATTTCACAATGAAGGAACGCACTCTTTGCATCTAGCTGATAAACTTTAATCTTCATAAAAGATGCATAGGCTAGTAAGATACGGATTGCTTCCATTCTTGCCACATGCGCAAACACTTCATTGTAATCAATACCCTCGACTTGTCGAAATACTTGAACTACAAGTAGACCCTTGTTTCTTATTATGACCCCTTGGTCATCTTTCTTGCACTTCAAGACCCATTTGGTGCCAATGACCTTAGCACCTTTTGGTCTATCCACCAGTGTCCATACTCCTAACTTCTTGAATTGAAGAAGTTCTTCTTGCATGACACTCACCCACGCCTTGTCGTTTTGGGCTTCACTACCATATTTTGTATCAAATTGAGACACAAAACATCGATACACACCATCGTGAAGATATCCCTTTTCCATTACTGAGGCATAATCACCTGAGTAAAGCTGATTTTGTCTGTACTCCTAATCGAACATCTCCAATGACATTGTCCAAAGGATGATAAATATTTATTCGTGATTAGGAGTGGTGGGAACAACTACCTCATTATCCAGATTGTGAACACCAAGTTCAATATCTGAGGCAGTGGGAGTGTGAGGTTCTGAAGTGTTAGAGGCATCAACATCAAATGCTTGTGTACTTGTAGTAGTAGGAACCTGTTCCTCCTGATCCACCTGATCATTTTCCATGTCTTCATCATCAGAGGAGGAGTCACTTACCTCAAGTGCTCCCCTTGAAGAACTAGAAGACTCACCTTGTGAAGCTGAGGTTGTCGAGTCCAGTGATGGTGTGTTTAACACATCGTACATCATTCTGGTCGATAACGCATCCTCAGTAGGTGAGAGAGGGATGTCGAAGGACTTAAAGAATCCATCATAGTCGAAAAAGAATGAGGGTCCTTTTCCATCAAGGGGGTGGTGTATTTCTGTACATCAATGTTGCACCACACTTCTACTTGACCCGTTGAGTTGATATAACTATCTTTTCGGTATGTTGTATCCTAGGAAAATCCCTTCTTCGGCCTTCTCGCTGAACTTCCTTGACTGAGTTTTCTTTAGCAGCGTACATGGTGCGCCAAATGGTTCGAGGTACCCCAGATTCGGTATATGTCACTGGAGAAACTCATAGCACGTTTTACCATGACGTTTGACCACCAATACTCGATTGAGGGTGTAACATGCATTAGCTACTACCTCGTTCAAAAATTGGATAGGCAGTTTCGAGTCTGCTAGCATCGTTCGGGCTGTCTCTATCAAGCTTTGATTCTTTCTCTCAGCAACTCCATTCATTTGAGGAGTGTACGCAGATGTGAACTGGTGCACAATTCATTTTTCTTTGTAGAATGCCTCCATCCACTGGTTCTCGAACTTGGTACCGTTGTCTGAGCAAACTTTCCTTACCTCAGCTTGTAGAGTGACTCCAATGTAGTTACCAGCTCTTTGAATGATTCAAATGTCTCTGATTTGGATTTCAAAAACATCACCCAAGAAAATTTTGAGTAATCATCCATAACTACATAGCAGTACAAATCATCGGCAATGCTCTTTGTACTAACTGGGCCAAACAAATCCATGTGAAGAAGCTCAAGAGGTAGGTCAATTGAGTGAACCTTCTTTGCCTTATGAGACTTCTTTGTCTGTTTCCTTTCTTACATACGACACAAAAATCCGGTAATTGGAAGTTCTTAACATTTACTCCACGCACTAGATCATTCTGGATCAAGTGATTCATCTTTCGTGGATTAATGTGTCCCATTCTTCTATGCCAGGATATGGAGTCTTTCTCTTGTGCCTTTGACAAGAAAAATTGTACATTATGATCGGTTGTGGAGGCCTATGATAGGTCCAAGAAATAAATCGTTATATCTTGAAGCTGACATTAAGACTTGGTCCTCCGGATGACGTAGTCTTTTATTAGAACATAGCACTTTTTTTTATCAAATACAATCTTGAATTCTTTGTCACATATCTGGGAGACAGAAAGTAAGTTATTTTGAAGTTGTTGAACATAGTTTACCTTATCAAACTTAACTTTCTTGTTTCCCACTTCGCCTTGTGCAGTGATATAACCTCTTTTATTTCCAACAAATGAAACGTGTCCCCCTTCAATTTGTTTGAAATTAGATAGGAGAGATAGGTTTCCAGTCATGTGCTTTGACGCCCTGCTATCACCAATCTAGGTATTTGTAGTAGCACTATAGCGGACAACCTGCACAATAAAAAATAATGATTAGTTAGGATAGGGACCCAAGCTTAACTGGTTAGGGTGACCTAGAGGAATCACCAATCATAAACTCAACCCATACCCATTTGAGGGTGAGGGAAAATCATTTTTCTTCTTGTTCTCATTATCAGACAATGGACTCGACTTTTCTTTCCATAAGCTAGTTTTGTGTAAGGCCTGTTTGTGATAAACAGACGTCTGGCTTACGGTTTGAACTTTGTGTTCACTAATTCTTTTTGGTGGAGTGATAGGACTCCTTTTCGAAGAACTTGGTTTAGTATCATGAAGTTCAATTTTCTTTTTGGTGTCTGATGCTAAGGACAATTAGAAGCGATGTGTCCATACTTTCCATAATTGTGCATAATCTACTTTCTACATGTTGGCGGAACTGTTTTTATGGGGAAGTGTGTGACACAGGTGTGACTTTAGTCTGTTTGGGTTTGGAAACTTCTTGTTTAGATGTTTTTGCTTCTTTAACAAAATTCATTGTTTGAACATCTTGAACATCTTTACCCTTTTGTTTATTTGGACTATGACATGGAGCACATGGTTGGTTAACTTGTTTGGTCTTTTTAGGTTCAGAAATAGACATGTTTGAACCTGACTTCACATTAACCTTTTCAAATTGTTCATCCAAATTGTTCATCCAAATTGGCAGTAGGCATCTTACCTTTAGGTTTCAAAGTGTCCTCCTTCTGTTTAGCGATAGATTCTATCGATTTACTCGTGGAATCTGGATCACTAACTAGAGGAGTGGACACCACATGATCCTGATTGGATTGTTATTTATTGGTCTACATTTAGCATTCAACAGGATCTCATGTGGTGGTGGAACCACTTTGTAACCCAACCCCTCCCCGTTGTTATGTTCTTTCACTAAGTGCGGGACTATGTGAGAAGAACTGGTCTAACTGTGCAGTTTTTGTTTTAATGAGTTGACTTCAACTTCCAAAACTGCATTTTCTTTCCTAGTTTCTTCCATGGAGTTTAAATAAAACTTTATATCATTTGCTTGGTTAAAAGCAACAACCTCGGTTTCCTTAGTTGTTTATTTAAAAGTTCTATTTTCTCTTTATAACTATGCTTATTTTGTTTTAAAATCTGATTAGCTTTTGTGCATAGTTGTAAGTCATTTACTAAGCTATCATTGTGGTCTAATAACCTAGAAAATTTTGAATCTATGCTTTCTCTAAATATTACATTCGTTACTAGCATGACTTTCAAAGAGTTGGTCTTTGGTACTTACCCTATGAAGACTCGGTTGAATCAGCCATCAAAGCAGATTTTGACTATTTGGGTGATGGTGATTCTGAACATGCTGTTCTAAGATCTTCTTCATTCAGGTGATTGACCATGTTTGTAGTCTCTTCATTCTTTGACATCACTAGTTCCACTGTCATTTCACCTTTCCTTGTAGAGTCGTCATCCAAACCCTCAAGATAAGCAATGTTGGAATCTCCCGAAGATACAAAACGAAAGGTCCAATCTTGCCCTTTGTCTTCTTATGCAGTCAAGGCCTTAGTTTCCTTGCTGCGAGGTAGCACCACTTGTGGGTTTGTCTTGATGATGAAGGTTGAGAATGGATTACCATACCTGTCTTCTTGGGTTAACACATTCATGTTTGAAATGCCCCTTCTCTCCACAGTTAAAGCAGGTAACTTTTGTTATCAAAACCAAAGGTACTGTCTTTTGTGGCTATCAAGCTTTATCCAATTTTTTCACAAACTTCTTCGCCCTCCAGACAGCACTAGCCAATGCCCACATGATATCCATTCTTCGAGTTCAGTTTCATCCACTTGCTCGTAATCTTCATATGCGAGATGGCAATTTCTAATCTTCCCTGCAACTAGTCCACCATAGGAGTGAACTACCACTGCTAGGAGATCCATATGATCCTTTTCCACCTCCACAGTAATATTACCGAGATTCTCGGTCTGCAACTTCATAGCATTTTCTTCATGTACTATATATTGGGTGCAAGATAACCGTGATGTTTAAGATCCTGAAGTAGTGACTTGGGAAGGAGCTGCTGAACTAGACACAAATGCCGTTTGAAGTGGTGCTCTTGAACTTGTTGAAGTTGGAGATGAGTTATAAAGTGACAGGTTTTGATCGTATAATCCTTTCTGAGATCTGTACTTCATCCTCAATTCTTCCTCCCTCAGCTTCAAAATGAAATCATAATATCCAACTTTGCAAGCATATCATTCTGTCTCGGATTTGACACAAACGAGACCCACTTCTCTGGCAACCCATCTGCAAAACTTGACACCTTGTCTTCCATGGACGTCATTACCCCATGAGTGTGCAGCTCACTCATCAAGTGATAGAATCGGTCGATGATGTCATCCAGGCTCTCTTTTTCTATCGAAGAGAAGTTATCAATCTCCTTCTTCAGAGCCTTTGTCTTTAATGCCTTCAACATCGCATTATAGTCCTACCATTTTTCCAGAGCCTCCCATAACTTGTTTGCTTGTTTGTTCTCAGAAAACTAATGGAATATGTCTTTTGGTATTGACTAAGTCAACAAAGCATACACCTTCTTTTCAGCATTGTACTTCACGTTCTGGCTATTAGTCATACCACCTAAGGTAAGTTTAACACCATCAGCACCAACTGGCATACTATATCCTATCTTGATTGATTCCCACAGATTTGGATCAACTCCATTTAGATATATCTCGAACCTTTGCTTCCATTGTGGGTAATCATGTAACATTATGAGTTTAGGGGGCTTATTGCGATTCCCAATTTCATTTTCCAAAAGCAAAAGTCTCTAGATACGAGAGTCCCTTCCGGCAGTAAACGCTGAGTACTGATCTTCCATTTCGTTAAACTTTCAACTTTAGACAAGACTTATTCACTCGTGCGAATAGAGAGGTGCGATTAAGTACAGTCGTGCGATTGAGTCAATGCTGCTGGTTTTGAAATTCAATGGTTTTTGGCACTTTGACACAAAAATACGATTTTTCATGAACCCTAATCTGTGGTAAGCCAAAAAACGTGAACTTTTAGATCTAGAGACATCGAAAACACTATTTTAATCAAAAAGATGGGGTTTTTGAATGAAAAACATGATTTTTACACCAAAACGATCGAATCACACGCAAAATCAAGAGTCAAAGTTATGATACCACTTATTAGGGACCGTGTACGGATGGAGAGTACTAACTGATTCTGCACAATTCAGATTAATCTAACGATTAAAGAAATGTTAAGAATAATTAGAACAAGATCAACTGCAATCTATGCACTTGGAATAGGTTTTCTTGAGTCTCTGGACGGCTAGGGTATGATTATGTGTGTAGGAATTCGAATTGTTACGTTTTTCCATGAATTAGCTGGTATGTATAGGTTAGGGTCTTCCATCGTACGACTGAATCATTAACATGGTTCAGTCATGCGACTGAATCATGCGATTGTTCCATCCGCACGACTGAAGGTTCAGTCGTGCGACTGAGTCAATCTTATGTCTCAATCGTACGACTGAGTCAATCTTATGTTTCAATCGTGCGACTGATCCATTCTCCTGGTTCAGTCGTGCGATTGGTCCATTGGCATGAAGTATTCATGCATATCGTCCATTCGTATGGTCCATTCGCATGGTCCATTCGCATGAGGACTTCATATGATTAAGTTTGAACATTTCTCAATCATTATGGACTAAAAATTATGTACAACAACCACAAACCTATATAGTTAGTTCACTAAAAATTATCACACAATAAACAATAAAATATTAAACATTATAAGCATCAAACACATATAGTATTTCATTCATACCCATTCATTACATATGTAAGACATGATAGACATTTACATTAGGCTTTTAAACTAGGTACGTATGTATCAACATCTTTGAAAGCTTGTGTCATTGGTGGTTCTTGTGTAGAGGATTCTGGTTGATGGGTGGTGATTTGAGCTTGTGATGATGGTGTTTGAGTAAGAGCGGTTTTGAGAAAGTCTTCATAATTTACCTCAGTTGCTGTTCTAGGACTACATCTATGATAATTAGATCATCAGACAGAGAATATAGCCCTTTAGCCGCCTGGATATCAGCTTCGAAAGTTTGGAATACTTCTTCCGTAGCTTTGACTTCAGCTTCGAAAGTTTGTGGGATTGCACTATCTATCCCAACTGTTATAGTTACTGGGCCATCAATCCCCATATCCCCTTTGAAATCATCTCAGGTTTAATATGTACCTTTGGTTGACCAACTACTTTGATAGTCGTAGATGGTGCATTCCACCTCTGAAGCTCTTCAGCTCTAAAGTGCGCCATAACAATGTCTGGACTTGGTGGTTCAAGTGAGGAGCTCATCAAAAATTTGGTTAAGAACCTATTAAAATCAATGAACATCCTTGGGTCCACTTGAAAGATGATAGGAGGAGGCTCAGGGAAAGCAGTTGATTATGAAGCATGATATCTTAAAGATGGTGTTGAAAGGGCCAACCTTGGGTGCTCCACATGTGTTTCTCTTTGAATATTCTCCCCTTTTGGTAGCATCATCTTGAGAGCTTGATGAGCTAGAGGAGGAAGTCAAAGAGACTTGTATTGGTACATGCCTACAGATCTCTCAGTCTGTTTCTTAGCTAGTTAAGCCTTGAGATTTTCAATCTCAAGTTGCTGAGTGACAAACCTATCCTTTAAAGTCTTAACTTGGATTCAAGTTTTGAAATTTTAGAAAGTAGGTCCTTTATGGTGATTTGCATACTCCCTCATCTTTTTTAGAAGAATCACGTGTAGATGAGGCAACATACCTATTATGTTCGTCCTCATTACAAGTTGTGGTTTATTGGCACCCCAATTTCCCTTGCTTAATGATGTCTCTTTCAAAGTCATCAAAAGGTAGGGTTTCCGTAGATTCAATCTCAGATATATTACCAATTTCCTGAGGACCTAATAAGGCACCCTCAGTAGTGGCAGCCGAATCTATATGAGTCCCCTCCACACCAGTGGAACTTACCTTAGGGGCAGCTGAATCTACATGGGCTAGAAATCAAATATCTCTTTAGGGTCAGTTGATCTTTAGATAGGTATAATGGATCAACATCATGGCCTTTGAAGAGACATGATTTCTTCATCAGTACCTATTAGAAGGTTAGTGAAAGATATAGAAGTTATGCCTAGTGACCCGGGACCTTGATCAATGTCTAGTGGCATTAATCCTTTGATTGGCCTGTCCATTTTTGGCTTCTTAGGGGAGTATAGTGACTCTCCCTGAGGGCTTATGCTTTGGGTTTGAGGCTCATGGGATAAAGATTGAGGAGACTTAATACCCATATTGAGGTCAAATATGAAGGATGGTAGGACCTCAGACTGAGTAGGAGCCTATGTCCACTCTAGCCTTTTTGGATTGAACATGAGGAACTTGTTCAATCAAGGTTGAACAAGGGTTTGCTTGCAGCATCTCTAATATGTATGTTTGATGGGATCGGAAGGAAGATTTGGTATTGAGGTAGTTATTGTTGGTGTGGGTTCATCACCTGTGGGGTTAACATGTATGTCACCAGGAACCATCAGCTTAATCATACTAGGAAGAAGAGCATGTCTTCCAGAGAAGTTGGTGGACACTATCTTTAGCACCTTGAAGATGGCTGCAAACTCTTGACCTAATAACCTGGACTCCATTTATGGTATCAATCTGGCCATTACTCCAGAACTCTACCATATGGTTTGAGTAAACTATAGTGTTAACGGTTAGGTCTGTGAAATAGGTGGACTGGGTTAGGAAGTGGATGATCTCATAGAAGTCAGTATCCTTGGAAAAGTCAAGGAGTGTGACTTGGTTGTGCTAAGGGTTTAGTGCATTGTTGGAAAGTTACTGGAAGTGAATTTTAATTTGGGAGTAAAACCGAAGACGAAGGAAACTTAGGGCTGTGAAAGGGTAAAACTATTAAGGTAATAGGTCAGAAGTATTTAAGTAGGTGAATGGTAGATGGATTAAGTTGAATGCAAGTTTTTTGGGTATGATGGGACAAGGCGTTCAGGTTAAAAACCATTTTAAACTATAACGACATCATTAATAAAATATTTACCTTGTACAAAGTGGGCCCAAAAGATTTCTATTACCAATTAAACTTTCTCCCGGGTAAAAGCTTTTCCCAAAAAAATATTTTTCTTCCAAAGCCAAACTTCTTTGAAGGGAAATTTCTGTTGGACCAAAAGAACCAATGAGCCGGATCAAAAAAACCTTTAGTCCCACAGACGTCACAACAACACAAACTACTGAAGACCACACACTGAAGACAACACTGATTACAAAGTCTGAACACAAGTGCTGAAGACAAAGTCTGAAGACAAGTGCTGAAGACAAAGTCTGAAGACAAGTGCTGAAGACAAAGTCTGAAGACAAGTGCTGAAGACAAAGTCTGAAGACAAGTGCTGAAGACAAAGTCTGAAGACACAAGTGCTGAAGACCAAAGTATCAGACGTTGTCACAACAGCTGAAGAGGTCTTCTTCAGTAGTTGTGACGGTTTACCTTTCAATAGTTTTATGTTTTATCTCTTCAGTAGTTTGACACAACAGCTGAAGAATACTTCTTCAGTTGTTGTGCTCATCAGTAGTTTTATGTTTTTCAGTAGTTTTGTAAAACGACTGAAGAGCTTGTTCTTCAGTCGTTGTAGTTTCAGTAGTTTCTTATCAGTAGTTTCATATTTGTACTTAACTCTGATATGTTCTCAGTAGTTGTGAACATTTCAGTAGTTTGTTAAGAGTTAGTTATTTTTGTAATAGATCTGCCAGTTGTCACTTTCCCGTGATAACAGCAGCGATTGCACTCTATATAAGGAGTGTCAACCTATTGTAATACAGAATGATTTGATCAGAAATATTCGATATTATAGAAACATTCCTTGTTACAGAAATATATTCTCTCGTTATAACCGTATTTGTTCTTAATGCATACGAGTATCAAATTCTTGCTACAATTTGTCTAATTCTTGTTCTTATTCCGCTGCGTTGCGCTCTAATACATCAAACTTGTGATCACTGATCCTGACAAATGGTATCAGAGCAGGTTAATCATTGATCGATCTAATAATTGATCATTGAAACTGCTATTCAAGATCCAAGTTTGATTGAATTAGCATTTTTTTGGCAAGAAACGGTTATAGAGATTGAATTTTCGTGTTTCTGGTCATTCATCCTGAGATTTTCTCTGGTTTTCATTGAGTCTGTTGTGGTCTATGTAAAAACGTTTAAAAGCTTGAATTAAATTGTATTTGGACTAAAATGACTACTCCTTCCAATGATCCTCACAATACTGGTTCCTCAACCAAGCCTCCAATGCTGGTTAGGAATGAGTATAACATATGGCAACGACGAATGCTCCATCACCTGTCTGTTAACAGCGCAGGTTGTTGGACATCAGTGGTACATGGTCCACACAAGCCTATGGTGAATAACCCGGAAACCAATCAAATGGTTCCGAAGAGGAAGGAGCAATACTCAGATGAGGATAAGAATTGTTTGAGATTGATGCAAAAGCCCATGGAATTCTGGCCATGGCACTGCCCAATGAAATCTATTCTGGGCTAATGCATCATGAAACTGCCCATGACCTCTGGAATGCCTTGAAAGAAAATTTGGAGGAACAGATGAGGTCTTGGCAAATAATAGAGAAATCCTTGCCCAACAATATGAGACATTCTCTCATAGAAAGGGTGAGACACTGACTCAACAGTTTGAGCGGTTCTCTTGTTTGATCTCTGAATTAAAAATGGTCAAACTTGAGTACACCAATCCAGATGAATAACAATTTCTCAGATCACTGCCTGAGAGATGGGACACATATACTATTGTCCTACGCTCTAGTGCAAATTTGGACAAACTATCTCTCACCCAACTCCATGGGAAATTGCTCACATTTGAGAGAGAGATAGAACAGAAACGAAAACTGTCTTCATCTGGAAAGCTCACTGAAGACTTTGTACCAGGCAACACTGCCTTGGTTGGTCATGATTAGAATATGCTTCATCTGAATGCCAGTATGATGAGCATATTGATTTCTCCTCAAACACTTCTGATTCTGCGTTTGTGAGTGTTGATAGTCAGTTTACTGGATGTAATAATGACAATCTATGCTTCATCATGGATGATCTCAAGGGGATTGCTGATGATGACTTAGAAGAGATGGATATTTTGAGCCAAATGGCCTTGATAATATCAGATCTCAGAAGTTCTACAAAAGAACTGGAAGAAAGTTCCCAGGACTCTCTGGCAAAACCAAAGTTGGTTTTGACAAGAGTAAGTTGAAGTGTCACAAATGCCACAGGCTTGGACACTTTGCTAGAGAATGCAGATCATCTGGATCTAATTCCTCTGCACCTTTTGTGACTTTCCCTGGCAATAGTCAACAACACAGAGGGCAACATCCTGTCAATTCTAGTCATCATTCTCAACCACAATCTCCTGCATATTTTGTTCCTCAGGGTCAAATGCCATATCCTTACCCTTGTTATTACATGCCACAGTCAAATCAAGTCAAGTTCCTATAGTACCACAACCTCATGCACTACCAGAACCTCAACCATCTCAATCTCATCAACCTCCTCAACCTCACAACACAGCTTCTTCACCCCTGGAGTTGTTGACTGGAGCAGTTTACCGGATGACATGTCTGGTCATGAACAACTGTTCACAGGTGCTGGTCAACATAGTGGTGACAGTCCTTTTGGAATCTGGCTCTCATGGCCCTGGAGTCTACTGAGGGTTCCTGCTCAAATGCATCATCTTCACAGGTAACTCAGGTATCTTCAGAGGCTAAAGCCAGTTATGTTCTGAATCATGCATTGCTGCCTTTGTCTCCATTAGAGAGGCAAATGTAGCATTAATAAATCAAAAACTTGAGTTTGAGAAAACCATTTCCAAAAGAAAAGCTGAGTTTGAGTCTGCTCTTAATAGTAAAAATGATGAGATTTATAAGCTTAAATGCCAATTAAATGATGAAAAGGCCAAGCTAGAGGTTATTCTGGAGACCAGAGAAGTCTCAAAGAAACCCTTGCAGTCACCCAGTAGAGTGTGATCGATGGGTACAATCATGCAAAGGTTTTGAAATGCTTCTTAGTAAGCAATCTGCTTCCAATGTGAAGTTTGGTATTGGTTATAATCACACTGCTCCTCCTACAGATTTTGCTTCAAGAGCAAAGTGAAATCTGATGGAGAAAGCAATAACCAATCCACCTCATCATGTGATTCACTTTTGATAGAGCATCATCAAAAGTTGAAGTCAGCACTAAGCCCTCTCAGAACCCATCAGCTGATGTTGATGGTTCCACTGCTGACACTCACATGATCAAAGAGATGATCAACTCAGGGCTATTTCTGGAAGTCCTGAAAGGACTGGAGAGCAAGATTTACACCTGAAGTTCAAACTCCAACTACTGTCAGCACTGAAGAGAAGAAAACTGTCAGTAGAAAGAGTTTGAAGACTACTAAAGAGGAAGTCAAGAAAGCAAATAATGCTTCCAAAGTACTGAAGAGCAAGTCTTCAGTAGTTTCATTCTCTTTAGTTGATGATCATCATAAGATGAAGAAGAAACCATGTGAAGTATGTGGTTTGTTCAATCATCTTACAGATGATTGTTGGTACAAAAGGGGATCCAAACTCAAACATAAAGAGGAAAGTAAAGAGAAAATGGTTAAAATGAAAACTGAGTTTGAAGCCACATTTGTACCAGCAACATCAAATCCTGTAACCCTTAAGTCCAAAAAGAAATCCAAAAAGGAAGGGGTTAAACAGGTAACAGCTGAGATTGCTCAAAAGAAGAAGGTGCAACATAGGAACTTATCAAACTCCAATGCCAATGTGTCTGAAGAGCTGAAAGCCTTATCACAAAATCAGACACAGCTGGTTATGATGGTTCAACATCTATTGGAAGAGTTAACCAATTAGATGTTCCTATGTTGAAACCACAGAAAAGGAGGTCCAAGCCAAAGGATTCCTTTTCTTCACCAGTTTCTTCCTCTCAGGCTGTTGTTTCCAACAAACATGTTAGTTTACCATCTGTTGATGAGAACAGGCCCAAGACCAAAAGGTTTGGGTCTCAAAATCTAACTAATTTGTTGTATTTTGCAGGGTTCTTCAACATACCTCAGAGGCATCTGGTATGTAGACAGTGGAGGATCCATGCATATGACAGGAAACAGATCACTTCTTAATGACTACTCTCAAGGAAGGAAGGGGTTTGTGTCATTTGGCAATGATGCAAAGGGTTACATCATCGGCAAAGGCTTTGTTTGCAATGGGGAAATAAAGTTTGATGATGTTAACCATGTGGAAAATCTCAAGTACAACCTCTTGAGTGTTAGTCAAATGTGTGACAAAGGCCATGTTGCTCTTTTCACCAGTCAGAACTGTCGGATTCTGTCATCCAAAGTTCTAAGTTTGATTGATAAGGTGTTGGATGAACACACTCTCCTAAAGGCCAACAGGACAGGAAGAGTGTATGCCTTAGATCTTTCCAAGAAATAGATCTCAAAGGCCATCCTTGCCTATTTTCCAAGGCTTCCCCTCAAGAATCTATTCTATGGCATAGAAGGCTGGGTCATGTTAATCTCAAAAACATAAATCAGCTGCTAAACCATGGTTTAGTAAGGGGACTGCCTATGAGGAGTTCAAGTGTGAAGATAACTGCACTGCTTGTTTAAAAGGAAAACAGCACAAAGCTTCATTTCCCTCCATAGAAGAACCTAAGTCCACTGCCTGCTTACAGCTTCTTCACATGGATCTCTTTGGTCCTGTGAGAGTGATGAGTATGGCTAAGAAGAAATACTGTCTGGTAATTGTGGTTGATTACTCCAGATTTGTATGGACTTTCTTCTTGCATTCAAAGGATGAGGCTGCGCAGTCCATTATGAACTTTGTGTTACATGTTGAGAAGTAGTATTCCCTACCAGTTAAGTGTGTGAGAAGTGACAATGGTACTGAATTCAGAAACCACACACTTGATGAGTTTTACTTATCAAAGGGAATCAAGAGGCAGTATAGCATCCCAAGAACTCCTGAGCAAAATGGAGTAGTGGAGAGAAAGAACAGGACCCTTATTGAAGCTGCAAGGTCCATGTTGGCTGATTCTGGACTGCCAATGACTTTTTGGGCTGAAGCTGTCAATACAGCTTGCTATGTACAGAATAGAGTTCTAGTAAATCAGAGGTTGATGAAGACTCCATATGAAGTTCTTCATCATTTGGCCCCTCTAATTTCATTCTTCAGAGCATTTGGGTGTCCTTGTTTCATTCTCAACACACGGGATCAACTCCAAAAATTTGATCCTAAGGTGGATGCAGGGTACTTTGTTGGTTATTCATCAACTTGCAAAGCATACAGAGTCTTCAACTGTAGAAACAAGATGGTTGAAGAGACTCTACATGTTAAGTTTAATGAATCTCCAAGGACAAGATTCCACAAAGCCCTGTGGAGATATGATTTGGACATACTGCAATATGTTCCTTATCAAACTCCTGCTGTTGCTCCTGTCAACAGTTCACCACCTGGTGGTTCTGCTGGTGCTGATGATGATGATGATAGCAGTACTCACCTCTTCAGGTTTAGTGATCAACTGCCTGATTCAGCTAGACCTGATGGTCCTGTAGCTCCAGTAGCACCATCCACAACAAATGCTGATGAGATTTCTTCAAATTCAACTTCCTTTGAATTACCATCCACTGATTGGTTTCAAGGAAATGATTCACCATCACCATCTGTTGCTGCTGAGCCTGCTACAAACACTTGCACAGATCTCATTGTGTATCAAGATCTGAAGAATCACCCTATGTCTCAAATCATTGGTGATATCACTGCTGGCGTATCAACAAGAAGTCAATTGTCAAATTTCTGCTTCTATGCTCTCTTCATCAGTCAGCAGAGCCAAAGAATTATCACATTGCTTTAAAGGACAATGGATGGGTTGATGCCATGCAGCTTGAGCTTCTTCAGTTCAAGAAACAGCAAGTGTGGGAACTGGTTCCTCTACCTCCAGGTAAGTGTGCAATAGGCACTAAATGGGTGTTTAGGAACAAAACTGATGAAAATGGGCTTATTGTTAAGTACAAGGCCAGACTGGTTGTTCAGGGGTTTGCACAAGAAGAAGGTATTGATTATGATGAAACCTTTGCCCCTGTAGCCAGACTGGAAGCAATTCGATTGTTTTTAGCTTATGCTGCTTATCAAAACTTAAAGTTTTTCAAATGGATGTCAAAAGTGCATTTTTGTATGGGAAAATTAAAGAAGAGGTTTATGTATGTCAACCACCAGGCTTTGAGGACAATAAACATCCTAATTGGGTGTATAAGCTTGATAAGGCTCTTTATGGGTTGAAACAAGCTCCTAGAGCCTGGTATGAGACATTATCAAACTTTCTTCTGGAAAATAATTTCACTAGAGGCTCCATAGATAAGACTTTATTCATTAAGAAAGCTGGGCAGCATAATCTACTTGTTCAAATTTATGTAGATGATATTATTTTTGCATCCTTTGATCCACAGTTGTGTGATGCCTTTACAAAGTTGATGCAACAGAAGTTTGAAATGAGTGCCATGGGAGAATTACAGTTCTTTCTGGGTTTGCAAATCAAACAAAAGGCTGATGGAATTTTCATTCATCAGTCCAAATACACAAAAGATCTTTGAAAAGTTTGATTTACAAAACTGTAAGCCCTGTTCTACCCCCATGTGCAGCACCACACAACTGGATACAGATCAGAAAGGTAAAGTGGTTGATGAAACACTTTACAGATGTATGATTGGGTCCTTGATGTATTTAACAGCTTCTAGACCAGATATTATGTTTGCTACATGTGTTTGTGCTAGATTTCAGGCTGCACCTAAGGAGTCTCATTTGATTGCAGTCAAGAGGATCTTTAGATATCTGCAAGGCACTCCATTTCTAGGTTTATGGTATTCTACTAGACATTCTGGTAAATTAGTTGCTTTTTCTGACAGTGACTATGCAGGGTGTAAGTTGACCAGGAAATCAACTTCTGGTGGATGTCAATTCCTAGGCAACTGCTTGATTTCTTGGCAGAGCAAGAAACAGACCTCAGTTGCTACATCAACTGCTGAAGCAGAGTACATTGCCGCTGCAAGCTGTACATCTCAGGTACTGGCTTCAAAACCAACTATTGGATTATGGCATAACAGAGACTAAGACCCCATTGTTAATGGACAGCTTCAGCTCTTTGTATTGTCAAGAATCCTGTCCAGCACTCTAGGACTAAACATATTGAAATCAGACACCATTTTATTAGAGATTGTTTTGAAAAAGGTCTGATTGATCCAAAATTTGTTCCTAGTGCTGATGAGCTTGCAGACATTTTTACTAAGCCTTTGGATAGTTCAACTTTCCACAACCTGGTGTTAAGGCTTGGTATGCTGCAGCTAGAATAAGTGACAACTACTGATGATCTCAGCTCACAAGTACTGATGATCATTAGTTCTTATTGTCACATATAAGTACTGATGAGTTGTTTTTTCCCTCAGTAGTTTTATAACTACTGAAGGCTACATACCTCACGTACTGAAGTACTTTATCTGTTAAAACAGCTGATGTAGTTACAACAGCTGATGTAGTCACAACAGCTGTTGTAGCCACACTACTGATGTCAGAAATGCAGATAAGTACTGATGTCCTATGAAACACCTGAAAAGCAGATGAAAGTCTGATGAGTAAGTGTTGAGGACAGTGTGAAACAGCTGAAAAGCTATGAATTGACGAAAACAGCTGATGAGTAATTACTCTTCAGTTGTTTCTACAACTGCTGTTTCATTAAACAACTGAAGCCAAAACTATGTCTTCAGTAGTTTACAACTACTGAAGACTAACACCAAGTCTTCAGCTGTTTACAACAACTGCTGACAAAACCACTGTCTTCAGTAGTTTCACAACTACTGATGACTAATACCAAGTCTTCAGTTGTTTCATCACCTGAAGTCAAAACTGTCTTCAGTAGTTTTATAACTACTGATGACTAAATCAGAGACTTCAGCTGTTTCAACGTCTGACGGTTAAAACCAAGTCTTCAGTTGTTTATAACAACTGCTGATCACACCATACGGTCAGCCTTTTCAAACCTCTGAAAGTTAATACCACGTCATCAGTAGTTTCAACAACTGATGACTCACACCAAAACCTTCAGTCGTTTTCTAACCCGACCCTTTAAATACCTTATCCCACCTTCAGAGTTTTTATTCTTCTCTTCTCAAACCTAACGTTCAAAAACTCTCTACCCTCTCTTCATCAATGGCGACCATGCAACTAAAACCACGACACAACTGTGTCGCACATCTCACAAAATCGCCATACTGGACCAAGTTTCACAACGCCATTGATTTAATGGTTCAATCACCCTACAAAACGGCTTTTCTGGTAAATCCCACCATATATGCCGAATCCCTTAACCAATTCTGGACAAACGTCACTCTGGTCTCTGAGGAGAATGACACAGAGTCTCTTCAATCGTTTGTCCATGGCCAAAAAGTGGTCATTACTCCAGACACTCTTCGCCAAACCCTTAATCTGGATGATGCCACTTTCCCAACTGGTTATCCAAAGGGCACAACAGATCAATCATTTGCCCACCATGGATACCAGGGTACCTGAGTGCATCTACCATACTGAAGAAACATTTCCCGGATGCCGAACGTCTCATATTTCATATGGTAAATGTATGCCTTGCCTCCAAGACTTCATCATGGGATCAAATGTCCACAAGGTGGCAACAGGTAATGTACTCCATCCTTGAGCAACAACCTTTAAATTTTTCTGAAATACTATTTTTAGAGCTCAAGGATATGGCCCAAAAACAAACTGCTAACCGTTGGATATTATATCCTCGGTTCATAATGGCCATAATTGAAAACCAGCTTCAAGCTGAGGGACTTGTTGGCCTGGGAGTCCCTGCTATGGCTGTACTGCCGGAAGTATACTCCCGCACAACTCTGACCAATCACTCAAAATGGCTGCCAAGCTGCAAACCCACGCAGCTGGAACCCACACCACCACCTCCAAATCCAAAGTCCCCACCAACCCACTAAAAAGAAGACAAAAAAGGCTACTCAGGGAAATGAGTCCCCTGAGATGCCCCTGCAACACAAACACAGGCTATATCCACTGGTTATAACCCCCTAGTGGATACAAGGACTTCACCAGCCACAGCCGCTCAGGATTCCTCTCAAAAGGAGCCTGCAGCAACCACAGAAGGGGTACCCACAAATCTGGGATCTTCCTCATTTGAGGAGATTGCCATTGAAGAGCACCATTCTCCCCAGGTGCACACTGCTTTTACCCCATCTCCCCATGCAACCGCCCCCCAAAGTCCAACCATTATCATTGCAAACGTGCTGACTCAGCTGCATGCCTCTCCTCCTCCCCAACAACCACCAACAAGGGGAGAACCACAGCTATTGAGGACGAGGATCACCATGCTTCTGACAACCCACAGCACCGGGGTTTACACGTTCTATCTCCTGTGTGGATATGGAGATTAGAACATCTAGTGAGGCTGCCACCTCTTCTGAATCAGCACATGATCAGAATGAGGCTGGTAACATAGCTAAGACCTCACTAGAGGCAACAGCTGATGAAGGACATAGTCCTGAGGCTGGAAGTCCCCAGTTCCAAGAAAAAGGGGCACATGCTAAAACTGGTCTACACCCAGTGCATGTACATCCTGCTACAAGCAGGAGGTCAGGTGATTCAGCATCTGCTGATGATGACCTGGGCTTCTTTTATGATGTTCTGGCCCAGAACACAATTCTTGAGGAAGAAGTCAGTAGACTACAAAGACTACTTGACCAATTCTCAAGAAGCAAGTCCATCTGCCACCAACATAAACCCACAGATGGCACCTTCACCTGAAGGTCTCCCACACACTCAGCCACTCAAAACTCCCAAGCCACCAGCTTCTGTTTCTGGCACTTCTTCTCAGGGACAGAACCCCTCTGAGCAAACAGTTGCTATCTTTCAGCAACCCTACTCTCATCACCCCAATGATCACAGACATTGTGATCAAAACCATGGATGAGAGGCTTCCCTCAATCATACAACCCCTGGTGGAGGAGATTGTGAGCACAAGGCTTTCTGCTACTCAACCCTTGCAACCAATGCAACCAAAAAGGGGGAGAGTCAGTCAGTGAAAGCAAAGAGGAAGAGCAAACTGAAAGAAAAGGAAACTGAGAAGGAAGAGGAGTCTGTGAAGGGAACCGAAAATGATCAAGTGGGTGAAAGTCACAAAGACTTTCATGTCACATAAGAAGAGGAAGGGTGAAGGAAAAGAGAAAGAACTCCAACTCGATGAGATGATCAAAATGGCAGATGCTACCATAGTAAATCAATGGATGCCATTATTGATCAACTGTATAGACAGGGTTCGATACTGCACAGCTTGACTCAGAGATCAGGAGACTTGAAGTTGAAGAAATTAACTCAAGATGGGCAAGTTATGATGCATTAGAAAGAGAGAGACTAGAGATCATGATCAGATTCATTGCAAAATATCTTGGAGATCATTGATCGAGATTAAATCATGGACCAGGGACAGTATCTTGGCCATAACCTCCAAGATCTGTTCGTCTGAAGCATACACTAAGGGTTTAGTAGTCGAAGCTTTGAATGAAGCAGGAGCAGGGAGCAGGACTGAGCTAGCCAAACACTCAAAAGCCACACTCACCTCTAAAATGCTAACTCAGCCTGTCAACATTCCCTCTCCAAAAAACCACAACCACAACCCACAAAACCAACTCCCTTACCCTCTAAACCAACAGCCGATGATGCACCCAAGAAGAAGAAGAGAAGGGTGTTGAGGCTAGAAGAAGAGAAGAAAAGGATGATGTGGAAGAAGATAGGCTGCCTCTGTCTGCAGTCCTAACATTCCTAAAGCCAAACCATGCCCATCACTCCCACCTCACAGATGGAAACTGTGAGAGTAAAGATTGAAGAAGAGCAGCAGCAAAGGCTTCATGACGATGAGATGTTGAAAAGCATCGACAAAACTTATGCTGCTTTTTCATCAATAATTAGTATGAAGAAAGAAGCTCTGAGGTTGTACACCTTGCCAACACATTTCAATATCAGAAGGAAAAGGTGAGAGTATGGCCTGATCCCTAGGGTGGCTCACAGGATTGTAAAGAAAGACATTCCTTCGAGATACAAGGCCAAGTAAAAAGGATCGTAGATGAAGAGATCACAGTGGTCCTTGTAGTATCACCCTGGGAGATTGTAGAAGATTTCAAGAAGGCCTATGAAACTAAACAGCCACCCCAAAGATGTTAGAGAACAGAGTTATTAAAAGGGGTTAGTCTACAAGAGGCTTGAGAACTTCAAACAAAATGAGCTCAGTCTGTTACTTGAAGGGACTCATCCTGATGAGTTTGCATACAGACAGATTACAACAGTTGAGCTCAAAAATGGCAAACAGGCCAGTACATCTCAGAGCTGTATGGGCGTGAAGGATTGTTTGATGGTGAAGCTGAGAACCTGACCATGGAAGAACAAATTATGTTTCTCAGAGCATACACCAGAGAATCCTACAGGCTTATACATGGGAAGTGAGTCTCATGGATGGGGGGAACAGCTCAGTGTCCAATTCCCCAATACAGAGCTCCCATCCATACATTGCCAACCAAATCATCAGAGACTCATTCCCAGGCCAGTGCTTATATGGGTCATCTTCTCTCAACTGATCAAGAAGGAAAAAGACCAACCATTCTGCCAACAATAAGTGGGACCTCAATAAAGTTAAAGGTTTGGCTGCATTGGTTCAGGGGGAGTTTGTTGGACCAAAAGAACCAATGAGCCGGATCAGAAAAACCTTTAAGTCCCACAGACGTCACAACAACTACTGAAGACCACAACAGCTGAAGACAACAGCTGATTACAAAGTCTGAACACAAGTGCTGAAGACAAGTCTGAAGACAAGTGCTGAAGACAAAGTCTGAAGACAAGTGCTGAAGACAAAGTCTGAAGACAAGTTCTGAAGACAAAATCTGAAGACAAGTGCTGAAGACAAAGTCTGAAGACAAGTGCTGAAGACAAAGTCTGAAGACACAAGTGCTGAAGACCAAAGTATCAGACGTTGTCACAACAGCTGAAGAGGTCTTCTTCAGTAGTTGTGACGGTTTACCTTTCAGTAGTTTTATGTTTTATCTCTTCAGTAGTTTGACACACAGCTGAAGATACTTCTTCAGTTGTTGCTCATCAGTAGTTTTATGTTTTTCAGTAGTTTTGTAAAACGACTGAAGAGCTTGTTCTTCAGTCGTTGTAGTTTCAGTAGTTTCTTATCAGTAGTTCATATTTGTACTTAACACTCTGATATGTTCTCAGTAGTTGTGAACATTTCAGTAGTTTGTTAAGAGTTAGTTATTTTTGTAATAGATCTGCCAGTTGTCACTTTCCCGTGATAACAGCAACGATTGCACTCTATATAAGGAGTGTCAACCTATTGTAATACAGAATGATTTGATCAGAAATATTCGATATCATAGAAACATTCCTTGTTACAGAAATATATTCTCTCGTTATAACCGTATTTGTTCTTAATGCATACGAGTATCAATTCTTGCTACAATTTTCTAATTCTTGTTCTTATTCCACTGCGTTACGCTCTAATACATCAAACTTGTGATCATGATCCTGACAATTTCATCCTAAGAGAAATTTACTTCCAAGAGTAAAAAGGTCTTCCGAGTGAAGAAGTTTGTAAGCTTTTGAAATAGATTTGATATCTCATTAAATGCTCTGCTGAGCCTAAAAACTCTTCAAAAGATAAAACTAATCATGGAGGAATTTCCCTTCGGAAGATACGTAAGACATCTTCCAAGGGTTAATTGCTCTTCGGAAGAACTCATACTTAGCCAAATTTAAAGAAATACATTTTGTAATAGGCGTTAGATTGTTTTGACAGAGACAAGACATATTTTGGAAAAGGTTTTCAAATGAGATAGACTAATAAATGTTTATCATCCCAATAGTCGTAATGAGATACTTAAATCTTTGTTCATCAAATGCCTTGGTGAACAAATTAGCATATTGTTCATTTTTGTCAACTTTGACTACTTTAATCAAGTTTTTCTCATGAATATCTCTAATGAAATGGTACCTGATGTCAATGTGCTTTGTCTTGGAGTGCTTGATAGGATTTTCTGTAATAGAAATGGTACTCTTGTTGTCAATATGGATAGAATTCCTCATGAAGTTGAATCTATAATATAGCATTTGATTTTGAATCCATGGAAGTTGAGCACAACAACTAGCAACAACAATGTATTCAGCTTCAGCAGTCGATGTTGAGACATGAGATTTTTTTTGCATTGCCATGAGGTGATCCTTTCACCAAGAGTTTGACATCCTCCTCTTGTTGATGTTGCAGCCACCATAGTCACCATCAGTGTTGACATCCTTCTGAAGTTGTTATTCCTTGGATACTAGAGCCCAAGTTTACATGCTCCTTTGAGGTAATTAAGGATTCTCTTGGCAGCAACTAGGTGAGACACCTTTGGAGCAACCTGATATCTTATACAAATGCAAGTTACAAACATGATATTAGGTCTACTTGTTGAGAGATACACAAATACAAGTTGCAAACATGATATTAGGTCTCTAATGATGTTATCATCTGGGTGAATGTTGTAAATCTGGAGCCTAGGAATTATATCTAGTTGCATGGATGGATCCAAAATGGAAAAGTTTTGCTCAGGGTTTTGAATACCTGGTCTAGCTAATGTCTCACATTCATTAAATGACGACTGATTGAATGAAAGAAAGACAACATCAGTATCATTGGCTATGGAGTAGCATTAACAGTTGCTTGTTCCTTCAAAATGCTGCTTCCATCAACTTGGTGTTGTGCATTGTCACTGGACTAGTTTTGAGGCTCACTTTGTTAATAACTTGTTGAAGCTCCACTAGTTCTTAAAATAGTTATACTATCTGATCTTCTAGTTGTGGGAACTTGATTTTCAGTATCTCTTGGAGAACTTGGAAGAGGTCTGGGTAATTCAAGCAGTTGGTAATCATTAGAATCACTTTGAGTACCTATTCTAGCTAAAACATTCTCACAAGAAGGTTTAGAATAGTTTGGGAACATATCTAAATCCAAGATATGATAGGGTACATTCCCCCTAACATAAGGAGTATGCTTATTAACAATAATGTAGGATAATTCCACAAATTGTTGATTTTTGATGTTGTAAGATCTATATGCAATAGAGTTTGAGAAATATCCAACAAAGATAACACCATATGAATTTTTAGCGAATTTTTCCAAATTGTCCTTTGCGTTAAGTATGGTACACCTGCTGCCAAAGGACCTAAGAAAGCCAATGAATGATGGCCTCTTGTTCCATAGGTCATAAGGGTCTTTCCATATGGCTTAACTACAAGAACTCTGTTGTGCATATAGTATGGAGTGCTGACTACCTCTGCCCAGAACGTTAGAGGCAGCTTTAAATCAGCTAACATGGTTCGAGCAACCTCAATAAGTGTCCTATTTCTCCTCTCAACAACACCATTTTGTTAAGGAGTTCTAGGAGCACTATATTGTATAGCAATCCCTTTTGAGTTACAAAATGAGTCAAGAACTAGATTCTTAAACTCAGTCCCTTGATCACTTCTATTAATCTTAACCTTGTGATCAATTTGATTTTATATTTTAGGAATAAAAGATTTTAAAGTTTCAACAGTTTCATCTTAGTTCTTAAAAGGAATACCACGTCAATCTAATAAAGTCATCAACAATCACAAGGGAGTATGATTTCTTTCAATTGTCATTATACTTGTGGGACCAAATAGATCCATTTGTATTAAGTGTAATGGAGTGGTGATAGCATTAGCTTCTTTGGATTTATGAGATGCTCTATGTTGCTTTCTCTTCAGACATGCAATATAGTTATCTTTGTAGAAAATTCCTTTTTTGGCAAAACATGTACCAAGTTATTTTTAACCAATTTATTCATAATTTTAAAGTTTACATGATACATTTGTTTATGCCATAGAGTTGACTCATCACCATCAGTTTTGAAACAAAAACATGATACTTCGCCCAATGGAGAAACATTGTTCACATCCAGCTTGTAAATATCCTATTTCTTTCAATTGTCATTATACTTGTGGGACCCAATAGATCCATTTGTAATAAGTGTAATGGAGTGGTGATAGCATAGCTTCTTTGGATTTATGAGATGCTCTATGTTGCTTTCCTTTCAGACATGCAATATAGTTGTTAGGATCACGGTATCTAGTTTGATCAATTAGATTGGATTTGCAGCGGAATGAGCTCACAAATTAACAAATTTAAACAAGAACACATGAAATTTATCAATGAAACAGTGTTTGGAAAGCTGACGTCATTCAATACACGCTTCGGCTCGGCCTTTCGCACGGTTACAATTAGGTCATGTTTCCTTTTATAAGGAAAGCTGACGTCAGCTGATGTCACTTGACAGTGACATCTAACTGTTATTTAACTACTGAAAGTTAACACAACTACTGAAGATGTCAAACAACTGACATCTTCTAACAAAAATACCAAGTGTTAACTATCACTACAACTACTGAAAAGAAACTACTAAAACAACAACGACTGAAGAACATGCTCTTCAGTCGTTTTACAAGTACTGAAATAGAAAATAAAACTACTGAAAGGAAACCATCACAACAACTAAAGAATGCTTCTTCAGCTGTTGTGACAAACTCTGAAAGCTTCAGTAGTTGGACTTCTTGAACCTCAGTTGCTGTCATCAGCTGATGTCTTCAGCTGATGTCTTCAGTCTTTGTACTTCAGCTGTTGATCTTCAGTACTTTAGTCTTCAGCTGTTGAAGTCTTCAGACTTTGGTCTTCAGCTGTTGAAGTCTTCAGTACTTTACTCTTCAGCTGTTGAAGTGTTCAGTACTTTAGTCTTTAGCTGTGATCTTCAGACTTTGGTCTTCAGCAGTTGAAGTCTTCAGTACTTTAGTCTTCAGCTGTTGATCTTCAGACTTTGTCAAACAGCTGATCAAGTCTTCAGCAGTTGTTATGATGTCTTGTGGGACTTAAAGGTTTTTCTGATCTGGCTCATTGGTTCTTTTGGTCCAACAAACTCCCCCTGAACCAATGCAGCCAAAACCTTTATGCTTATTGAAGATGTCCCACTTATTATGGCAGAAAGATTGGTCTTTTTGTCTTCTAGATCAGCTCAGAAGTGACCCTTGTAAGCACATGCCTGGGAAGAAGTCTCAATGATCTGTTTGGCAAAGGATGGATGGGAACTCTGTTTTGGGGAACTGGACACAGAGCTGTTACCCCATCCATGAGATCTACTTCCCAAATATTAGTCTGTAAGACTCCCTTGTATAGGCCTCAATGAAGGTTACTTGTTCCTCCATGGTAAGCTCTTCTGCTTCTCCTTCAAAGAGTGATTCAGGCCCATAATACTCAGATAGGTATTTGACTTGCTTCCCATTTTTTAGCTCCACAGTTATTATGATTCTATATGCGAATTCATCTGGGTGAATACCCTCTAAGAACAGCTGGAGCTCATTCTTTCTAACTTCTTCAAGCCTCCTATACACTAACCCCTTTTTCACCACTTTATTCTCCAGCATCTTTTGTGGGGTCAGTTTAGCTTTATAGGTTTCTTGAAGTCATCTAGGATCTCCCAAGGTGATACTACAAAGGCTAGAGAGATCACTTCATCTACAATCTTCTTTACTTGGCCAATATATCTCTGTGGAATATTTTCCTTTTGAATCCTATGAGACACCCTGGGATCAGGCCAAATCCTCACTCTCTCTTTTTGATATTGAAATGTGTGTCTGAGAGTGTATAGTCTCTGAGCATTTTTTTCATGTTGATGATTGAAGATATGGCAGCATATGCTTTGTCAACTCTTCTTAACAATTCCTCATCATGTTGTTTGTGAAGCTCTTCTTCTTCTAACTTCACTTTCACAATTTGTCTTTAAGATTCAGGAGTAATTGTTGGAGGGTGACTTATGGCCTTAGGCAACTGTATAACAGCTGAGATTGGCAGCCTATCTTCATCTTCATCATTATCTTCTTCTTGTTCTTCTAGCCTCAGTACCCTTCTCTTCCTCTTCTGGGGTACATCATCGGCTATTGGTTTTGTGGGTAAGGGAATTGGTTTAGTGGGTTGTGGTTGTGGTGGTTTTGGTGTGGGAATGTTGATAGGCTGTTCTAGAATTTTAAATGTAAGTGAGGCTTTGGATTGTTTGACCAATTCAGTCCTGCTCCCAGCACCAGCTTCATTCAAAGCTTCAATGACCAGCCCTTTGGTATATACTTCAGACGAACAGATCTTGGTGGTTATTGCCAAGATGCTGTCCCTGGACCATGACTTGATTTCAATCAATGATCTTCCAAGATATTTAGCTATAACCTGATCATGATTTCCAATCTCTCCCTTTCCATCACACTATAACTCGCCCATCTTGATTGTATCTCTTCTATTTCTAGCCTTCTGATCTCAGAGTCTAATGTGGCTGTGTCATGACCATGTCTAATAGCTTATCTATAATTGTATCCATTGATCTGCTATGAGCTTCATCAGCATCTTTAACAAGGTCTTCTAATGATTTCTCTTCATCACCTCCTGACTCAACACTTTTCTTTCTTTTATATGTAATTAACTGCTCTGAGATCAGTTCTTTCTCAACCTCCTTTTCTTTCTCAGTCTGTTTCTCTGTTTCAGGCTCTTTCTCAGCATCAACTCTCTTTTTTTTCTTGTCTTTCACTGCCTTTGACTTTGCAGTCTCCCCCTTTTTGGTTGCATTGGAATCAGGGGTTTGGAAGGCAGAAAGAGATTTATGAACATCATCATCAATAAGGGTTTGTAGATTTGAGGGAATCCTCTCATTAATGGCTTTATGCACTATGTCAGTGATGATGGGAGTGATGAGAGGTAAGGAGTTTTGAAAGATAGCAACCATCTGCTCAGAGGGGTTCTGTCCCTAAGAGATGGTGCCGAAAGCAGAGGCTGGTGGCTTAGTTATGTGTGTAGGCTCAGTGTTTGGTAAACCTTCAATTGAAGGTGCCATCTGTGGGGTTTGTGGGGTAGATGGACTTAGATCCTGAGACATTTTGGCAAGCAGCTCTTTGAGTCTGCTCACCTCATTCTCTAGGATGGTATTATGGGCTAGAACATCATAGAAAAAGTCCATGTCATCATCAGTCTGTGCTGAATCACCTGACCTTCTGAACGTAGATTAGTAGTAGCATGTGCCCCTTGTTCTTGGTACTGGGGATTTCCTGCCTCAGGACTATGTCCTTCATCGGCAGTTGCCTCTGGTGAGGTCTTACGGATAGTACCAACGTCATCCTGATCATTTGCTGAAGCAGGAGAAGTGGCAGCCTCACTAGAAGTTCGAATCTCCTTTTCTACACTTGGAGATTGAACATGGTAACCCCTGTGCTGTGGGTTATCAGAAGCACTTTGGTCCTCCCCCTCAATGGTTGAGGCTATCCCAGTTTTGATTGGTATCTGGGGAGGGGGTGAGGAATGCAACTGAGTCAGCACTTTTGCAACTATTATAGTAGGACTTTGGGGGGCGGTTGCAGTGGGAGATGGTGTGAAGGCAGTATGCACCCGGGGAGAGTGGTGCGTTTCAATGGCAACCTCCTCAAATGAGGAAGGTTCCGGATGTATAGGTGCCCCATATGTGGTTGCTACAGGCTCCTGTTGAGAGGAAACCTGAGCGGTTGAGGGTGGGTGAGTACGTGTATCTACTGGGGGGTTATGGCCAGTAGATATATCCTGCGTTTGTGTTGCAGGGGCATCCTCAGGGGACTCATTTCCCTGAGTAACCTTTTTGGGTTTCTTGTGTTTGGGTTTGGTGGGGACTTTGGATTTGGAGGTGGTGGCTGTGGGTTCCAGCTGCGAGGGTTTTCGCAGCTTGGCAGCCTGTTTGAGTGACTGGTCTGAGTTGTGCCTGGAGTATACTTCAGGCAATACAGCCATGGCAGGGACTCCAATGCCAACATGTCCCTCAGCTTGCAGCTGGTTCTTTATTATGGCCATTATGAACCGTGGATATAATATCCATCGGTTAGCAATAGGTTTTAGGACCATATCCTTAAGTTCAAGAAATAATATTTCAGAAAAATTTAAGTTTTGTTGCTCAAGGATAGAGAGAATACCTGCTGCCACCTGGTAGACATTTGATCCCAGACGAAGTCTTAGGGGCTAGGCAGACATTCACCATATGAAAAATAAGGCGTTCTGCGTCATGGAAATGCCTCTTCAAGATGGTAGAAGCGCTGAGGTTACCCTGGTATCCATGTTGGGCAAAAGATAGATCAGTGATGCCCTTTGAATACCCAGCGGGGAAGGGCATCATCCAGGTGTAGGGTTTGGCGAAGGATTGCCGGAGTGATGACCACCTTTCGGGAGTTGACGAACGACTGGAGAGACTCGGTGTCATTCTCCCTAGTGGTAAGGGTGACATTCGTCCAAAACTGTGTTAGAGATTCGGCATAAATGGTAGGATTGATAAGGAAGGCTGTTTTGTATGGAGAATGGACCATTAGATCAATAGCAGTATCAAACTTCGTCCAGAAAGGTGATTTGGTAAGGTAGGCAACACAGTTGTGTCATGGTTTAAGCTGCATGTTCGCCATTGATGTGAGAGAAGGTTTGAGTTTTTGAACGTTAGGTTGAGATGATGAAGCTCTGTAGGATTAAGTATTTATAGGGTAAGGTTATAAAGCAACTGAAGGGTTTGGTGTTAGTCATCAGTAGTTTTAAACGACTGATGACGTGGTATTAACCTTCAAAGGTTGAAACAACTGAAGTCTTGGTTTTAGGCATCAGTAGTTATAAAACTACTGAAAAACCATGGTTTTGTTTCAGATGTTGGAAACAACTGAGAACTTGGTGTTAGTCATAAGTAGTTATGAAACTACTGAAGACATGGTTTTGTCATCAGTTGTTGTAAACAGCTGACGACTTGGTATTGTCATCAGCAGTTGTAAAACTAAAGACATGGGTTTGTCATCAGTGTTGTAAATGACTAAAGGCTTGGTTTTAGTCATCAGTAGTGTGCTTCAGTTGTTTTAAGATGAAACAACAGTTGTAGAAACAACTGAAGAGAAAATTCCCGTCAATAGTTTTCATCAATCTTAGCTTTTCAGCTGTTTCATACTGTCCTCAACACTTACTCATCAGACCTTTTGGTTGTTTTCAGTTGTTTCATAGGACAACAGTACTGATCTGTGTTTACTACAACAGTAGTTTGAACTACATCAGTAGTTTGTAACAGAATCAGTACTTATTTTGTGACGTTTACTAATGATCATCAGTACTTGTTTACTGAGATCATCAGTAGTGTCACTTATTCTAGCTGCAACATACCAAGCCTTAACACAAGGTTTTGGAAAGTTGAACTATCCAAAGGCTTAGTAAAAATGTCTGCAAGCTCATCAGCACTAGGCACAAACTTTGGATCAATCAGACCTTTTTCAAAACAGTCCCTAATAAAATGATGTCTGATCTCTATATGTTTGGTCCTAGAGTGCTGGACAGGATTCTTGACAATGCAAAGAGCTGAAGCACTGTCCATTGATAATGGAGTCTTAGTCTCTGTAATGCCATAATCCAAAAGTTGGTTCTGAAGCCAGAGTACCTAAGAAGTACAGCCTGCAGCAGCAATGTACTCTGCTTCAGCAGTGGATGTAGCAACAGATGTTTGTTTCTTACTCTGCCAAAAAATCAAACAGTTGCCTAGGAATTGACATCCACCAGAAGTTGACTTTCTGGTTAACTTACACCCTGCATAGTCACTATCAGAAAAAGCAACTAATTTGCAAGAGTGTCCAGTGGAATACCATAATCCTAGAGATTGTGTACCTTGTTGATATCTAAAGATCCTCTTGACTGCAATCAAATGAGACTCTTTAGGAGCAACCTGAAATCTAGCACAAACACAAGTTGCAAACATGATATCTGGTCTGGAAGCTGTTAAATACATCAAGGACCCAATCAGACATCTGTAAAGTGTCTCATCGACAGCTTTACCTTTCTGATCTGCATCCAGTTGTGTGGTGTTGCACATGGGAGTAGAACAGGGCTTACAGTTTTGTAAATCAAACTTATTCAAAAGATCTTTTGTATATTTAGACTGATGAATGAAAGTCCATCAGCCTTTTGTTTGATTTGCAATCCTAGAAAGAACTGTAATTCTCCCATTGCACTCATTTCAAACTTCTTTTGCATTAAATTGGTAAAGTCATCACACAACTGGGGATCAGAGGATGCAAAAATAATATCATCAACATAAATTTGAACAAGTAGCTTATGTTGATCCACCTTTTAATGAACAAAGTTTTATCTATGGAGCCTCTAGTGAAATTATTTTGAAGAAGAAAATTTGATAATGTCTCATACCAGGCTCTAGGAGCTTGTTTCAACCCATAAAGAGCCTTATCAAGCTTGTATACCCAATCTGGATGTTTATTATCCTCAAAACCTGGTGGTTGACACACATAAACCTCTTTTTTTATTTTACCATATAAAAATGCACTTTTAACATCCATTCGAAAAACTTTAAGATTGTGGAATGCAACATAGGCTAAGAACAATCTAATTGCCCCCAGTCTGGCGATAGGAGCAAAGGTTTCATCATAATCAATACCTTCTTCCTGTGCAACCCCCTGAACAACCAGTTTGGCCTTGTTCTTAACAATAAGCCCATTTTCATCTGTTTTATTCCTAAAAACCCATTTAGTGCCTATTGCACACTTACCTGGGCGTAGAGGAACCAGTTCCCACACTTGCTGCTTTTTGAACTGAAGTAGCTCAAGATGCATGGCTTCAACCCATCCATTGTCTCTCAAAGCAACATGATAGTTCTTTGGCTCTAGCTGACTGATGAAGAGAGCATAGAAGCAGAAGTTAGACAATTGACTTCTGGTTGAGACACCAGCATTGATATCACCAATGATTTGAGACATGGGGTGATTCTTCAGCTCTTGGTACACTATGAGATCAGTGCAAGTGTTTGTAGCAGGCTCAACAGCAGCAGATTTTAATCCAGATTCTTGAAACCAAGTATGAGATGGCAAGTCAAATGATGTAGAGGAATCACAAATCTCATCAGCATTTGTTGTGGACGGAGCTACTGAAGCTACAGGAACATCAAGTTTAGTAGACACAGGCAGTTGGTCACTAAACTTGAAAAGGTGAGTACTGATATTATCATCATCTTCAGTACAACCAGGTGGAAGATTGTTGACAGGAGCAACAGCTGGAGCCTGATAAGGAACATATTGCAGTATATCCAAATCAAATAACTCCACAGGGTTTTGTGGAATCTTGTCCTTTGGAGATTTATTAAACTTCACATGCAGAGTCTCTTCAACTATCTTTGTTCTGCAGTTGAAGACTCTGTATGCCTTGCAAGTAGATGAATAACTAACAAAATACCCTGCATCACCTTAGGATCAAATTTGTGGAGTTGATCCTTTGTGTTGAGAATGAAACAAGGACACCCAAAGGCTCTGAAAAATGAAATCAAAGGAGCCAAATGATGTAGAACTTCATATGGAGTCTTCATCAACCTCTGATTTACTAAAGCTCTATTCTGCACATAGCAAGCTGTGTTAACAGCTTCAGCCAAAAGGTCAGCGGCAAACCAGAGTCAGCCAACATGGACCTTCCAGCTTCAATTAAGGTCCTGTTCTTTCTCTCAACAACTCCATTTTGTTCTGGAGTCCTTGGGATGCTAAACTGCCTCTTGATTCCCTTTGAGAGATAAAAATCATCAAGTGTATGGTTTCTGAATTATGTTCCATTATCACTTCTGATACACTTGACAGATAGGGAATACTGCTTCTCAACATACAACACAAAGTTTATAATCGTCTGAGCAGCCTCATCCTTTGAATGCAAGAAGAAAGTCCATACAAATCTGGAGTAATCATCCACAATTACCAGACAGTATTTTTTCTTTGCCATACTTATTACTCTCACAGGACCAAAGATATCCATGTGTAGTAATTGTAAGCAGGCAATGGACATAGGTTCTTCAATAGGAGGGAATGAGACTTTGTACTGTTTTCCTTTCAAACACGTAGTGCAGTTGTCTTCACATCTGAACTCCTTCATAGGCAATCCCCTTACTAAACCATGATGTATCAGCTGATTCAAGTTTTTAAGATTCACATGACCCAGCCTTCTATGCCATAGAACAAATTCTTGAGGAGAAGCCTTGGAAAATAGGCAAGGATGACCTTTGAGATCTATTTTCTTGGAAAGATCTAAGGCATACACTCTTCCTATCCTGTTGGCCCTCAGGAGAGTGTGATCATCCAACACCTTATTAATCAAGCTCAGAACTTTGGATGACAGAATCCTGCAGTTCTGACTGGTGAAAAGAGCAACATGGCCTTTATCACACATTTGACTGACACTCAAGAGATTGTACTTGAGATTCTCCACATGGTTAACATCATCAAACCTTATTTCCCCATTGGAAACAAAACCTTTGCCAATGATGTAACCCTTAGCATCATTGCCAAAAGAAACGAACCCCTTCTTTCCTTGAGAGTAATCATGAAGAAGAGAGTTGTTCCCTGTCATATGCATAGATCCTCCACTGTCTACATACCAGATGCTACTGTGGCATGTTGAAGAACTCTGCAATCATAATAAATTAGTTAGTTTTTGAGACCCAAACCTTTTTGGTTTTAGGTCTGTTCACATCAACAGATGGTAAACTAACAGATTTGCTATGAAGAACAGCCTGAGGGGATGGAGATGGTGAAGAAGAAGAATCCTTTGGCATGGATTTTCTTCTCTGTGGTTTCAGCACGAGAGCATCTAATTGGTTAACTCTCCCCAATAGATGTTGAACCATCATAACAAGTTGTGTCTGATTTTGTGATAAAGCCTTCAGCTCATCAGACACATTAGTGCTTGAAAGTGATGGATTCCTGTGTTGTACCATCTTCCTTTGAGCAACTTCAGCTGTTGCCTGATTAACCCCTTCCTTTTTGGATTTCTTTTTGGATTTTGGGGTTATAGGTTTTGATTTTGCAGGTACAAACTTGGTTTCAAACTCAGTTTTCATTTTATCCATTTTCTTTTTAATGTTCTTATTGTGTTTGAGTTTGGAGCCCTTTTTATACCAGCAATCATCAGTAAGATGATTGAATAAGCCACATATTTCACATGGCTTTTTCTTCATCTTAAGTTGATCATCTGCTGAATAAGATAAAACTACTGAAGACTTATTCTTCAGCAGTTTGCGATCAGTACTAACAGTTTTCTTCCTTGCAGTACATGCTTTCTTGATATCTTCTTCAGTAGTTTTCCCATCCTTTCTACTGGTAGTTTTCTGCCCTTTAGTACATGCAGTAGTTTGGGTTTGTTCTCTAGATGTTATGACTTGCTCTTTAGTACTTTCAATACTTTGTGAAATACCACTTGGAGTGACCAACTTTTTGATCATGTGAGTGTCAGCATTTGAACCATCAACATCAGCTGATAGGTTTTGGGAGGAATTAATGCTAACATCAACCTCTGATGGTGTTGTATCAGATAGTAGATCACATGATGAAAAGGATTGGTTATTGCTTTCTCCATCAGATTCTACCTCTGCTCTGGGAGTAAAATCTGTAGGAGGAGCAGTGTGATTATAACCAATGCCAAACTTCACACTTGAAGCAGACTGCTTACTGAGAAGCATTTCAAAACCCTTGCAGGAATGTACCCATCGATCACACTCTATCTGGGTAGCTGCAAGTGTTTCTTTGAGGTCTCTGTACTTCTCTAGAAGTACCTCTCCCCTAGCCTTATTATCAGTGATTTTACATTTGAGTTTGTAAATCTCATCATTCTTATCATTAAGCACACACTAAAATTCAGCTTTTCTTTTGGATATTATTTGTTCTAGCTCAATGTTCTTGTTAATTAAAGCTACATTTGCTTCTCTAATAGATGCAAATGCGGCTATGCATGTTTCAGAACATAACTTGGCTTTGGCCTCAGAGGATACCTGTGGTGTGGAAGCATTAGAGGATGAAGTATCAGCAGACTCCAGGGCCATAAGAGCAAGATTTCCAAAAGGATTGTCACCACCATGTTGACCAGCACCAGAAAACAGTTGTTCATGACCAGACATATCATCTGGTAAACTGCTCCAGTGAACAACTCCTGGGGTGAAAAAGCTGTGTTGAGGAGGTTGAGATTGTAGATGAGATTAGGAAGGTTGAGGCTCAGGAAGAGCAGGTGGTTGTTGAGCAATGGGTACTTGAACTTGACTGGTTTGTGGCATGTAATAGCAGGGATATGAATATGGCATTGGACCCTGAGGGACAAAATATGCAGGAGATAGAGGTTGTGATTGATGACCAGAACTAGCAGGATGTTGCCCTCTGTTTTGTTGAATATTACTTGGAAAAGTAACAAAGGGTGCAGAGGAGTTAGATCCAGATGATCTACACTCTCTTGCAAAGTGCCCAAGCCTGTGGCATTTGTGACACCTCAACTTACTCTTGTCAAAACCAACTTTGGTTTTGCCAGAGAGTCCAGGGAATTTCCTACCAGTTCTCTTGTAGAACTTCTGAGATCTGATATTAATCAAGGCCATTTTGCTCAGAATATCCATCTCTTCTAAGTCATCATCAGCTATACCTTTCAAATCATCCATAATGAAGCACAAATTGTCACTATTACAGCCTGACTGACTATCAACACTCACAAATGCATGATCAGAACTGTTTGAAGAGAAATCTATATGCACATCATAATTACTTTCTGATGTAGCATATTCTGACTCATGACCGACCAAGGCAGTGTTCCCTGGTACAAAGTCTTCAGTGAGCTTGCCTGATGATGCCAGTTTCCTTTTCTGCTCTATCTCTCTTTCAAATGTAAGCAGTTTCCTATGAAGTTGGGTGAGAGATAGGCTATCCAGATTTGCATTGGAGCGTAGGACAATTGTATATGTGTCCTATCTCTCAGGCAGTGATCTGAGGAATCTGTGGTTCATCTGGCTATTAGTGTATTCATGTTTGACCATTTTCAGCTCAGAGATCAAACATGAAAAACGCTCAAACTGTTGAGTCAGAGTCTCACCCTTCCTATGAGCAAATGTCTCATATTGTTGGCAAGTATTTCCCTATTGTTTGCTAAGACCTCATCAGTACCACCAATTGTTCTTTCAGTGCCTTCGAGAGGCCATGAGCAGTTTCACGATGCATAAGCCCAGAATAGATTTCATTAGGCAGTGCAATGGCCAGAATTCCATGAGCTTTAGCATCTATCTCAAACAATTTACGATCCTCATTAGAGTATTGTTCCTTCTTCTTCGGAACCATTTGGTTGGTTTCCAGATTGTTCACTATAGGCTTATGTGGACCATGGACCACATATGTCCAACAACCTGAACTGTTAACAGACAGGTGATGGAGCATTCTTCGTTGCCATATGTTATACTCAGTCCTAACCAGCATCGGAGGCTTGGTTGAGAAACCGGTATTGTGAGGGTCATTAGAAGGAGTAGTCATAATCAGAATTCAGACAAATTCAAGGTAAACAAAGTAAATCTAGCTCAAAACCACTTAGAACCTCAAACAAAATAGCCAGAAGCAGCAAAAACTCAATCTCTATAACCAATTCTTGCAAATTTGCTAATTCGATCAAACGTAGATAGCAAAAGAACAGTTTCAATGATCAATTGTTAAGTCGATCAATGATTAACCTGCTCTGATACCATTTGTTAGGATCACTGTATCTAGTTTGATCAATTAGATTGGATTTGCAGCGGAATGAGCTCACAAATTAAAAAATTTAAACAAGAACACATGAAATTTATCAATGAAACAGTGTTTGTTATAGAGAGAGAAATTCTGCCAAGAGGAATATATTCATTCAATACACGCTTCGGCTCGGCCTTTCGCACGGTTACAATTAGGTCATGTTTCCTTTTATAAGGAAAGCTGACGTCAGCTGATGTCACTTGACAGTGACATCTAACTGTTATTTAACTACTGAAAGTTAACACAACTACTGAAGATGTCAAACAACTGACATCTTCTAACAAAAATACCAAGTGTTAACTATCACTACAACTACTGAAAAGAAACTACTAAAACAACAACGACCGAAGAACATGCTCTTCAGTCGTTTTACAAGTACTGGAATAGAAAATAAAACTACTGAAAGGAAACCATCACAACAACTGAAGAATGCTTCTTCAGCTGTTGTGACAAACTCTGAAAGCTTCAGTATTTGAACTTCTTGAACCTCAGTTGTTGTCATCAGCTGATGTCTTCAGCTGATGTCTTCAGTCTTTGTACTTTAGCTGTTGATCTTCAGTACTTTAGTCTTCAGCTGTTGAAGTCTTCAGACTTTGGTCTTCAGCTGTTGAAGTCTTTAGTAATTTAGTCTTCAGCTGTTGATCTTCAGACTTTGGTCTTCAGTAGTTGAAGTCTTCAGACTTTAGTCTTCAGCTGTTGATCTTCAGACTTTGTCAAACAGCTGATCAAGTCTTCAGCAGTTATTATGATGTCTTTTGGGACTTAAAGGTTTTTCTGATCGGGCTCATTGGTTCTTTGGTCCAACAATAGTTATCTTTGTAGAAAATTCCTTTTTTGGCAAACCATGTACCAAGTTATTTTTAACCAATTTATTCATAGTTTTAAAGTTTACATGATACATTTGTTTATCCCACAGAGTTGACTCATCACCATCAATTTTGAAACAAAAACATGATACTTCGCCCAATGGAGAAACTTTTGGGTTTGTTGGACCTTAACAACGTAGTTTAACCATTTAAACAAGGAAAACGCAGTGGATAAAATGCTTAATTTCATGTTTTATAATCTGAAATTTAAGGTTCATTTCATAGTAACAACAAACCCAAGATTATAAGGATCTTTATATGTGTTTGAACTAGCTATCACCATGAAATAACAACCAAATCATAACATACAAACTACCTCTTGTTATGCTGTTAAAACCGAAGCTGAAACATCATCCAAAAGACTGCTGAAAACGTGGATAAAGATGTAGATGGAGCTGCTATTGGATGACCAAAACATCAAGAATAGATGTCCTCAAGTGTTCATACCCACAAGCCTCTAAGCAAACATCGGGATTGCTAGGATTTGAAGCACCAAAATCGCCCAAAAGGAGGCTGCTGAAGACACTTTTCAGCGAGCTCCAAAGGGTGATGAAGAACCTTTGCAACCGAGATCCACATCAAGATTGGAGAGCCTCTTTCTTCCTTTTGGTTCTTGCATAGGTGTGTGAGAAGAAAGGATGAAGTGTGTGTGTGTATTTTTCCAAAGACCTCAAAGAACACCCAAGGAGAGAGCCCTCTCAAAATGGGCGGCCGATCCCTTTTAGGGTTGTTCTCACCCTTTTATTTTTTTAAAAAAGGTCCTTCCACATTAATCTTTTGTTCAACTAAAGATTAATATAGATATATACACATAACTAACCTTTTAATTATATAATGTACACACACTTTTATTATTTGATGTCATTTAACTAATTAAACAACATTACAAATAATATCCACGAACAAAATATCCATATAAGTTGTTCAAACTCATATGCAACTTATTTAGAAAACCCATTTTCTAAGTTGGTGTATTTATTTAATTGCATGATCATATCATCAATTAAATATTATTTGGTGTTTGCTAAGCTTGTTATTGGGTATGACCCGACTTGGATCATAACGTACTAACCACATCAATGTTCTATGTGTCTTGGGCATAAAGAATCCAACAATCTCCCACTTGCACAAGATACGTAGAATATTGATGGAAGTAGTAAATACCGCCTAACAACGGTTTACTACCCTTAATACGCATGACTTAAAAGCCATTCAATAACATCATCCCTTTCAAGTTCCAAACTTGAAAGGATTTAGGTGAATCGATCATCTATCCTTTTGTTTCAGATGTCATGTTAAATCCAAGGACATAGAATGATCATTCCATGTTGATTTAACTTAATTAGGCCTTAGACATCTTGCTCTCAACGAATAAGAGGAACAAATCCCATCTTGACTGCATACGTTTCTCACAATCACCTTGTGTCAAACCTGAACATAGCCTTATGTACTGTCCATTATTTTAGAACAGTGAAGAACTAACTCAAGGTATAACATTTGGTGAATATCAAAACCCAATATGCATCTAAGGTCTGAGGATGCTAAACGATATTCGCCTTTACTCAAAATTACTTATGATCAATCAAAGAGATTCTATGTAGTAAAATTTGAGACGCGAGTCAGTCCAATATTTGCATCCCACAAATATCTGTGAACCTTGGTAGCAACCAATTGCTCTATATTCATACCTTATGAATATCTACCAATCCATGTTCATAATAGTCTTACATTCATATTTGTTCCCACAAATATGACCAACTACGGACATTTAGAATAATAAACATATTCATGGATATAAACACGCTAAAAGGGAACATAACTCAAATATATAAAAGAGTTAAATATTACAATTGTTCCATATTTTATATGCTAAACAGATCAATTCTAATCACCAGAAAATCGAAGTCCTACGGCACAAGTATGACCCTCATACTTTGCCTTCAACAAGGAGCTTCGTGAGTGGATCAGCAATGTTTTGATCTTTATGAACTTTACGAATACATATCTTTACCCTTTTTCAACTCCATCCCTTATGATGTTGAATCTCCGCCCAAGGTGCTTAGTTTTTGATGAGTACGGGGTTCCTAGATTTGAGCAATCCCACCCATGTAATTACCAAAGATTTCTAGGGGGTCTTGAATGGTAGAGACCACCCCTAGATAAGCAATGGACAAACTTATCCATGCAGCTTTCCAAGCTGCCAATGAAGCGGCTATGTATTCGGATTTTGTAGTGAACAATGCTACCGTGTCCTGCTTTGAACCTTTCAAGGACACTTCTCCTTCATTCATAATGGAAGTATACCCCGATTGTGATCGAAAATCATCTCGATCAGTTTTGGAAGCCCTTATCCGTGTAACCCTTTACAACGACTTCCTCTTCAACAGATCCGTATATTAGAAACATATCCTTAGTCCTACTAAGGTATTCTAATGTACTTTTAACAATCATCCGATGGTTATTTCTATTGGTATTTACTTTGTCATACTTAATAAGCATGACTCGTCCGGTCTAGTGCATATCATCACACAAATGATGGATCCTATAGCAGATGCGTATGGGATATCCTTCAATTGATTTTGCTCATCCTATGAGCTTGGACATTGAAACGTAGTCAACATTGTCCCTCTTGGAATAGGTACCATACCTTTCTAAGAGTTTTCCATCTTGAACCTTTTCAAGATTTTATCAATATATGCACTTTGGTTTAACCCTATCAACCACCTCGATCTATCCTTACAGATCTTTATTGTAAAATATGGGCGGCTTAAACGAGAACTAATATGAAAAACATCTTCCAAGCTAGGTTTTAACACCTTCCAAGGTTGGAATATTATTTCCAAATAGTAGTGTGTCATCAACATACAACACTTAAATAACAATTATGCTCCCACTAGCTTTCATATATACACAACCTTTTCGATGCTTGTTTCAATCCATAGATTTATTACTTTAACTTATATACTTTATTAGGATGTCGCGGATCGACAAAACCATCATGCTGAACTATATGGACAATCTCTTCGAGATGTCCATTAAGAAAACGGTTTTGACATCCATTTGCCAAAGCTCATATTCAGAATATGCAGTTATGGCACATAATATCCTAATCGACTTTAGCATTGCGACGGGCGCAAGAGTTTCATCATAATCAACCAATTGAGTTTGATGGAAACCTTATGCTATAAGTCTTTGACTTATAAGTATTCAAGTATCCATACATATCTGTTTCCATCTTGAAACCCACTTGTATCCAATCGGTTCGGAGTTAAGTGGAGGGTCAACCAATTATCAAACTTGGTTGTTATATATGGATTGCATCCTTACATTCATGGCTTCAAGCCATTTGTCCCAATCCAAATTGGACATAGCATCTTGGTATATGGTTAGCCAACAGGGGTCAACCACACAGCATCCATCCTTGGAATATTCATATCTTTCAGATGGAATACTAACTCTACTAGATTTGTGAACGTTTTGTGTGTATTGATCAACCTCTTGATTATCACCAACAACTTCTTGTTGATTGCTAGTGTCAACCATAAGTGTATCGGCTTGTGGATCTTGATCCTTATCAAGTTCAACAGTTCCATATGTCATTCCTTCGATAAGGAACTTGGTTTCTAAGAACTTAGCCTTTCGAGCAATAAATACTTTTGCTCTGTTGAATCGAAGAAACATATCCTATACAGTCTCTAGGATATTCAACTAATCTACACTTTCTTGGTCCGGGTCATATTCATAATATGAGCCTTAAAGAGCAATGCGAAAACCCAAAATGATAAGATGGTAAGCTCATAGCCACAATTGATTGAACCATATCCAAATAGGGTTCAATTTCTCCTTTATGAGAATGAAGAACATAGATAGTTATGTAGAGTTGATTTTCTACTTCATTACAGAAGATTTTGAACATTTCAAAAGCTTCATACTTATGTGTCATCAAGTGCACACAATAATAGTGACTGTAATTGTCGGTAAAAGTAATGAAGTATCTTTCACCAATCTTTGTTATTGTCATAAGAGGACCACATACATCCAAATGTATCATTCCTAATAAGTCTTTGGTTCACATTTATCAAATGAAACATTTTTCATTTTTTTCCAAAAGACCATTCTTTTGAAGTGTTTGAATCCAATTCTTGCTTATGTGACCAAGATGACAATCTCAAAGATAATAATAACTTAAACTCATTTTAAGTTTTTGGTGCTTAATGTGTATAATGAGTTATTTAGGATGAATTATCATGAACCAATTCATGGATATCATTTCATTTTTTTAAAGGCATATCCTTAAAATGAAATACATCATCCATAAAACTTAATACCATTATTTACAAACTTTAAATCATGATTATATTGTTTTAATAGGAAACATTAATTATGTTCCTAGTCAAACTAGGTGCATACAAAATATTTTAAGAACAACTTCCAAACCATTTGAAAGTCTCAAAATAGAGTTTCCCTCTTTGAAGCGTTCATTTCTTTTGAACCCCTTTGCAACAATTGTATGAGTCTCACATCCGGTATCCAATACCCATGTGTTTGAAGAAATGACATTTAATACAATGTGTGAATCATGTAATTTGTATTTGAGGTTTGCCCAAGTTCCCTCTTGTCTTTCAACTCCTTGAGATAGGAGGAACAATTCCTTTTCATTGTCCTATCTCTCCATACTCAAAGCATGGAACGTTCTTCGTTACCTTAGGCTTCATAAGCTTAGGTTTTTGAGGTTTCGCTTTAACCTTTGATTTGATGTATTCGTTTCCTTTGGCAATAATTGCCTTAGGATCGGGATTGGCCATTCCTTATAGCCTCCCTCATTGATTGAGAGAATAGGTAGAACCTCTCTATGCATCCCTGCCTCGGTTGCTTCGAGCATTGCATGAAGTTCACTGATGCTCTTGTCCCGTCCATTCATATTACAGTTTATTATGAATGTCTCAAACCTTTAGTTAGGCATTCAAGGATCAAATACTTGGCCAACTACTTTGAGACAGGACAGTTAAGCATCTTGAGGCTATCAATGTGGCTTTTTATCTTAAGAATATATAAGATGATATCGATTGGGTTTCTTCCATGTGACATGCATAAAGTGCTCGAACCGTTTTGAAGCATTCTACTTTAGTTTGTTGAAGGAACATTTCTTTCAACTAGATTATCATGTCATATGCCCCATGATGCTCCAAACCCGTTTGGAGTTTGGGAATCATATTCCCAACATGAGGTAGGATATTTGCACAGGATCCTTAGTGTGCCTAAGCCAATCGTCAAAAGGCCTTAACATCAACAGCGTTGGTTGGTGATGTATGGGATCGTCAAGGACATAGGTCTTTACTCATTCTTGAGAACGATTCTCAAGTTTCGAAATTGAGTCCATAAGGTAATTATGGTTAGGACGATCCCTCTCGAGAATAGATTTCAGTGATAGGGAAGGGATGATCGGGGTTGTAGCGTTATAGTTAACGGTCATCACTACAATAATTGACAAAGTTCATTTTAGTATTTCTGAAAAATTTATTTTAATCGTTAATACCCTTAAATGTCTCATAGATAATTAACAATTAAAATCTAGAATCCAACGTTACATTTAAATAATGGTTAGGTGACCTTTATCCCATTATTTAAATTAACAATGTAGTCAACAGTTGACAATTGCAACCTATTGCAACTTCTAGTCTTATGGGATCGGTTAAACATCATATGTTTTGTCGGCATGTTTAATCCCATCAACACCATTGTACGCCATGCTTCAGTGACCCTAATCACATGGTTTCCAATTCAAGTCGTCCTACTTACACATACGTGTGAGTTTTCACATACAAGCGGTTAGGTGACCTTTATCCCACAAGTACGTTAGACTCACCTCAAAACACAAGTTCCCTAAAAGTGGTTAGGTGACCTTTATCCCACAAATAGTTCTCAAGTGATTCGAATGTCGTGTAAAAGGATGGTGTTAAACTTGTTTCCAAAGGGATTTTAGTTTTCATTAATTCTAGTTTTGAAAACTCTATGTACCTTGTATTTGCATGCTTTCAAAACCATGGTACCCTATGGTTCTTCCTCTTTTTAAAAAAAAACATTTATTAAAATTATTAATCCTTTTAATAACCTTTTATTAACCACTTAATGATTAGGAACCATAAATTTTCAGCTTGTTAAGTTTGCTAATGAATTTGTTATGCATATCCAAATATCAAACAACAATCATAGAACAAACAATCAACCAACCAAACAAGCATAATCATACAAAAATATGTGCATAACCATAGCCACTAAGTTGACTACACTTGTTTGCCATCACAAGTGTTGTCATAAGGTCTTTCCTAAGGGTTAACAATGACTCATCATATGTGTCCATGAACTCCCACTTGATTCCACATCCAAATGCTTCAAGTGTCCATGTCCTTTGTGTCCTTCCTTTTGGTCTTCATCTTGTGCATCTTCTTTTACAAAATCATATCCTAATAAATTTTCTAATAAAAGAAATGCATCTATTCTATTTATTACATAACCAATTGAATAAACAAATTACTACCCAAATACAAAAGAAATATTACAACCCTTTGAATGAATACAACCAACATGACAAAATCACAATCAACCAAATCCAAAACACACATGGTCAAGGCTATGTAATGCACTAAAATATGTATCCATATACTTCATTTCAAGAACAAAATGAACCCCTTTTATAACCTTAAAGTTCAGGCCAACATGAACCAAAACATTTAGGTTACGTCCAAACAACACAATCAACCATTTGATGTCATCCTTTCAAGATTTAATCATAAGCATGCAAGATCTAACCTTGAAAGGTTGGGGTATCGTCATATCATCTCAAAACAGCCCTAATTTGGTTGTTAAAACCCTATAAAACCAATTTTACAAGGACAAAAGAAACTAGTCATCCACATATCCGGCTCTAGATGCCAATTTTGGGTTTGTTGGACCTTAACAACGTAGTTTAACCATTTAAACAAGGAAAACGCAGCGGATAAAATGCTTAATTTCATGTTTTATAATCTGAAATTTAAGGTTCATTTCATAGTAACAACAAACCCAAGATTATAAGGATCTTTAATATGTGTTTGAACTATCTATCACCAAGAAATAACAACCAAATCATAACATACAAACTACCTCTTGTTATGCTGTTAAAACCGAAGCTGAAACATCATCCAAGGACTGCTGAAAACGTGGATAAAGATGTAGATGGAGCTGCTATTGGATGACCAAAACATCAAGAATAGATGACCTCAAGTGTTCATAACCACAAGCCTCTAAGCAAACATCGTGATTGCTAGGATTTGAAGCACCAAAATCGCCCAAAAGGAGGCTGCTGAAGACACTTTTCAGCGAGCTCCAAAGGGTGATGAAGAACCTTTGCAACCGAGATCCACATCAAGATTGGAGAGCCTCTTTCTTCCTTTTGGTTCTTGCATATGTGTGTGAGAAGAAAGGATGAAGTGTGTGTGTGTATTTTTCCAAAGACCTCAAAGAACACCCAAGGAGAGAGCCCTCTCAAAATGGGCGGCCGATCCCTTTTAGGGTTGTTCTCACCCTTTTATTTTTTTAAAAAAGGTCCTTCCACATTAATCTTTTGTTCAACTAAAGATTAATATAGATATATACACATAATTAACCTTTTAATTATATAATGTACACACACTTTTATTATTTGATGTCATTTAACTAAGTTAAACAACATTACAAATAATATCCATGAACAAAATATCCATATAAGTTGTTCAAACTCATATGCAACTTATTTAGAAAACCCATTTTCTAAGTTGGTGTATTTATTTAATTGCATGATCATATCATCAATTAATATTATTTGGTGTTCGCTAAGCTTGTTATTGGGTATGACCCGACTTGGATCATAACGTACTAACCACATCAATGTTCTATGTGTCTTGGGCATAAAGAATCCAACAGAAACATTGTTCATATCCGGCTTGTACATATCCCCTTTCTTGGGAGATCTAAGAAGAACCAGTTCCTAAGTAATTGTCATCTCGAGATTGTGGATAATGCACTCATATTCTATAAAAAGCATTTGATACTTTTGGTCACAGAATTGAGAAACACTTAAAAGATTGTGTTCAAACTTCTTGAAAAAGTTTAGTTTTTCGACCTTTAACTTGCCATTGGATACACGTCCTCAACTAGAAATGTATCCACCAGCCTTACCTCCATATTAAATATGACCTCCATCAAAATGTTGAAATTATTAAAGTAGAGATCTGTTCCCAATCATGTGCCTGGAACATCCACTATCTACAATTGACACATTGTCATTCTTGTCATGTGAATGTCCCTGCCCATAAAGTGAAAAATTTAGTTATTATTGGAAGCCCAAGCCTTGTTGGTCTTGGTCCTTTCCAATAAGGATGATATAAATGAACCAAAGTGCATGCATGAAGGTTCAATAGATGTTTTTGAAGAAGAGGTTTGGGCTGCAACATCTTGTTTGATCTTCTATTCCATCCCTTGGCGGATCAGTGTAGATGAGCTTGATAAAGCTTAGGCAGCATAGCATACTTTCGAGGCTTCTTTCTTCTCCTTTTAAGTTTTCCTCATATTTTATTCCAAAACAGTCTTCTTGTCTGAAGGTTTCAAAGATAATCTTTTTTGTTTTGAATTATCTTTGTCTTATTTTCCGAAGCTATTTTCTTTTCGGAAGAATGAGTTTCTTCCTAGAGTAACTTTGCTTCGGAAAACTAGCTTTCCTTTCCTCATCACTTGGGCCATTTGATAAGGTCCAAATGTGAAGCCTTCCTTGACTCCTTTCTTAACATTATTTGCATAATGTGTGCTTGCATGATTGTAGTAACAATCTTTAGCCATGTGATTTTGCACACCACACATACACATGCAATGTTAACCATTGTGGGATGCGAAGACTATTATTTCTTGCACTTCTTATTTTAATCAACAGTCTTCCCCGACAACTTCTAATCCTTTAGTAGGACAGGAGTGCTGGTACTATACCACTTTCCTAGATTAGAGTTTCCAACCACATGGAATCCGGCTGAAATGAACACACCCTTTTGCTTTGGGTCTATCTTCAGCTTGGGCTCAACCACTTTCTTGGAAACTTTTCTAGCTGCCTTAGCCTTGTTTCTTCAGGCTTTGGTGGTTATGATCATCACTGGTGAAATGGGTTGTATTACCTGGTCTTTCCCTATGATGGTCTCCATAGTTGCATAATTCTTCAACTCCTAGGATGGTGGGTCACTAATTGGAACCTCTTGCTATGTAGTTCCACATCCAGATTGTCTAATAGACTTATAAGAATATGGTGGATCTATTTCATTGGCTCCCACCCCACCTTTGTTTCGATAACTAATTTTTGCACGGGAGGATGATGCAAAATGGCTTGGAAGTTTTGCTAAAAAATAGCATGCGTCTGATCTTCAGCCTCAGTCAATTTAGAGATTAAATCTTTGATTTGAGTCCTATAGTTGGTATGTTCATGTTTTAAAGAGGACACGATTTTCTCTAACTCTACAATTTTCATTTTATAGTCAGATTCAGCCCTTTTAAAATCACTCTTAAAGATATTCAAAGACACAATATCAGATTTAATTTCCATATTGTAGTCTTGATACATTTTAACTTTAGCAATGCAAGTTGGAGTACAGAGGTGTTCAAATACCTTGTTGTTATCAGTTCCAGCCATCAATGCTTGAGCAGGAGTCACATCCAACATCATGAAGCTCTAATTAACCTCTTGAGCAACAATAGTTGTGTGCTGTTTAGTTGACTTTCCAATGGATTTGGGTGTGATAGGATAGCGTGGTGGCTTGAGTGGTTCCTGTATTGGATTTGGAAGCCATGCATTCCCTAGCAAAGTGACCTAGCTGGTTACAGTGGTAACCCTTGGCCTTGGTCTTGTCAAACCTAAACTTGTTGTTAGTTGGGTTTTGGGAAATTTCCTTCCAGTTCCTTTAGAGAACTTCTTCGCTCGATAAGTTAGCAGAAACATTTGTTGGAAAATGTCCATGTACTCAACATCATCTTGTCTAAAACATTCTAGATCATCAAAGAGAAATTGAAAGTCACTAGAATGCCCATTTCCTAAGATAAAGGCATAACTGTCCTGAAAAGGACTTGACTGGCCTGTTATGACCTTGGAGTCTCTGGAAGGTAATGTATGGTCTAGAAGAACAAGATGGCTACGAGGAGTAAGTAAGCTACTACTGAGGTTGGGGGTCCTTGAGCCTTTAGCAACCATTAGAGCGTTGCTAGCAAGAAGGCTTGAGGGTGTACTCACCTAATGGCCTCTCTTATTTTCCATCTCTACACGGTATCCATCAAGGATGTCATATAGTCAGTCATAATGACAAAGTTTAAGTTCTATGTCCTCTTGATAGAGACACAGTAGAAAGTCCACTCAATTGTAAGTGCACTCATGAACTTTCTTAAAAGATCTCTCATCTCAAGAGTTACTCCCACAAATTGAAGTGAGGAAATAAGATCCATGTACCTGAAGTATTGTTGGCTGAGGGTCTCTCTGGCAATATAAATGAAGTTTTCAAATTGTAGCTTGAGTGAATCTTTCTTATAGTCATTGGAGCTAGCGTACATCTGAGTCAAAGCATCAATGAGTTCTTTGGCTGATTGGCAATGCTCGAATCCTACCATGATGGAGTTGGGTATGGCAGTTAAAAGATAAGTCATTGCTTTCCTATCGATGTCTAGCCACTTGTGGTGTTCATTAGAATAGTCTACAACAGTCTCCTCTATCATAGCACCATTGCTAGCCAGTGCTGCAACCTTTAGCTTGTAAGGGCCATTGATGATAGACTTCCACATCATGTTGCCTTGGTACCTAATGAAGACTTCAATTCGTCTACTCCAAGATCTAAAGTTCTCAGAGGTGATGATGGGTGCTTTGGACGTTGTCCCCATTTCACCTTCAGATGATTTTTGGTTGAGGGCCATTTTTAGTGAGGTTAGTGTACGAGTGAAGAAAAAGGTTGACTTAAATGGTAAGATCTTACAATCAAGAGCCTAAGAAGCTCTGATACCAATTCCAGGATCGAGTTTTGTCACTCAACAAAAATGTTATCTCTCAACCTCACTAAGTCACACTCGTTTTGATGATGCAAAATCCCTTAAGAGTTGATAATAATATATTAAGTAAAAAAACACAAGAAGATAAGTTTTTCAAGATACTTGTATATATTACTTCTCCACTCAAAGTTTTACAAGACTCTTACAAGCATGTTAAATGAGTTACAATGAGAAACTATATATACTACTATCTACAGTCAGTTATACTTTGATACCAGCTAGAAACTTATGACTAAACAAACACTACATTGCTAGAAGTAAGGTTTCTAAGATAAAATACTATCTAAGATCTGGTAGTCATGACATGTTCATGACTTATATTTAGTCACCAACTAAAGTTTGTAACTGTACTAACCAATAAGAGATGAACAATGGAATAAAGTATGGTTAACTATATGGGTGTGGGAAAGCACCATGCAGTATATCAGAGGTTGCAGCACTTTTGTTAGATGGACCATAGTTATTCCACTGGTTCATAGTAGGTTCTTCCGAAGGTTAATTGGCTTCGGAAGAATAATTTCTTCTTAAGGCACTTATATATTTCAGAAGAGTCTACTTCTTCTTAGGCTTGTGATGATCTTCAAGATTTCATACTTCGGAAGTCATCGTCTTGGGATCTTTTAAGTGTTGAACTTCGGAAGAAGGAAGACATTGTCTTTGGAAGTTAGAGTTCCTGAAGATCAAAAATAGGTTGGACTCACCTTAGATTAGATTTTTTTGTATTTTATTGTAATAGGTTAAATGATAGTTACTTTTGTAAGTTTAATAATTAGTTATGTTTTGCTGCCCACTGAGCAAAACTATAGTTTCGCTCATAGTTAGTTGCCAGTTCCACCAGGTGAAACTGTGTGTCTCAGTAGGGCGAAACTGTGGATTCGCAAGATAGTTTCGCTGTTAGTGAAACTAACTGTGGATTCGCAAGATAGTTTCGTTGTTAGTGAAACTATCAATACTATATATAGATTATATATCTTTCATTGTGATCATCCTTGCAAACCCTAATTCATCTGAATATTGTTGCAAGTGACTTTTGTAAACTTGATTCAATCTGAATATCATTGAGCTTTGTTATATTGTGAGTACTGGAGTTTGATTGTTTCATTTTGAATACTTTTGGGTTCTTCTTCATCATCAATTGCTTATTGTTGGTATTTGTTGTTGATATTGAACGATTCAATCATTCATGTGTATTGTTATTCGATCATTTTGGACCAACAAAATGATATCAGAGGCTTTATGTTGTTGATTGTTTGGGGTGTAGGTACATTTGTCCCTAGTTTCGGAACTTAATGTAATATGTCTTGAATGTCTTACACTTATGTAATGTTTGGGTACTTAATGAAATGCAAATGTTTGGTTGTGATTCATAGTGTTTAATATTTCATTAATGAGTTGTGTAACACATATTGACTAGGTTATATAGGTTTGGGATTGTTTGAATTGATATACATAATGTTATAATAATGAATACATTCAAACTTGGTTAAGTGAAGTTCTCATGCGTCCGACTGGACCATGCGCCCCAACAGTGGTCATGCGTCCGAATGGCCATGTGACTGAGTGTCTATGCACCTAAATAGTCCATACGCCTGAACAACATCATGCGACTGACTCAGTCGCACGACTAGACACTCAGTCGTGCGAATGGATCAACCGCATGGCTCAATCACACGAATGAACCATGCAAATGGTTCAGTCGCCCAAATGAGTAACCCTAACCTATATATACCACCTAATTCGTGGAAAAACGTAAGCATTGTACACACTTGACCCAGACGTACCCTAGCCATCCAGAAACCTCTAAGATCATACTCCAAGTTCATAGATCGTAGTAGATCGATTCCTAATCGATTCTTAACGTTAGATTCAATACATAATTGTTTCTAAGTGCGTTCTCACTGATTGGATCGCCAATCAAATAGGATTCCGCACTATTTGATTCGGTTTACACGTTAATCAGTTAGTACATCATCCCGTACACAATCCCTAACATAGTTTAAAAAGGTTAATATACTGTCAAGATCTACCACGTCTTCTTCTGAACAGGAAGTGACTAAATAAACTAACCTACCACGTAATAGTCCAAACAAACAAAAGGCAAAAGATGTTTCTACCGCTCAAAAGGTAAAGTTTATTAAAGAAGTTAAAACATCCCAAAAAGAAGAGTTGAAACCCAACAAGACCAAAGTCACACTAGTCTTACACTCTTCTCCACAGAGACGTCTTCCCAACATGTAGAAGTTCGTTCATGCTACAATTGTGGAAATAGAGAACATATAGCTTCTAATTGTCCTCAGTATCAGACACCGAGAAAGAAAGTCGACCTTCAAGATTCTAAATAGATTTCCTCTAAAAGGAGTTCTATTACTCCTCCTAAAAGAAATAATGAAACTAAGGTTCAAACCATAAGCCAGTCGTCTATTTATCACAAACAGGCATTGCACAAAGCTGGTTTGTGGACAGAAAAATCAAGTCAATATCTGATATTAAGAGTAGTAAGAAGCATGATATGCCCTCGCCCTCAAATGGATAGTGGGTTGACTTTTTGATGTGTGATTCCTCTGGGATACCTAAGCCAGTTAAGGCTAGGGTCCCAAACCTTAACTAATCATTTCCTTTGAATGTGCAGGGTGTTCATTATAGTGCTATCACAAACACGTGGATTGTAGATAGTTGAGCATCCAGGCACATGACTAGAAACCTGTCTCTCCTCTCAAATGTCAAACAAATTAAAGGAGGACATGTTTCTTTTGTGAGAAATAAAGGAGGATACATCACGGCACAAGGAGAAGTAGGAAATCAGAAAGTTAAGTTTGACAAGGTCAACTACGTTCAAAAACTACAAAACAACTTACTTTCTGTATCCCAGATTTGTGACAAAGGTTTCAAGGTGGTCTTTGACAACAAGAAGTGCTACATGTTGAAGAAGGAGTACACCATTCCTGAAGACTAGATCTTAATGTCAGCTTCAAGATACAATGATTTATATGTCTTGGATCTAACAAAGGTATCAACAACTGATAAACAAGTCCAATGCTTCTTGTCAAAGGCAGCTGAGAAAGATTCCATCTCCTGGCATAGGAGGATGGGACACATAAATCCAAGGAAGATGAATCATCTCATTCAGAATGATTTGGTCAACAGAGTTAATGTCAAAACCTTTCAACTTCCGGATTTCTATGTTGCGTGTAAAAAGGGAAAACATACCAAGAAGTCTCACAAGGCAAAGAATATCAACTCTATTGAATTGCCTCTTGAACTTCTACATATGGATCTGTTCGGTCTAGTGAGCACCAAGAGTATTGCTAGGGACCTATACTGTTATGTCGTCACTGATGACTACTCAAGATTCTCTTAGGTAATGTTTCTAAAGTCCAAATCAGAAACATTTGAATCCTTCAAGGAATTAGTAACTACACTGGAATCCCTATACAAGATGAAAGTACGACAAATGCGCTCAGACAACAAAACCGAGTTCAAGAATCAGTGGATGGAGGCCTACTGCAAGGAAAATGGAATTGTGCATCAATTTAACTCTGCCTGCACTCCTCAGATGAACGGTGTTGCTGAACGGAAGAATCACAACTTGATAGATACCGCACGGACTATGCTAGCAGACTCGAAACTGCCTATTCAATTCTGGAATGAGGCAGTTGTAATGCATGTTATACGCTCAATCGAGTTCTGGTAGTTAAACCGCCATGGAAAAACGTGCTACGAGTTACTACAACGATTTAAACCTAACTTAGAGTATCTCGAACTGTTTGGCGCACCGTGCACCCTGCTGAAGAAGACTCAAATTCAACGAGAAGGTTGATGAAGGGATTTTTCTAGGATACAACATACCGAACAAGAGAGTTACAACAACTCAACAGGTCAAGTAGAGGTGTGGTGTAACATTGATGTTCAGAGATATACCACACCACCTGCTGGAAAAGGGCCTGCTTACTTCTTTGACTATGATGGATTCTCCAAGTCCTTCAACATACCTTTCTCCACTTTTGAAGATGAGTTGGCAAACCAGATGATGTATGATGTCTTGAACACACTGTCTCAAGATTCAACACAATCCGGTTCACAAAGTCAATCATGTACCAACTCAGGGGGAGCACTTGATGTGAGTGACTCTTCCTCGGATGAAGAAAATATGGAGAATGATCAGAACAACCAGGATGAACAGGTTCCGACTACCACAAGTCAACAAGCATCTGACAGTGATGCTTCTGAGCCTTCTGAACCTCAAACTCCTATTGCCTCAGATCTAGAACCAAATGTGCACAATCTTGATTTTGAGGTGGTTGTTCCAACAACTCCTGGATCATGTCTAAATGTCTATCATCCTTGAATAATGTCATAGGAGATGTGAGATCAGGAGTTCAGACCATAAATCAGTTGTACTCAGCTAATTATGCCTCTGTGATGGAAAAGGGATACCTTCACGACGGTGCCTATCGTTGCTTTGTGTCTCAGTTTGAGCCAAAGTGTGTTAGTGAAGCCCTGAATGATGAGGCATGGGTGAGTTCCATGTAAGAAGAACTTCTTCAGTTCAAAAAGTTGGGTGTATGGACTCTAGTAGATAGACCTAAAGGTGCTAAGGTCATTGGCACCAAATGGGTCTTGAAATGCAAGAAAGATGATCAAGGAGTGATCATCAGAAACAAGGCTCAGCTTGTTGTTCAGGGATTTCGACAAGTTGAGGGTATTGACTACAATGAAGTGTTTGCACCCATGGCAAGAATGGAAGCAATCCGCATCTTCCTTGCCTATGCATCTTATATGAAGATCAAAGTTTATAAACTAGATGTTAAGAGTGCGTTCCTTCATGGTGAGATCCGAGAGACAGTGTATGTCAGTCAACCCGAGGGATTTGAGGATCCATATCATCGGGACAGAGTTTACAAACTCAACAAGGCGCTATACGGGCTTCATCAAGCTCTGAGGGCCTGGTATGAGAAACTCTCAACTCATCTTGTGAAACATGGTTTTCGCAGGGGAGTCATTGACTGTACATTGTCTATCAAGGAAAAAGATGGGGATTTACTGCTTGTACAAATCTATATCGATGACATAATCTTTGGTTCCAAGAACAAAGAATTAGTAAAGAGTTTGAAGAAGTAAGAAGGCGGAGTTTGAGTAGAGTGCAATGGGAGAGATGAAGTTCTTTCTCGGGTTACAGGTGCATGAGACACCAAATGGAATTTTCCTACATCAGACCAAGTATGTAGGTGATATTCTCAGTCGGTTTGACATGGAGAATGCTTCTACAGCTGGAACTCCACTTGCTACTAACCATGATGTAGCACCCGACAAGAATGGTGATCTGGTATATGCCATTATGTACGAAGGGATGATTGGATCTCTCATGTATCTCACTGCCTCACGACCTGATATCATGTATGCTACATGTTTATGTTCACGATATCAGGCAAAGCCTAAGGTGAACCATCTTATTGGGTCAAAAGGATTTTTCGTTATCTGAAGGGTACACCCACACTTGGGTTGTGGTATCCTCATGATGATGACTTTGAGCTTACGACGTGTAGCGACTCGGATTACAGCGGCTGCAAGATGAACAAGAAGTCTACATCAGCAGGGTGTCAGTTCTTTGGGAGAAGATTAGTAACCTGGCAGTGTAAGAAGCAGACCTCGGTTGCATTATCAACCTGTGAAGCCGAATACATTATTGCTGCAAGTTGCTGTTCACAAATCATATGGATTGAACAACAAATTCGGGATTACGGTTTGAAATTCTCTTCTACTCCTATCTTTGTTGATAACTCTGCTGCAATTGCAGTCACTAAAAACCTGGTCCAACATCCTAAGACCAAACACATCAGAATTAAATATCACTTTATACGTGATTGCTTTGAAAAGAACTTAATCGATATGGTAAAAATAAACACAGATTTTCAACGCGCTGACCTCTATACAAAGGCTTTTGACAAACCACGTTTTCTATATCTATTATAGGTCAAAAGCGTTAAAAAGAAAAGTGAGGTCATTCCTGAAGATGACCATGTGTAGTCTGATGTGTCTTGTAAATTTCCTTTTATTTTTCAATTTTTTATTTTATTTGCTTAATTTTAAGTAGTTTAATTAAAGTTCGTCTTATTTCTTTGCCTATTAAAATCCTAAAATGCTAATCCATTACGGTTCTAAAATTTTAGGGGGATAATAGGTTTAGAAAGTATAAAAAAACGAGAGAGGAGGAGAGGTAGCTGATAAAAATAAGATTGTATGTGTGATACCGAGTCAATCTTTTGAATATGATAGTACACAGGAGCAAACCATTAGGGACTTTAAAATTTTAAATTGAAAAAGATGCAAAGCTCAAGTATAAGTCTGTGTAGTTTGAGCAATGTAAAAGGAAGTAGACCTAGAGGTTGCTGGACCACAGATGATATGTCAGTAGATTCAACACAATAGATGACTAGACCTTTTTGGTGATCTCAAGATTAAAATAAAATTTTTGACTAGCTGTGGGTAACACCTTATCCCTGGTTAACACAATCAACAACATTCCAATATGGGGTGATTAGCAAAATAAACGCCACGAATGTGTGCGTAAGACCAAAGCATGAGCAAAAGCACATAAAAAGTTCAAATACAATCAAACTGATAACCTATGTTGTTGGTGAGATATGTGCAAAAAGAATGAAATTGTTCAAACAAGAAGATAGGTTATGTGCCTCTCTGCTGTGCGGTGGCACTGACCTGAGGATAATTATAACCTATATATTTTAGAATTCATTATTACTTGCTGCCTCTCTGCTATGCGGTGGCACTGACCTGAGGCTTGGCTTCTCTTTGAAAGTTCTAAGAATAGTTTCTTCTTGAATACTACCCTAAGACCGCTCAAAAATCTCCTGAGGAATGTTGATTACCATATAAGTGTGGGATCCATAAATGCTAGTTGAAATAAACAAACCTTAAACCATCACCAATCTATGTTGAAAGTCTGTGTATGGATTTAAGAGGACAAGTATACTGACAATCATTGTGGCTACAATTCTTGAAATTTCAAATTAATGTGGAGACCTAATAGTACTATTATGATTTCCTAAATTTTCTAAATGACTCTAGATGAAAAAACAAGAATAGAGCATCAAAGGTTTTAAATAACTTGTCCCGAATGATTTGAATATCCTGTATGATTACAAATTGAATTGGTCCATGTATGGTTTAAATGAATTGAAGCTGCTTTTTCAGATAAATAATTCTTTAGATTTACATCTTAGGATTTAACCCTCACAAAAACACAAAAACATGTCTTAGTTTTATGTTTCAGTTTTATTTCTTTTATTTATGTATTAAGTTTGTCAATTTTAGTTTGTTTTATATCGGACTATGTCATAGAAGTTGATAGGGAACCTTATCATCTAAAAGGTCACGTCTGAGGTGACCACACGTGCTTTCAATAAAATGGGTCACGTCTGAGGTGACAAAGTATTTTAAAAGGACCAGGTCTGAGGTTGTCAAAAGTTTTTCAACTTAAAATGATCATGTCTGAGATGATCAAATGCTCATAATGTTTAATCAAAAGATAAAAGTGTGGAATGGTCTTAAAGTCAAATTCATGAGTCTGACCCATTCATACGAATGGACCATACTCACGCACTAAACAGCCGAATGGACATGAGTATGAACCATTCACCCGAATGGCTTATTAGAATGATCCATTCAACCGAATGAGAGTATGCGAATGAGTCAGTCACCCGACTGAACTCCAGTAGGCCGACTGAATGTGAGCGACTGAGCCAATCGCACGACCAAGGTCCATTCGCCCGAATGAACAGAGAGAATGGGTCCAGTCGGCCGATTGAACTCAGATTCAGTATAAATAAGGCCCAGTCGATCGCATTCAACTCATCACCCCCTAATCGCCCTTATTTTGCATAGCCTACCGTTACTCTGCCAAATTTTCATCAGACCAAAATTTCATACCATCCGTTACTCGCCATTAATGAAGGTGAAAGATTTTCAGAGCTTTTGAAATATTAGGTCGTGAAAGAATGAAAAACTCTTAAAGAGGGATCAGATATATATAGGGTACGGGTTATGAAACGACTAAAGGTTTTGGTGTTAGTCATCAGTATTTGAAACAACTGATGACGTGGTATTAACTTTCAGAGGTTTGAAATGACTGATGGTATTGGTGTGGTCAGCAGTTATAAAACAACTGAAGACATGGTGTTTACAATCAGACGTTGAAACAACTGAAGTCTCTGGTTTAGGCATCAGTAGTTTTTCAAAAAACTACTGAAGACAAGTTGGACTTCAGATGTTGAAACAACTAAGGACTTGGTATTAGTCATCAGTAGTTGTGAAACTACTGAAGACCCTGGTTGTGCCATCAGTTGTTGTAAACAACTGAAGACTTGGTGTTAGTCATCAGTAGTTGTGAAACTACTGAAGACATGGTATTGCTTCAGTTGTTTATGAAGAAACAGCAGTTTGTGAACTACTGAAGAGAGAGTACTCATCAGTAGTTGTCGTCAATTCATAGCCTTTCAGCTGTTTCATACTGTCCTCAACACGTACTCATCAGCCTTTTTGCTGTTTTCAGTTGTTTCATAGGACATCAGTACTTATCTGTTTCTACTGATGTCAGTAGTTGTAAGTGCATCAGTAGTTGTAACTACATCAGTAGTTTAGAACAGATAAAGTACAGTACTTAAAGCATTCAGCCTTCAGTAGTTATAAAAACTACTGAGGGTAAAATAACTCATCAGTACTTATATGTGACATGGTTACCAATGATCATCAGTAATTACTGAGATCATCAGTAGTTGTCACTTATTCTAGCTGCAGCATACCAAGCCTTAACACAGGTTGTGGAAAGTTGAACTATCCAAAGGCTTAGTAAAAATGTCTGCAAGCTCATCAGCACTAGGCACAAACATAGGATTAATTAGACCCTTTTCAAAACAATCTCTTATAAAATGATGTCTAATTTCTATATGTTTGGTCCTAGAGTGCTGGACTGGATTTTTGACAATGCAAAGAGCTGAAGCACTATCCATTAATAATGGAGTCTTAGTCTCTGTAATGCCATAATCCAAAAGTTGATTCTGAAGCCAGAGTACTTGGGATGTACAACTTGCAGCAGCAATGTACTCGGCTTCAGCAGTGGATGTAGCAACAGATGTTTGTTTCTTACTCTGCCAAGAAATCAAACAGTTGCCTAGGAATTGACATCCACCAGAAGTTGATTTCCTGGTCAACTTACACCCTGCATAGTCACTATCAGAGAAAGCAACTAATTTGCAAGAATGTCCAGTGGAATACCATAAGCCTAGAGATTGTGTACCTTGCAGATATCTAAAGATCCTCTTGACTGCAATCAGATGAGACTCCTTAGGTGCAGCCTGAAATTTAGCACAAAACATGTAGCAAACATAATATCTGGTCTAGAAGCTGTTAAATACATCAAGGAACCAATCATACATCTGTAAAGAGTTTCATCAACACCTTTACCTTTCTTATCAACATCCAATTGTGTGGTGTTGCACATGGGAGTAGAACAGGGTTTACAGTTTTGTAAATCAAACTTATTCAAAAGATCTTTTGTGTATTTAGCTGATGAATGAAAATTCCATCAGCTTTTTGTTTGATTTGCAAACCTAGAAAGAACTGTAATTCTCCCATTGCACTCATTTCAAACTTCTGTTGCATTAAGTTTTGGAATTCCTCACACAATTGGGGATCAGAGGATGCAAATATAATATCATCAACATAAATTTGAACAAGTAGCTTATGCTGATCCACCTTCTTAATAAATAAAGTTTTATCTATGGAGCCTCTAGTGAAATTATTCTGTAGAAGAAAGTTTGATAAGGTCTCATACCAGGCTCTAGGTGCTTGTTTCAACCCATAAAGAGCTTTATCAAGCTTATATACCCATTCTGGGTGCTTATTATCCTCAAAGCCTGGTGGTTGACACACATAAACTTCTTCTTTATGTTACCATATAGAAAAGCACTTTTGACATCCATTTGAAAACCTTTAAGATTGTGGAGTGCAGCATAGGCTAAAAACAATCTAATTGCCTCCAGTCTGGCTACAGGGGCAAAGCTTTCATCATAATCAATACCTTCTTCTTGTGCAAACCCCTGCACAACCAGTCTGGCCTTGTTCTTAACAATTAGCCCATTTTCATCAGTTTTATTCCTAAACACCCATTTAGTGCCTATTGCACACTTACCTGGGGGTAGAGGAACAAGCTCCCACACTTGCTATTTTTTTGAACTGAAGAAGCTCAAGCTGCATGGCTTCAACCCATCCATTGTCTCTCAAAGCTACATGATAGTTCTTTGGCTCTAGCTGACTGATGAAGAGAGCATAGAAGCAGAAATTGGACAACTGGCTTCTGGTTGAAACACCAGCATAGATATCACCAAGGATTTGAGACATTGGGTGATTTTTCAGCTCTTGGTAAACAATCAAATCTGTGCAAGTGTTTGTAGGACCTTCAGCAGCAGCAGATGTTGATGCAGATTCTTGAAACCATGAAGATGGTGGCAACTCAAATGAAGTTGAGGATGCAGAAATCTCATCAGCATTTGTTGTGGATGGTGCTGCTGGAGCTACAGGAGCATCAGGTTTAGAGGACTCAGGCAGTTGGTCACTAAACCTGAAGAGGTGATTACTACTATCATCATCATCTTCAGCAGTAACACCAGGTGGTGAACTGTTGACAGGAGCAACAGCAGGATATTGATAAGGAACATATTGCAGTATGTCCAAATCAAAGAGCTCCACAGGGCTTTGTGGAATCTTGTCCTTTGGAGATTCATTGAACTTGACTGTAGAGTCTCTTCAACCATCTTTGTTCTGCAGTTGAAGACTCTGTATGCCTTGCAAGTTGATGAATAACCAACAAAGTACCCTGCATCCACCTTAGGATCAAATTTTTGGAGCTGATCCTCTGTGTTGAGAATGAAACAGGGACACCCAAATGCTCTAAAGAATGAAATGAGAGGGGCCAAATGATGTAGAACTTCATATGGAGTCTTCATCAACCTCTGATTTATTAGCACTCTATTCTGCACATAGCATGCTGTGTTGACAGCTTTAGCCCAAAAGGTCAATGGCAGTCCAGAATCAGCCAACATAGACCTTGCAGCTTCAATGAGGGTCCTGTTCTTTCTCTCCACAACTCCATTCTGTTCAGGAGTTCTTGGAATACTAAACTGCCTCTTTATTCCCTTGGAAAGGTAGAACTCATCAAGTGTATTGTTCCTGAATTCTGTTCCATTGTCACTTCTAATACACTTGACTGAGAGGGAATACTGCTTCTCAGCATACAACACAAAGTTTATGATCTTCTGTGCAGCTTCATCCTTTGAATGTAGAAAGAAAGTCCATACAAATCTGGAGTAATCATCCACAATTACCAGACAGTATTTCTTCTGTGCCATGCTCATCACTCTCACAGGACCAAAGAGATCCATGTGAAGAAGTTGTAAGAAGGTAGTGGACTTTGGTTCTTCAATAGGTGGGAATGAAACCTTGTGCTGTTTTCCTTTCAAACAAGCAGTGCAGTTGTTTTCACACTTGAACTCCTTCATAGGCATTCCCCTTACTAAACTATGGTGTATCAGCTGATTCATGTTCTTGAAGTTAACATGTCCCAGCCTTCTATGCCATAGATTAGATTCTTGAGGAGAGGCCTTGGAAAATAGGCAAGGATGGCCTTTGAGATTTATTTTCTTGGAAAGATCTAAGGCATACACTCTTCCTGTCCTGTTGGCCTTCAGGAGAGTGTGAGCATCCAATACCTTGTCAATCAAACTCAGAACTTTGGATGACAGAATCCTGCAGTTCTGGCTTGTGAAAAGGGCAACATGGCCTTTGTCACACAATTGACTGACACTCAAGAGGTTATACTTGAGATTTTCCACATGGTTGACATCATCAAACCTTATTTCCCCATTGGAAACAAAGCCCTTCCCGATGATGTAACCTCTTGCATCATTGCCAAAGGAAACAAAACCCTTCCTTCCTGGAGAGTAGTCATTAAGAAGTGAGTTGTTCCCAGTCATATGCAAAGATCCCCCACTGTCTACATACCAGATGCTACTTTGGCATGTTGAAGAAACCTGCATTAATAAACAATCAGTTAGTTTTGGAGACCCAAACCTTTTTGGTTTTGGGCCTGGTCTCATCAATAGATGGTAAACTAACAGGTTTATTGGGCACAATAGCTTGAGGTGAAGGAGATGGTGTAGAAGAGGAATCCTTTGGCTTGGATCTCCTTTTCTGGGGTTTCAACACAGGGCCATCAAGTTGGTTAACTCTTCCCAACAGATGTTGAACCATCATTACCAGCTGTGTCTGATTCTGGGAAAGAGCTTTCAGCTCTTCAGACACATTGGTATTGGTGTTTGATGATGAGTTCTTGTGTTGCACCATCTTCTTTTGAGCAACCTCAGCTGTTTCCTGTTGCACTCCTTCCCTTTTAGATTTCTTTTTGGACATAGGAGTAACAGGATTTGATGCTGCTGGTACAAACTTGGACTCAAACTCAGTTTTCATTTTAGCCAAGTTTTCTTTAGTTTTCTCCTTTTGTTTGAGTTTGGATCCCTTTTTGTACCAACAATCATCTGTGAGATGATTGAATAGACCACATATTTCACATAGTTTCATCTTCTTCAGTTGATGATACCATTTGTTAGGATCTCAGCCTCTTGGTTTAATCGATTGAACAGATATAGCAACGGAATAACTCAGAATTAGACAAATTCAAGCAAGAACATTCGATATAAAGCGATAAAAGAATTTTGTTATAGAGAGAGAAATATCTGACAAAAGGAATATTGCATTAAGATTGTCGGCCTCAATGGCACGATTACAGGTGAGTCATCCTTCCTTATAAAGGAAAGAGTGACGTAGGCTGATGTCACTTGAAAGTGACATGTAACCGTTTTATAACTACTGATGTTTAACAACTACTGAAGATGTCAACAACTGACATCTTCTTACAAATGTTCCTAAGTGTTAAACATCTTATTTACAACTACTGAAAAACATAAAAATACTGATACTACAACAACTGAAGAACAACCTCTTCAGTTGTTTACAAGTACTGAAACGGAAACAAAACTACAGACAAGTAAACAAACTACTGAAGGAAAACGAAAACTACTGATGAGAAAAACCATCACAACAACTGAAGAAGCCCTCTTCAGCTGTTGTCATCAGCTGTTAGCATCAGCTGATGTCTTCAGTACTTGAACATCAGACTTTGTCTTTCAGCTATTGATCTTCAGTCTTTGTCTTCAGTACTTCTTAAAGTCTTCAGACTTTAGATCTTCAGCTGTTGTCTCAGTCTTTGTCTTCAGTACTTCTGAAATACTTCAGCAGTTGTATTCTTCAGACTTTGTAGAACAGCTGATCAGGTCTTCTTCAGCTGTTGTGATGTCCTGTGGGACTTAGAGGTTTCTCTGATCAGGCTCATTGGTTCTTTTGGTCCAACAAACTCCCCCTGAACCAATGCAGCCAAAACCTCTAAGTTATTGACGAGTCCCACTTATTTTGGCAGATAGATTGGTCTTTTATCCTCTTGATCAGATGAGAAGTGACCCTTTCTCAGCACCGGCCTGGGAAGAAGTCTCTGATGATCTGTTTTGCATGATATGGTTGGGAGCTCTGTATTGGGGACTTGGACACTGAGCTGTTACCCCAACCATGAGATCTACTTCCCGTGTATCAGCCTATAGGATTCCCTGGTGTAAGCCCTTAGAAACATGATCTGCTCATCCATTGTCAGCACCTCGGGCACACCATCAAACAATCCTTCTCGGCCATACACTTCAGAGATGTACTTTGCCTGTTTTCCATTCTTGAGCTCAACCGTGGTTATTTGTCTGTAAGCAAACTCATCTGGATGAGTCCCTTCTAAGAGCAGGTTGAGCTCATCTTGTTTGAAGTTTTCAAGTCTTTTGTAGACCAATCCCTTCTTTATGATTTTATTCTCCAACATCTTTTGGGGTGGTTGTTTGGCTTCATAAGCTTTCTTGAACTCTTCTACAATTTCCCAGGGGGACACTACAAGAACCACAGTGATGTCTTCGTCGATAACCCTCTTCACTCGGCCCTTGTATTTTGAAGGAATTTCTTTCTTGACAATCCTGTGTGCCACCCTAGGATCAGGCCATATCCTAACTTTTTCCCTTTGGTATTGAAAGGTATTAGCAAGGGTGTACAATCTTAAGACTTCTTTCTTCATGCTAATCATTGAAGAGGATGTGGCATATGCTTTGTCAATGCTTTTCAGCATTTCCTCATCATGTCTTTGCATCTGTTCCTCTTCAATCTTTATCATCACATCATGCATTTGAGAAGCAGGAGTGATGGACATTGGATTAGCCTTAGGCAAAGTGATAACTACAGAGAGTGGCAGTCTGTCTTCATCCTCCTCTTCTTCTTCATCAGCCCTCAGTACCTTTCTTTTCTTTTGTCTAGGTACATCACTGGCAGTGGGTTTTGGGGGTAAAGGATTTGGTTTTGTGGGTTGGATGGTTGGTTTAGAGAGTAAAGGGGTTGTTTTAGTGGGTTGTGGAGGTAGTGATTTTGAGGATAGAGGCTTTTCAGACTGTTTTAGCATTTTGGCTATAAGGGAGGCTTTAGTAAATTTTGTCAGTTCTTTTCGGTTCCCAACCCCAGCTTCATTTAATGCCTCAATCACTAAACCTTGGAGTATGCTTCAAACGAACAAATCTTGGTGGTTATTGCCAAGATGTTGTCCCTGGTCCAGGCCCTTATTTCTATCAGAGATCTTCCCAAGTATTTGGCTACAAATCTAATCATTATCTCCAGCCTTTCTCTTTCTAAGGCATCATAACTAGCCCATCTTGAGTTGATCTCCTCTGTCTCCAACCTTCTGATCTCGGAGTCTAGTTGTTGGATGTCAAAACCCTGCCTATATAACTGATCAATGATTTTATCCATTGAACGGTTATGGTTGGCATCAGCTTCTTTCACCATATCATTCAGCTCCTTCTCCTTCTCAGACTCTCCTTTCTCTTTTGATATGTGACATGAAAGTCTTTTTGACTTTCATTCACTTCAGCTCTCTTCTCACTCTCCTTCTCCTTCTCATGATCAAACTCAGTCTCCTCCACACTTATAACAGCCAACTCCTTCTCATTTACCTTCTCTGATTCTTTCTCCCCATATGTCCTCTTCCTTTTTCCTTTAACTGACTGACTCTCCCCCTTTTTGGTTGCATTGGGTGCAAGGGTTTGAGCAGTAGAAAGTGATTTGGTCACCAACTCCACCACCAGGGGTTGTATTATTGTAGGAAGCCTCTCATCAATGGCTTTGATCACTATATCTGTGATCATGGGAGTGATGAGAGGTAGGGATTTTTGAAGGTTAGCAACTGATTGATCAGGATGGTTCTGTTCCTGAGAATCAGTGCCAAAAGCAGAGGCTGGTGGCTTGGAAGTATGTATTGGCTCAGTGTTTAGGGGACCTTCAGAAGAAGGTGCCATCTATGGGTGTATTGTGGTGGCAGATGGACTTGCATCCTGAGACATCTTGGCCAGTAGCTCTTTGAGTCTGCTAACCTCATCCTCTAGGATGGTGTTTTGAGCAACTACATCATAGAAGAAGCTCAGGTCATCATCAGTTGATACTGAATCACCTGACCTCCTGACAGAGTCAGGATTAACATGCCTTGAGTGTAGATCAATTATAGCATGTGCCCCTTGTTCTTGGTTCTGGGGACTTCCAGCCTCAGGACTATGTCCTTCATCAGCTGTTGCCGCTGGTGAGGTCTTAGAGATGTTACCAACTGCATCCTGGTCATTTGCTGAGTCAGAAGCAGTGGCAGCCTCACCAGAAGGTCGCACCTCCTTGTCTACACCAGGAGATGAAACATGATAACCCCGGTGCTGTGGGTTGACAGAAGCATTGTGATCCTCCCCCTCAGGTGTTGAGGTTATCCCAGTAGTAATTGGTGTCTGGGTGGGGGGTGAGGAATGCAACTGCGTCAGCACTTTTGCAACAATTATTGTAGGGCTTTGAGGGGCGGTTGCATCAGGAGAGGGTGTGGAAGCAGTGTGCACCCGGGACGAGTGGTGCTCTTCAATGGTAATCCCCTCAAGTGAGGAGGATCCCAGCAGTGTGGCTTCCTTTGAGTGGTTGCATCAGGTTCCTTTTGAGAGGAAACCTGAGCGGCTTCGGTTGGTGGAGTCATAGTCTCTACTGGGGGGTTATTTCCAGTAGAGATAACCTGCTTTGGTGCAGCAGGAGCATCCTCAGGGGACTCAACTCCCTGAGTAGCCTTCTTAGGCTTCTTCTTTGTGGGTTTGGAGGGGACTTTGGATGTGGAGTGGAGACTGTGGGTTCCAGCTGCGTGGGTTTGCGCAGCTTGGTAGCCTGTTTAAGAGTTTGGTCAGTGTTGTGTCGGGAGTATACCTCCGGTAATACAGCCAAAGCAGGGACTCCCAGACCAACTAGTCCCTCAGCAGAAAGCTGATTCTCTATTATGGCCATTATAAACCGAGGATATAGTATCCAACGGTTAGAAAGTGGTTTTGTGGCCATATCCTTGATTTCAAGAAAAATTATTTCAGAAAAGTTTAGTGGTTCTTGTTCAAGGATAGAGAACAGTACCTGTTGCCATCTGGAAGACAGTTGATCCCAAGAAGAAGTCTTCGAGGCCAGGCAAACATTTACCATATGAAATATCAATCGTTCAGCATCTGGAAAATGTTTCTTCAGGATGGTCGAAGCACTAAGATCGCCTTGATATCCATGTTGTCCAAATGAAAGATCAATTTGGCGCTTAGGATATCCAACAGGGTAGGCAGCATCATCTAATAGTAATATCTGGCGGATGGTAGCAGTAGAGATGACCACCTTATGAGAGTTGATGGACGAATGGATAGATTCTCCATTAACAGTTGCATTCGTCCAAAACTGATGTAGCGAATCGGCATAAATGATTGGATTTAGGAGGAAGGCCGTTTTAAGTGGTGATTGGACCATAAGATCTATAGCATTATCGAATTTGGTCCAGAAGGGCGATTTAGTGAGGTACGCGACACAGTTGTGTCAAGGCTTGAGTTGCATGGTCGCCATTAATGAAGGTGAAAGATTTTCAGAGCTTTTGAAATTTTAGGTCGTGAAAGAATGAAAAACTCTTAAAGAGGGATCAGATATATATAGGGTACGGGTTATGAAACGACTAAAGGTTTTGGTGTTAGTCATCAGTATTTGAAACAACTGATGACGTGGTATTAACTTTCAGAGGTTTGAAACGACTGATGGTATTGGTGTGGTCAGCAGTTATAAAACAACTGAAGACATGGTGTTTACAATCAGACGTTGAAACAACTGAAGTCTCTGGTTTAGGCATCAGTAGTTTTTCAAAAAACTACTGAAGACAAGTTGGACTTCAGATGTTGAAACAACTGAGGACTTGGTATTAGTCATCAGTAGTGTGAAACTACTGAAGACCCTGGTTGTGCCATCAGTTGTTGTAAACAACTGAAGACTTGGTGTTAGTCATCAGTAGTTGTGAAACTACTGAAGACATGGTATTGCTTCAGTTGTTTATGAAGAAACAGCAGTTTGTGAACTACTGAAGAGAGAGTACTCATCAGTAGTTGTCGTCAATTCATAGCCTTTCAGCTGTTTCATACTGTCCTCAACACGTACTCATCAGCCTTTTTGCTGTTTTCAGTTGTTTCATAGGACATCAGTACTTATCTGTTTCTACTGATGTCAGTAGTTGTAAGTGCATCAGTAGTTGTAACTACATCAGTAGTTTAGAACAGATAAAGTACAGTACTTAAAGCATTCAGCCTTCAGTAGTTATAAAAACTACTGAGGGTAAAATAACTCATCAGTACTTATATGTGACATGGTTACCAATGATCATCAGTAATTACTGAGATCATCAGTAGTTGTCACTTATTCTAGCTGCAGCATACCAAGCCTTAACACAGGTTGTGGAAAGTTGAACTATCCAAAGGCTTAGTAAAAATGTCTGCAAGCTCATCAGCACTAGGCACAAACATAGGATTATTAGACCCTTTTCAAAACAATCTCTTATAAAATGATGTCTAATTTCTATATGTTTGGTCCTAGAGTGCTGGACTGGATTTTTGACAATGCAAAGAGCTGAAGCACTATCCATTAATAATGGAGTCTTAGTCTCTGTAATGCCATAATCCAAAAGTTGATTCTGAAGCCAGAGTACTTGGGATGTACAACTTGCAGCAGCAATGTACTCGGCTTCAGCAGTGGATGTAGCAACAGATGTTTGTTTCTTACTCTGCCAAGAAATCAAACAGTTGCCTAGGAATTGACATCCACCAGAAGTTGATTTCCTGGTCAACTTACACCCTGCATAGTCACTATCAGAGAAAGCAACTAATTTGCAAGAATGTCCAGTGGAATACCATAAGCCTAGAGATTGTGTACCTTGCAGATATCTAAAGATCCTCTTGACTGCAATCAGATGAGACTCCTTAGGTGCAGCCTGAAATTAGCACAAACACATGTAGCAAACATAATATCTGGTCTAGAAGCTGTTAAATACATCAAGGAACCAATCATACATCTGTAAAGAGTTTCATCAACACCTTACCTTTCTTATCAACATCCAATTGTGTGGTGTTGCACATGGGAGTAGAACAGGGTTTACAGTTTTGTAAATCAAACTTATTCAAAAGATCTTTTGTGTATTTAGACTGATGAATGAAAATTCCATCAGCTTTTTGTTTGATTTGCAAACCTAGAAAGAACTGTAATTCTCCCATTGCACTCATTTCAAACTTCTGTTGCATTAAGTTTTGGAATTCCTCACACAATTGGGGATCAGAGGATGCAAATATAATATCATCAACATAAATTTGAACAAGTAGCTTATGCTGATCCACCTTCTTAATAAATAAAGTTTTATCTATGGAGCCTCTAGTGAAATTATTCTGTAGAAGAAAGTTTGATAAGGTCTCATACCAGGCTCTAGGTGCTTGTTTCACCATAAAGAGCTTTATCAAGCTTATATACCCATTCTGGGTGCTTATTATCCTCAAAGCCTGGTGGTTGACACACATAAACTTCTTCTTTTATGTTACCATATAGAAAAGCACTTTTGACATCCATTTGAAAAACTTTAAGATTGTGGAGTGCAGCATAGGCTAAAAACAATCTAATTGCCTCCAATCTGGCTACAGGGGCAAAGGTTTCATCATAATCAATACCTTCTTCTTGTGCAAACCCCTGCACAACCAGTCTGGCCTTGTTCTTAACAATTAGCCCATTTTCATCAGTTTTATTCCTAAACACCCATTTAGTGCCTATTGCACACTTACCTGGGGGTAGAGGAACAAGCTCCCACACTTGCTGTTTTTTTGAACTGAAGAAGCTCAAGCTGCATGGCTTCAACCCATCCATTGTCTCTCAAAGCTACATGATAGTTCTTTGGCTCTAGCTGACTGATGAAGAGAGCATAGAAGCAGAAATTGGACAACTGGCTTCTGGTTAAAACACCAGCATTGATATCACCAAGGATTTGAGACATTGGGTGATTTTTCAGCTCTTGGTAAACAATCAAATCTGTGCAAGTGTTTTAGGACCTTCAGCAGCAGCAGATGTTGATGCAGATTCTTGAAACCATGAAGATGGTGGCAACTCAAATGAAGTTGAGGATGCAGAAATCTCATCAGCATTTTGAAGAAACCTGCATTAATAAACAATCAGTTAGTTTTGGAGACCCAAACCTTTTTGGTTTTGGGCCTGGTCTCATCAATAGATGGTAAACTAACAGTTTATTGGGCACAATAGCTTGAGGTGAAGGAGATGGTGTAGAAGAGGAATCCTTTGGCTTGGATCTCCTTTTCTGGGGTTTCAACACAGGGCCATCAAGTTGGTTAACTCTTCCCAACAGATGTTGAACCATCATTACCAGCTGTGTCTGATTCTGGGAAAGAGCTTTCAGCTCTTCAGACACATTGGTATTGGTGTTTGATGATGAGTTCTTGTGTTGCACCATCTTCTTTTGAGCAACCTCAGCTGTTTCCTGTTGCACTCCTTCCCTTTTAGATTTCTTTTTGGACATAGGAGTAACAGGATTTGATGCTGCTGGTACAAACTTGGACTCAAACTCAGTTTTCATTTTAGCCAAGTTTTCTTTAGTTTTCTCCTTTTGTTTGAGTTTGGATCCCTTTTTGTACCAACAATCATTTGTGAGATGATTGAATAGACCACATATTTCACATAGTTTCATCTTCTTCAGTTGATGATACCATTTGTTAGGATCTCAGCCTCTTGGTTTAATCGATTGAACAGATATAGCAGCGGAATAACTCAGAATTAGACAAATTCAAGCAAGAACATTCGATATAAAGCGATAAAAGAATTTTGTTATAGAGAGAGAAATATCTGACAAAAGGAATATTGCATTAAGATTGTCGGCCTCAATGGCACGATTACAGGTGAGTCATCCTTCCTTATAAAGGAAAGAGTGACGTAGGCTGATGTCACTTGAAAGTGACATGTAACCGTTTTATAACTACTGATGTTTAACAACTACTGAAGATGTCAACAACTGACATCTTCTTACAAATGTTCCTAAGTGTTAAACATCTTATTTACAACTACTGAAAAACATAAAACTACTGATACTACAACAACTGAAGAACAACCTCTTCAGTTGTTTACAAGTACTGAAACGGAAACAAAACTACAGACAAGTAAACAAACTACTGAAGGAAAAAGAAAACTACTGATGAAGAAAAACCATCACAACAACTGAAGAAGCCCTCTTCAGCTGTTGTCATCAGCTGTTAGCATCAGCTGATGTCTTCAGTACTTGAACATCAGACTTTGTCTTTCAGCTGTTGATCTTCAGTCTTTGTCTTCAGTACTTGTTAAAGTCTTCAGACTTTAGATCTTCAGCTGTTGTCTCAGTCTTTGTCTTCAGTACTTCAGAAATACTTCAGCAGTTGTATTCTTCAGACTTTGTAGAACAGCTGATCAGGTCTTCTTCAGCTGTTGTGATGTCCTGTGGGACTTAGAGGTTTCTCTGATCAGGCTCATTGGTTCTTTTGGTCCAACAGGGGCGATTGGTCAAATCGCACAGCTAAACCATGCGTATGAGTTCAGTCGCACGACTGGTGTAAACGCATGAGATAGCATACGTATGGGCTTAGTCGCATGTTAAGTCATACGTATGAGGTCATTTGCACGACTAGATCTCAATCGCACATTGTCATTCGCACGACAGAACAGAGAATTTCATGTTGAAATGCTTCAGACTTCTCTGGCATTATCACCTTTCTACGGAGATCGAGGATCTTCTGTGCCATCTCGACTCCGTGCACACCTTTTCGCTCAGTTCAGCAGACCTTCTGGAAGGGCAGTTATTAATAGGACCTCAGAGCCCCACTGGATTAGGAGTTCTATCTTTGGTCAGCCCATAAAGATCACTGAGGATGATCTCAAGATAGTATTAGAGTTCGGGGATGATGCTGATTGCCCTACCCGTCTACATCCACTGACAATACGAGGTTGTTTTATGCGGGCCAAGTACTCTGGGGACATCAACTCAGGTGTGCTCAACAAGAGCAACTTGTGTCCTCAATCTAAGTACTTAGCCCATGTGCTGCTCAAGTGCATTGCCGCACAGAAGGGGGTTTGATGAGTTGTCTGATCAAATACAGAATGCCTATGTGGTGTTGGTGCTGAACCATCCGTTCAGCTTCTCCAGGTTGATCTTTACCTACCTAGTGGAGAACATAGAGGCCAAGGGCAAAGAGGGCTTTTGCATGTACCCTCGATTCATGCAGATGATCATTGACCAAAAGCTCCCTTTGTTGCCAAAGGAGAAGGAGGATGCCGTAGCACTCGAGGTGATGGATGATACTACCTTGGGTCGGATGAAGGTATATAGGGGGAAGCAGGTGAAACCCCCTGTGAGGGGACTGTTTGGGCATCTGGCCCGTGAATACTATGTGGCGCCATCACGAAGAGAGTGGTGCCACGACGACAGTGACTCAGATACTGAGCAGATCGAGCTCCCAGATAATGATTTAGATGATGATTCAGATGATGACGACAGCGGTGCTAGTGGAGATGTAGGGCCCACTCAACTGAGGGCGCCCATTATTGATATAGTATTTCTAGCACCCACCCTCAGAGAGACTGAGGATGCCGGATTCCATGAGGATTTCCAACCTGTTGAGGAGGAGGATACGGATGTGGAGCCCCTAACTCGGACTGTTGGCAGCAAAGTGGTTGCCACAGAGCGAGGGCTCCGCGCGGTTGGTGAACACCCTGGCGGATTGGGAGAGCCTGACATTAATCCTACTTCTGCTGCCGATCAGCCAAGCACTGTTCTAGAGGGAGCATCCACCTCGAAGGGATCACGGAAGAAAAGGATGGCTCAGCCCCACGGGTTAAGGAAGAAGAAGAGAAGGATGATCTTCATAACCACCACCACTACACCACTCCACCCACTACTACCACTCCACCTACTACCATCACTCCACCTATATCCACTCAGCCACCTACTACCACCACTACTGCTATCCCATCTACCACACCCATTCTACCACCACCTTCATCTATATTACCCTCAATCTTCACCACTACCACCACCACTACCACCAGTCACCATGCCGGACCATCATCATTCCCTTCCTACACATCTGGATCCACTCTACCTCCTAGTGGGGTAGAGGAACAGCTCTCGGCACTTAATCGTATGGTGCTGAAGCTGTTGGCTGCTGATGACGAGAAGATTGCTCAGATTCGATAGCTAGTAGACCTTACTGTTGCTCAATCTATGCAGATATCTCAGCAGGTACACAGATAGAGCAGCAAGTCCTGCTGATGGATGCACAGCGCGTAGAGATGTCCCAACTCGAAGAGCAGCATGCTCAAGCAGCTAAAAGGATAGAGGAGTTGGAGACCACCAACAAGACCATCATGTTGCGGCTCAAGGGATCAAAGGAAGAGACCTTAAAGATCAAGGAAGGAGATGGAGATGATGGTGATGATGACAGTGATGATGATGATGATGATAGTGATGATCACAAGGGTGATACGGATGTAGATGTTGATCATGATGAAGAGGATTCTTCTGCTGCAGGTGCCACATCTGCAAGCGAACAGAGGACCAAAAGGACTCAAGATCAGAGTGCCTCCACATCCGCCCAGTAGCAGAAGAGCAGAGGATACAGGATAAGAGTAATACTTAGATGTTATTTCTGTTATTTAAATCATATGTATTTGAATCTTGTATCATAATAATGTAATGAATGTTTATATTTAATGTTGGTATTGTTGTCTTGATTATTAATTAATGATTGTTGTGCTACATGTATAAATCAAGCAGATCCAAATTTTCAGAGGGATGACCATGATGTTGCTCCCCTCCATCAGATCAAGACTCAACTCACGATGATTCTTGATCTGCAGGTGATAGTTAGGAGATCAGTGATGTACACTCCTGAAGAAAGAGCGATCATTCACAATCTCACCAATGAGCAAATTGCTTAAATGTTCAAGCTAAATCCTGATGAGATTGTCAAGGATGCTCCAACCGTCCAAATTGAAAGTGACGATTAGCTCAACGACATTGATGGGATCGAGATAGAAGATGTCACAGACCAACACTATCCAGAGTATACTGACATTGAAGGAATGTCATTCCCAATCTGGGCGACAACCTTGTCAGTGAAACTTTTGACACTCTTGATAGAATGGAAAAAGAGTCTTACAAGACTGAAGATAAGGCCCAAGCCTCCGATGCTGAAGTTAATATCAGAAAGGCTGAGTGGGCTGCATGTTTTGAAGAGATAAGAGCCTAACGAAGTGTGTCAAATTCGACTGTCTACACCAAGTTGTACAAAGTGAAGAAACATCATAAGGTGTCAAGAAAAATCATCGCGTGGGCATATTTTGAAGATCTCAACATTTATGTAGTTAAATGTGAGAAAGGGATCGAGTACTTTAGGTTCCCACACGACCTGAAGACTCTTCCTGGATTTGAGCTGAACCAGCTAGCGAAGTTGAGATTGCTATACGCTGATCCACGCAAGATGTCCGGTTGGTTTGAAGCAGTTCGTAAAAGAGAGTACCACACCAGATGGGTCAACTTCAAACCTCAACAGCCAACAAGGTATCTCAGACGGTCTGAGGTTGATCCCATTACTGGAAAACCAAAGATAGTGCTAAAGTGGAGTCCACCCCGAACAATGTCAAAGAGCCCTCTACGGGAGATGCCACAGGACTTTACTCCACACTTCAAATGGTGGTACTACGATTGGAGAATAGGAGAAGCAGTCATAGTCCTGAACAAGAATGGTATTATGGAAACCATCAGGGTATTTGACCCTATGTAGCTCACAAACTTGTCTGTAGATGATGTATACACATTATACAAATGGCCACTGTTCTATGACTCTTAATATATTGTACACGCTCTACACTTTCAGCACATTATACGACTCTGCTTTGCATTTAAGATACACGCGGGAGTCATAAGAGAAGAGAAGTACAAGAAGTATGAAGAGGTTATGAAGATGGTAAGACATTAGATGGAACAAGGTCCAAGGGGGAGTTTGTAGGTACATGTGTTCCTAGTTTCAGAACATAATGTAATATGTCTTGAATGTCTTACACATATGTAATGTTTGGGTACTTAATGAAATGTAAATGTTTGGTTGTGATTCATAATGTTTAATATTTCATTAATGAGTTGTGTAACGCATATTGACTAGATTGTCTAGGTTTGGGATTGTTTGAATTAATATGCATAATGTTATAATAATGAATACATTCAAACTTGGTTAAGTGAAGTTCTCATGCGTCCGACTGGACCATGCGCCCCAACAGTGGTCATGCGTCCGAATGGCCATGCGACTAAGTGTCTATGCGCCTAAATAGTCCATACGCCTGAATAACTTCATGCGACTGACTCGGTCGCATGATTGAACACTCAGTCGTGCGAATGGATCAACCGCATGGCACAATCGCATGAATGAACCATGCAAATGGTTCAGTCGCCCGAATAAGTAATCCTAACCTATAAATACCACCTAATTCGTGGAAAAACATAAGCATAATACACACTTCAACTCCAGACGTACCCTAGCCGTCTAGAGACCTCTAAGATCATACTTCAAGTTCATAGATCGCAGTAGATTAGTTCCTAATCGATTCTTAACGTTAGGTTCAATACATATTTGTTTATAAGTGCGTTCTCACTGATTGGATCACCAAACAAATAGGATTCCGCACTATTTGATTCGGTTTACACGTTAATCAATTAGTACATCGTCCCGTACACGGTCCCTAACATGGGGTTTTGATAGTTTGAGTTCAATATCACAAGTTCATCAATTCTAGATCAAATTTTAGTGTATTTGATTTGGAATTTGATTCAATATGTTAGTTCTTGGTTGGGAAAGCCTTTGTACTCATCAAATCTCAAGTTCATTGAGATTTGTGTGATTTTGATTGATTTCGTGTTCAAAAAGTTTTATGAGAATTCAAATCTCAAGTTCATCGAGCGAAACTGTTGTTCTTCTAGAAAAACTATTGCCTTCATACAACGAAACTACATGTGTTTTGCTTTCTATGATTATTTTGATAAACTCAGCAAAAGTACCATCATTGAATGAAAGTTCAACAGTGTTTTTGTTCTATTTTCAAGCAAAATTGCTGCCGAATTTACACCTCAACGAAAGTTCAAGCTAGTTTCATGTGAAACTGTAGGCGAAACTAGCATATTCAAGCTTTACGCTAGCAAAACTTCAAACCGAAATTAGCAGCAAAACTAGTGATCACTCAGCGAAACTAGCTCATTCTAGCGAAATTGCCATTTCTTCTACGAAATTATCATGCCAAAGATGACTACTCTCACCCTTGCTGATTTAACAAGTGTGGCACCAAACAGACCCCCTAACGCTTATCAAAGGAGACAATTTTGAAGATGGGAAGATATTTCTTAAGGCATATTTTTCAACATTGATCATAACCAATAGGAATCAACCATCTCTGGTCCACACACACCAACTGTTACTGTTGGTGATGTTGTTTTTCAAAACAAGGACCCAACCACGTTTAATGAAAAAGATTTGAAGTTGATTGACAGAGATCGGAAAGCTTTCGGAGCTTTAACTCTATGACTCACACTAGACATCTAGAATCGATTTGTGAAACACGAGAATGCCAAGTCTCTCTATGATGCTGTTTTTGAGTTTTACGATGGAAATGATGAGTTAGTGAAAGACAAGGGTATTCAGTCTGAGAAGGAATTTAACTCATTTGTGGGTTAAAAGAATAAGAGTCTCACTAATTTGACAAACCGTTTTCTACCAGTCTCCAATACATTAAAGAAATACAACGAAAAACTATCCAATAGTGAGCAAGTGAATAGGTTGTTGGATTCACTCCCATCACAACGAAGTTTACAAATGAGGATGTTGAAGCAAGAAAAAGGTTTTACTGACTACACGTTTATGGACATCATTAACAAGCTTAAATCATCTAAGTTAGACATGAAGAGAAGGGAGTTTAGTCAGACCATGATGCCATCATTAGGTTTTCCTTGTAACGTTTCATTACTTCTTCTACTGCAAGCTCGCTAATGCAATCCTCAAGACAAGGAGGTGTGAATACATGTGATCAACTTGGTGGTGGTGTTAATTTGGGAAGGGATCAAGCTAACTCAAAAGCTAGTGCTGGAAAGTCAATTTCATTTGAAACGATGGCACTGTTTAGCATGTTTGTGTAGAGTTATGAGGCATTAGTGTCTGGAGATTTGAAAGGGAAAGGAATGGCCATGAAGGACATGTATCAGGTTCATCCGGATGATCTAGAGGAGACTAATATACAATGGCAAATAGCGATGTTGACTCTTAGAGCTCAAAGGTTTATGGATAGAACTGAAAAGAAGAATTTTGGAGGCCAAAATTCTATCTCAAAATTAGGTTTTGATAAATCCAAATTAAGGTGTTTTAATTACAAGCAGGTAGGACATGTCAAAAGAGAATGTCCATTGCTAATTATCACAGATCCAAGCACTTCTGAAGCCTCGAGATTCGCTTATAGTGGAGATAAGGAAGAAATGAAATAGAAGAAAGTGTCAACTTTAATCTCAAACTTTGACTGGAGTGCAGAAGCAAAAGAGACTAAAAAGAAATCAATCAAGCCCTTGTTGCTGAGATTGTTGAAGAGAAGGAGAATAAGGATTGTGAGGAAAAGTTTGACCTGTTTAAAGAACTCAGAAGTGAAGCTGAAGTGTCTGAAAGTGTTAAGAAGGATTATGAGGAGTGTGTTGAGAAGGTTGGAATTTGAATGTTGATGTTTTAATAGAAGGTGAAGATAAGAAGGTGTTGATAGCCGGAAGCCAAACTGAAGAGAAGAGGAAAGAGAAGAATGATGTTGCAACCACTGTTGAGGAAAACAAGAAGTGTACTCCAGTGTGTTGAAAAGGATTTAGCAGCAGAGAAGGTGGTGATGGGACTTTCATATAAGCTAATACAAGATATGTATTCTTGAGATTGTAAAATAAGGCTTTTTGGTGTGTATTTAGCAAATTGTTTGCTACTTGATAACGAAAAGGACTTATAACGAGTTAATGATGAGCTTAAAATCAATGAGTGAAAATATTTTGTTAAACTAAATGAAGTGTTAAAAGAAAATGAACATTAAAAAAGAATTGTTTTAGAAAGAAATGTTGAAATCAATACATTGATTGAAGGCGTTCCACTTGCTAAGTTTGAAACTAGTAAACTTTTGTCAAAACTTGATAAATGGACAATTTCTAGGATGAAACATGAAGATTTGTGCAAATCACAAAGGGGGGCTAGGATTATAACGGGTTTGGGTTACGAAACTATTATGGTTTATCCTCCTCCTAGTACTTATTGTTATTCACCCATGCTTGTTCCACACCTTTCTAATGATTTGATTCAAATTGATACTAACAGTCTGTCTGCAGGTTTAGAATGTGTGAACTCCAAGGACGTGCGTGAAGAGTATGGTTATGGGCCGACTAGCGGGCTTGGATGCAATAGTTTTAGTACACCAAAACCTCAAGATTCTATTTTTGATTATAGTTCTAGTTTAAAAACTGTTTTTGTTTCCAAAAAAATCTCTCTCGGACATCAATTTGGCTTGTTCTAGTAATGTTTCTATTCTTGTTTAAATGATTTAAGTTGTAATGTTGATGCTTCTACTACTTGTGTTCATGATGTTATGAAAAATTCTGCTGTTTAAAAGTAATCGTTTTAAAAAATTCTTTTCTCAACCCATTCCATCAATTACCCTAATTATTATTTCACCATCAAGATAAAGGGTAATGCCATCTTCTCGTGCAAGTACAAGTGGTACAAGTACCAAATGTACCTCAGATAAAAATGCATCAAAATTTGTAAATAATCATTCTTTTATAAATAAAAGCAAACCCGAAGATATGTACGAGACTTATAGTGATGTTGATTCTAGATTGTCTAAATGTGATGAGGAAATATACATTGAAAAAATCCCTGACTTGCGGCATAACAAACCTAGATCAAAATCACTTTGCTTTAGGTGTAGTAAAGATGATCATGTAGTTAAAAACTATCTTGAGCTTCATCATAGACATGTTCATAAGAATTCTTTTGATAGTAGATTAACTCATCTCGTTAGTAATTTCTTTTGCAAAATGTCATCTGCACTAAAGCCTAAAGTTGTTCAAACATGGGTTCTTGTTTCAGTTGGATAACCTGATAATTATATTCTTGTAGGAGTCATCCACTAAAGCTGTAAATAGTGTTTGGCATGTATATAGTGGATGCTCCAAACATATGATGGGGCTGAGGACCTATTGAAAAACTATCGCATCATCAATGGAGGATATGTTGCGTTTGCTGGCGACAAGAAAGGAGGAAAAATGATTGGCGAAGAGGAGGTCTCCTATGGATCTCTTACATTGGAGAAAGTCAATTATATGCCAGAGCTCGCTTTCAACCTGTTGAGTATCTCTTAGATTTGCGATAAATACATTATGGATTTGTTCAAGTCCAATGATTGTCTCTTTCTAAAATCCAGGATTGATATTAAGAGTCGACATCCACTGTCACTTGTCTTCTATCCAAAGCTTCCACATTTGAGTCTTTCTTGTGGCATAGTAGATTGGGCCATTTTAATTTTTAAAATATAAAAAAATTAGTTAAAAACAATCTTGTTAGGCATGTGCCAAAGGAAAACAACATAAGAAACCTCATAAACTAAAACTTGAAAATAGCATTTCTAATCCTCTCGAGTTGTTACATACTGATCTATTTGGCCCAATCAGCGTTAAATCCATTGCTAAGAAATCTTTTTGCCTTGTTATTATAGATGATTTTTCAAGGTATTCCTAGGTGAGATTTCTTGCCCAGAAAGGAGAAGCTGCTAAAGAGCTGCAGAAGTTGATTCTTTCAATTGAATAGATATGCAAGAGTAAGGTTATGGCTTTTCGAAGTGACAATGGTACCAAGTTTAAAAATCAAATCTTTGATTCCTTCTGTGCAAGTAAAGGTATTTTGAGACAATTTAGTGCAGCTAAAACACCTCAACATAATAGTGTTGCTAAAAGAAAGAATCACACCCTTATTGAAGCTGTTCATACTATGCTAACTGAGTCCTATTTACCCATTATCTTCTAGGCAGAGGCGGTGAACTGTGCTTCCTATGTTCTTAACAAGATCTTGATCTTCAAAGACAAAATGAAGACTCCGTATGAACAATTCCATAAGAGGAAGCCTTTAATTTATTTCTTTCATCTATTCGGATGCTTTTGTACTTTACTAAATACCCAGGCACAAAAGACAAAATTTGGTGTTATGTCTAACGAGTGTTACTTTGTAAGCTACTCTCCTCTTAGAAAGCTTATCGGGTATATAACAAGAGAACCCGTATTGTGCATAAGTCTTTCTATGTTGATTGGTAGGGAATCTAATTCCTCTGATGTCTGATCAGAACCTGCATGGTTCTTTGACTCAAATATGGTTTACAACTTATTTAATCTTCCAATATTTGATTATGATGCGTCCATCTCCAATGTCCAAACTAACATCATTCCTCCAGATCCATTACCTGTCGTTCCTCCTATTCATCAAGCCCCTCCCACTTCATCACTTGACAATGTCACATCAGTTGACATTGCATCTTCCTCATCATCCTTTGACATTCCACCCCCACCCATTTCTCCATCTCTTCCCTCATCACCCACCTATACCTCACCTCAACATGTTCCACTAGCATCAACAATTGAATCTGCCCAACCATCTTCTTTTCCGTCATCTACACACCAACAACCCATCAGCCTACCTTCTTCAAATACCCTACCTATAATCACTGAATTTAAGACCTTGAAAGACCACCCCATGATAACATTATTATATCCATCACTGATGGAGTTTAGATGCGGAGTCAATCTGGTTTGATTAATGTATGTCTATGCTCTTGTTTTATATTCCAAATCATTCCAAAGAATGTTCATGCAGCTTTTTAGGGTCCTTGTTGGATTGAATCTATTCAACTAGAGCTGCAACAGTTTAGAAAGTTCAAGGTGTGGACGCTGGTTGATCTCCCACCAAACAAATGCCAATAGGCACGAAATGGGTATTCAAGAACAAAGTTGATGACTGTGGTATTGTTGTAAGAAACAAATCAAGATTGGTGGTTTAAGGCTTTGCTCAAGAAGAAGGGACTGACTACACGGAAGTCTTTGCTCCAGTCGCCCGTCTTGAAGCAATACGGATTTTTCTGGCTCATGCTGCTCCAGTTCAAAGACATTGATAAACAGATATATGTGTGTAAACCACCAAGGTTTGAGGATCCAGACTTTCCCAAAAATGGCTACAAGCTTGATAAATCTCTCTACGATCTTCATCAAGCTCCTCTTATCTGGTACGAGACTCTCACTCAATATTTTCTGAGTAATTGTTTTTCTCGGGGCACCATTGATATGACTCTCTTCAAGAAAGAAGTGGATTGTGAGATGCTAATCATGCAAGTTTAAGTGGATGACATTATTTTTGGCTCCACTAATCCAAAGTTGTGTTGGGAGTTTGAGGAGGTTATGCGTAGTCGCTTAGAAATGATCATAATGGGGGAGATGTGGTTTTTCCTTGGGTTGCAAGTTGAACAAAAGCTAGAGGGAATTTTCATTCATCAGTAGAAGTATATCAAAGAACTTCTAGAGAAATTCAAGATGGATGATGCTTCTCTTGAACTAAATCCATTTACTACTCAAACTTGCCTCACTCCATATGAGAATGGGAAACCTATTGATCCTCATCTATACAGATCTATGATCGGTTCCCTAATGTATCTTACAACAAGCTCCATACTCCTCCAAAAATTTTACATAAAAAAATAATTAATTAAAAAATAATAATAATATATATATATATATTAAATAAAATTCTGTATGCATATATATTCTTTAGAAATTTCTCCAATCTTGCAGGTTCTTAGAAATTTTAGGGGAGAATAATAGTGTTTATCTTGTCATTTTTGCAACTTTCTTAATTGCTACTTGAAGATGTGAAAGAGGACAACAATTTTGTGTTGAGATATGCTTGATAAGCTCACCGAGAAAGCGAAGTAGACAGTAAGCTTGTGGCTAAACTAATAGAATAAGAAACTTTGTCACTTGGATAATTTCCTTGACATTTTTGGCCTTCACAAAGTCATAAGTTCTTGTTCAAAATGGATTGAAATGTGATATCTCTTCATTGATATGTGTTTACCATATGTATCCTTGTTTTCCTACGTCATACCATCTCTAAAGCTACTTGCTAGCTCCTCTTTGTATCAAAGAACCTCCTTGTTGCATTTTTCTACGTGCTTATCTCCTTTGCTATGTGTGAACATTGACCTAGAGTGATGATCTCCTTTGTTATACGTAAGTACAGACCTGGAGCTCTTATCGGCACAATATGATGATCTTCTCTGTTATACGTAAGTATAGACTTGAAGCTCTCATATGTCAACTTCAATTGATTAACTCCTTTGTTATACGTGAGTACAGACCTGGAGCTCTCATCATTTGATGTCTTTAGGGAATGTTCTTCTTTTGAAAAGGATCTTTGTTGCTCTTAAAAGATATAATAAAGCAAAGGGTGTCACTTGTTCAATATATCATGAGGACAAGATAAGTTTCTTTGCCAAATGTCTATGGGGACTGAGTCATTTAAGTTTTCTTTAAATGAACCAAAACATGATAACAGTAGTGGCGGCTCACTTGTTGAAAAGAAAGCATGGGCCTAAAAGGACAAGTATATTAGCAATCCCGCCGAACTATGACTCTCCGGAAAATCTCTTCAGCTTATCGTTCTTTTCTATCCTTTTATTTCCTTTTATTATGTCAAAATTATGTAAAGTTTGGTAAGGTCTTGTGGTGCAATTTCAATTTGATTCTTTTATTTTTTTGTCTTAAATATTTTTTGAATAATTATATATTAAAAGGAATATAATTTTTTTAAGTGTTTAAGTTTTCAGCGAAACTATATGTAAGATGTAACAGCTTGAATTTTTGTTAACTGAGAATTAACTTTGATTAATCTTGTAAAGGCTATTGTTGTCATTTATGGAACTTGTGGTTATGTATGTTTGATTCTTTGTTTTCATTAATTAAATCTTTTATTTAAAAGATAATAATTTAAACTATTAAATTGAACATAATAACATTTCTAATAGATTATAAAATAAATAACAATTTAATAACTATAATAATAATAATGATAATAATATAATAATAATAATAATAATAATAATAATAATGTTAATAATAATAACTAAAATAATAGTAATAATATTAATAATAATATCAATTTATAAGATTACTAACCTGTGTAATGCTTAAAAACTTAAAGTAATTAAGTTAGGGGGGTTAGTTGTCATTTTTTTAAAACTTCAAATACAAGGTTTGTGCATAAAATAATAACAAAAGAAACTACAAGGGGGCAAAGTGCAACATTTTTAAAAACCCAAACCAACCCTCCCCTCCCCCACGATTTTCCGGTCACCGGCGGCCATACTCCGGTGACCACCAAGAACCAAAATAATACGATTGAAATCATGTGAAAGGCACCAGTCGAACCGTTTTAGTGCCGCGACCTCGAACCCACAACCAATTTGGACAATTTCATGCGACATTTAAGAGGATTAAGTGGAGTTCATCAATCAAATTGGTTCATAACCGTTGAACGTACACAATGAGTCGATTAACCAAATTAAACGATTAGAAACGTTCGAACAATCAATTACAAACTTAATACATCGTTTAATTGAACTTAAATCACCGGTTAATCAAGTTTTAGTAACCGAAACAATCGACTCATAGGTGAGATCCAATCGGTATCTCAATCCTCAAATTGAATCCATTTAACAGAGGGGAAAGTTTTCATTCGATTCCTTTCAAGTCTCTATGCACACAATACGTGAAATACACACTCAAGCAATCAAAAATTAAACCTTGTCATCGCAAGTCAACCGAAGAAAAGAATCAAGCCCAAAACCTTCGATTCGAAAGTAATCGGGTAAGTTAAACACAAGATTATGTTCGTCCTTACATGAGGAGCAAAAGCCCTATGATTATCCATGTTATCAGAATCAATTTGATGTTCAATTTGATCAAAATTGGTTCTAGGGTTTATGTGATTTGGGGGTTTCTATTCAATTTTCGTTTATAAGGTATGGAAACCGGATTCTAACAAGCTTAGGCGCCCTCGCCTACTCGTTAAGGACATGCTCCCGGGTTCGAACCCGGGCACCCTCAATATATTTTTTTAGGTTTTTCAGCCATTAAAAAATATAGAAAATTATAAGAAAATTATAAAAGTAGTTTTGTAAACTTTGTTTATTTTTAAAGTTATCTCATTATTTTCTACAAATTTATCACCATAAATACCTTAACAATTTTCTTATAAAATAATATTAACAAATATTATGCTTAGTTTAATCATTTAAAAATAGACTTTATATAATATTTTAATGTAAGGCCCCGTTCCCGGGAACCTCACAGTCGGTCATTCACAGCAATTAAAACATTAAAACATTATAATTATACAATCTTAAGCAGCGGAAATAATTTATCAAAAACCATTCATTGCATTAAACCACTGTGGTTGAGCAATACAACACTGTTTAACTCATTACAAAAGAATTGTTTTACTGCATTACAAAACAACAGCAACATAAAGTACGAATGGATGTCAGTCTTTCCCTACCGAGTAGCTTCGCTCTCGTGCCATCCTCAGCAATAATTACCTATCAACTGAAAATGTATAAAAGTCAGCGTTGTTGAGTGAGCTCTAGCTTTATAAGTAATAAAATACTTTCTGTAGGTATACATACGAAAATACTCTGTTCATGAAAATTTTCATCTCTTTATACGTGAGCACACATTAACTATACAATCAGGTAATGCTGTATCTCTTTACTGTATGCCTTGTTTACTCTGTATTCTTTTATATTTATCTTTCACTGTCTATGTAGACCAATGAGCGATACCCCAACTATGTGCGCGATGGAAAACGGGTGATGGGCAATCTATATCCCTCGAAAGAGTCAACTGTATCCCCCGAAAGGGTTCTGTGTACTGTGTACAAGGACAACCCAATCACCCAGGGTACGCTACAAGGGTCCTGCCAATCCCAATTGATTGGCCCTGTGTGCATAATAGGGTAGCTAACCCGCAACACAGTTGAGCTAAAGACAACACGGTCGTGTCCCTCCTATGAGCTTGCAACACTTGTTAACATTATATTAATTTTCCTATTCTTTTCTTATTGCTCTTTCACTTTATTATTACGATATACTTTACGTTACCATAATAACACACCACATAAAGTCACATAGTATAAGTAATAATAATAATAATAACAATAATAATAATAAAGAACATCATATGTAATCATATCATGCATGGAACATCATCATTATTCAGCGCTAGTCAACTCTGATCAAAACCCTAAAACACAGACTCCTAGAAAATTCTCTAATGTTTTATAAGTGTTAGGCGCATGGGAACTGTTTAGGCGCATGAGCCCTGTTTGAGCGTTTCACCACTATGTAGGCGCATCATCCCAACACTTAATTATTTTGTCACTTAGGCGCATGAACTATTAAGTCGCATGGGCATTATTGGTGCGTATGAACACTTAGGCGCATGGACTTTTCAGACGCATGGACACTTGGGCGCATGAGTCACTTGGGCGCATGGGCACTATTGGGGTGCATGTGCCCTTCACTTAGTCGTCTGACCAATATTTCTAGGCGCATGGACTACTGTTTAGGCGCATGGACTAGACTTAAATCTTTCTAAGGCATTTTCAGACGTATGAACCTTCTGTGTAACTTGTTCTTAGCATGTTTTCATACCCATTCATCAAACCCATCTGTTCTAAGCTTAACATGACTATTCTAAGCATGAACACCTATAAACATTCAAGAATTTAACATCTAACAAGCACAATACCTATGGGTAACATACATAAACTTTGCAAAAACATTTTAATACATTTTCAGCCCTAAAGATAGTTTAAAAAAAGTAAGAACTGGGGCTAGAACTCACCTAGTGCAACTTGGGTGTTTTTCTTCCTTTCTAACCCACTTGCAGTGAGTTCAAACACCTTGAATTCGATTTCTTCTTCTTCTTCTTCTACAAGCCAAGAGTTTTCCCCTGCTCTCTTTCTCTAAAACCGAAGAAATGTTGATATGAGGTGTGGGTGGGCGGCCATGCCAACTTTTCAAAGTTTTGTCCTTTTGGACACTTTTAGTCCCTCCACTTGGACTTTATTGTTTTTCTTTCTTTTTATTCTTCATTTCTTGTCTTTGTAAATAACCAGTTGCTCCACATAATTGAGCCTTTCATCTACTTCGATGTCCTCCAATGGAACAATCATGTCTTCATCAACTAAGCACTTTCTCAAATGAGATACATGGAATGTCGAGTGGATTCCACTTAACTCATCTGGCAACTCTAATCTATAGGCCACCTCTCCTACTCGAGCAATGATTCGGAAAGGGCCTATATATCTTGGGCTCAATTTGCCCCGCTTCTTGAATTGGATTATACCCTTCCAAGGTGAGACCTTCAACATAACCCGGTCACCCACCTGGAACTCGATCGGTCTGCGTCGTTTATCGGCATACCACTTCTGTCTATTTCTGGCTGCCTTCATGAAGGCTTTAATCTTCTCAGGCTTCTCAGTCGTAGCCTCGATTACCTTGACGCTCCCCAATTCCTTCTGCCCAATGTCTCCCCAACATACGGGCATCCTACATCTTCTACCATATAGCATCTCGTATGGTGGCATACCAATGCTGACATGATAGCTATTGTTGTACGAGAATTCAGCTAACGGTAAGTGGTCATCCCAACTTCCCCCAAAATCAATCACACATGCCCGAAGCATGTCTTCTAGTGTCTAAATGGTCCTTTCTGACTGACCATCAGTTTGGGGATGATAACCCGTGCTAATATGTAACCTCATCCCCATGGCGTCATGGAATTTATTCCAGAATTTAGAGGTAAACCGGGTGTCACGATCAGACACAATGGACACCGGCACACCATGACGGGTCACAATCTCCTTGATGAACAAGTCAGCCAACCTCTCGGATGAATAAGTCTCACGGATCGGTAGGAAGTGAGCATTCTTCGTTAGACGGTCAACAATCACCCATATGGTATCGTATCCTTTCGGAGTACGTGGCAGCTTCGTAATGAAATCCATGGTGATGTGCTCCCACTTCCATTCCGGTATATCCAAAGGTTGGATCTTCCCATACGGCTTTTGATGTTCCGCCTTCACCTGTAGGCAAGTAAGGCACTTACTCACATACTCCACCACATCACGTTTCATACCCGGCCACCAATAATCTTTCTTCATATCTTGATACATCTTTGTGGCACAAGGATGAATGGAGTATCGAGTCTTGTGAGCTTCATCCATAATCCTCACACGTAGATCCCCAAGACGAGGAATCCACACTCGTCCAAATAGGGTTTTAACACCGAGTGTGTTTTCACCCAAATCCCCACCAGACCTCTCATTCTTTCAAAGTTTAGATGAACTTCTTTTAATGCCCCATCTTGAAACTCCTTGACTTGCTCCATTACATCAGAGGTCATGATCAGTTGGTATGCTTTCACCCGAATCGGCTCGGGCCTCTCATTTTGGCTAAGAGCATCAGCCACCACATTGGCCATACCCGGTTGGTAATGGATCTCACAATCGTAATCCTTTATAAGCTCCAACCATTGCCTCTGCCTCATGTTCAGATCCTTCTACTCGAAGAAGTACTTCAAGCTCTTATGGTCAGTGAAAACGGTGCACTTTATCCTGTACAGATAGTGCCTCCAAATATTTAGTGCAAAGACCACGACTGCTAGCTCCAAGTTATGAGTAGGGTAGTTGACCTCATGAACTTTCAACTGTCGGGATGCATAGGCTATAACCTTCCCTCTCTACATTAATACACACCCCAACCCCGAGTAAGAAGCATCTGAATATACTACCAAATCCTCACTTCCTTCGGGTAATGACAAGACAGGAGCTTGAGTCAACCTCACCTTTAACTCCTCGAACGCCTGTTCTTGAGCTTGACCCCATATAAACTTTACATCCTTTCGGGTCAACTTGGTCAATGGGGAAGCGATCTTGGAAAAGTCCCGAATGAACCTTTGATAATACCCCGCCAACCCCAAGAAACTACTAATCTCGGATGGCGTCCTTGGAGACTTCCACTGCATCACAGCCTCCACCTTAGCAGGGTCTATCATAATCCCCTCGGGTTTTATTACGTGACCTAAGAATTGAACTTCGCGTAACTAGAACGCACACTTGGAGAATTTAGCATACAACTTCTCCCTTCTTAAGGTCTCTAACACCTCCTAAATGTGATTGGCATGCTCTTCTTCGCTCCTCGAGTAGATCAGAATATCATCAATGAATACAATCACTGATTTATTTAACATTGGTCGGCCCACTCGATTCATCAGGTCCGTAAAAGCAGCTGGCGCATTGGTCAGGCCAAATGACATAACAAGAAATTCATAGCGACCGTAGCGCGTGCGAAAAGCTGTCTTAGGGATATCCTGCTCCTTCACCTCTAGCTGATTGTAAGCAGATCGAGATCTATCCTTGAAAACTAACTGGCACCTTGGAGCTGGTCAAACAAATCATCTATTCTTGGTAGGGGGTATCGATTCTTCACCGTTAACTTTTTCAAGTCTTGGTAGTCAATGCACATCCTCATACTACCATCTCTCTTCTTCACAAATAGGACCAGAGGACCCCAGGGAGAGATACTCGGTCTAATGAACCCCTTATCGAGCAACTCTTGCAACTGCTCCATTAGTTCTTTCATTTCTGTGGGAGGTAACCGATACGGTGCTTTGGCAATGGGTTGAGCATCAGGTATCAGATCAATCTGGAACTCAATTTCGCGATCCGGTGACACGCCGGGTAAGTCTTCCGGGAATACGTCCGGAAAGTCACACACAATTGGTACACCAGATAGTTGTGGTGTTGGCGCGTCCACATCCTTTACATGGGCCAAGTAGGCAATACATCCACACCTCATGCACTTTCCCGCCACCGCCATCGAAATCACCTTCGGGATCGTCGTGACGCGGTCGCCATAAACCGTCTCCTTTTTCCCATCAGGCATTGCCATCGGATCATCTTCTTGTGACACACGATGTTTGCTTCCTAGGTTACTAACCAGTCCATCCCTAGTACTACATCAAATCCACCTAGGGGTATCACATGTAACCTAGCAGCAAACCTATGACCTTCTAGTTCTATGGCACAATCCTCTATCACATCAGTGATTCTAGTGGACTTAACGATAGCAGTTTCTACATCGAATGGTGCATTGACCTTCCTACTACTAACAAGAAACTTAGCATAGGAAGTAGTGGAGATAAAACTCCTGCTAGCACTAGAATCAAATATAATAGAGGCATACATTTGTTTTAGTAGAAACATACGTGACAGAACATCGGGATCAGCTTTGGCTTCCTCCTGGGTTATAGTCTAAGCTCTAGCACTTGCCCTCTGCCCTCCTTCTTCCGGCTTCTTATTCCCCGCTTCCGAGCTCTCCGCCCTTGGCTTCTTACAGTCCCTGGCAATGTGGCCAGGCTGACTACACCTGAAGCATACGTTCATCCCTATCCTGCACTCTCCAGCATGCTCCCTTCCACATTTGCCACATTTTTTCCTCCTTACACCAGCTGTGACCACACGTCGGTCACCTACCTTCACCACCTTATTGTTTGGGGTGGCTCCACCGCGTCCAAACCATTTCGCATTCTAGTTCCTTCCATCCCCACTTGTTTTCTTCACCTCAGCCACCACCATCACCTCGCGCTCATCATATAATCTACTAGCCGGATCAACCTTCGACCTAAAAGTGCTCGGCCGGGCAACGATCATATGCCTACGGATATTTGTTGGCAGCCCTTGGATGTATCTCTTAATCATTCGTGATAGTGGGGTCACTTGATCGGGCCCTAGCCACGCCATTTCATTAAATTTATAGTGTACTGCTGGTGTGTCATTGTTCCCGCCTCCAACTGCAGGAACTCCCTTTCCAGCTTATCCATCTCTCTATGAGGACAGAATTCATCAATCACTAACTTCTTTGGTTCAGGCCATCTCATCCTCCCAATGGACCTGCTACCCTCGGCTTGGACAATGTTATCCCACCAGCACAAAGCCGAGTCCACAAAAGAGTGGGTAGCAAATTTCACCTTTCGATCTTCACGGCACTCAATGATATCAAGGACAGCCTCCATTTCCTTCACCCACCGGTGAGCAGCTGCAATAGTGCCACTCCCATCGAATGTAGGGGGCTTGCATCTCATAAACGCCCCATAGTTGTAGCCTCGGGTCGCCTCCGACGCATGCTCTTCTTCTTCCTCGTCATCATCATTAGAGAGAACCATTTCCAGCTTTGGTTGTTCTCGTCCACCCGAGGACGTGTTCCTCTCCTTTCTTTCCCCATCCCTTACGGCCTTGATCACTTCGGTCACCACAGATGGTAAATCATCTGCATGACCTGGTGAACCTCTTCCACAACAGCCTCCTTTACTGAGGCTCTCAGATTGGCGCTCTCATCGCCTCCCTCCGCATGAGGGGTCTCCGGTTCTTCATGAACCACTTTCTCGACTCTGGGTCTCCCTCTCTTGGGTCGCGGAGCAGCACCGTGACCTCCACCATGAGAGACTTTTGAAGATCTACCGCTAGCCATCCTCTAAGATCACACTATAGATTCAAACACTAACACGGTCATTCAAGGTAACACTCGGTTTATGTCAAGTATAGTAAGTCTCTAATTATAGTGGCCAGTTGTGATTAGCCACTTACTTTACTCTTCATACCCCAAGCATCTCCTATCCTGACTTAATCAGTATCTAAATCTACTAAGAGCACATAATCAAATAGCATGCGCACATAATAACGGTTAACATTAGGAAAAGACATACCTGATGGCACGTAACTACTCGGGCTGACATCCCTCCATTTGTCCATTTCCAGTTTAAGTTTAGGTTTTAAAAGTTTATTTAACCCAATTCTCTTAAACTTTGGCTCTGATATCAACTTGTAACGCCCCGTTCCCGAGAACCTCACAATCAGTCATTCACAGCAATGAAAACATTAAAACATTATAATTATACAGTCTTAAGCAGCAAGAATAATTTATCAAAAACCATTCATTGCATTTAAACCACTGCGGTTGAGAAATACAACACTTTTTAATTGATTACAAAAGAATTGTTTACTGGATTAGAAAACAACAGCAACATAAAGTACGAATGAATGTCAGTCTTTCCCTGCCGAATAGCTTCGCCCTCGTGCCATCCACAGCAATAATTACCTGTCAACTGAAAATGTATAAAAGTCAGCGTTGCTGAGCGAGCTCTAGCTTTATAAGTAGTAAAATACTTTCTGTAGGTATACATATGAAAATACTATGTTCATGAAAAACTCCATCTCTTTATACATGAGGACGCATCAACTATACAATCAGGTAATGCTTTATCTCTTTGCTGTATGCCTTATTTACTCTGTATTCTTTTATATTTATCTTTCACTGTCTATGTGGACCAATGAGCAATACCCCAACTATGTGCGTGATGGAAAAAGGGTGATGGGCCATCTATATACCTCGAAGGGTCAACTATATCCCCCAAAAGGGTTCTGTGTACTATGTACAAGGCCAACCGATCACCCAGGGTATGTTACAAGGGTCCTGTCAATCTCAATTGATTGGTCCTGTGTGCATAATAGGGTAGCTACCCGCAGCATAGTTGAGCTAACGACAACACGGTCGTGTCCCTCTTAGGAGCTTGCAAGACTTGTTAACATTTTATTAATGTTCCTCTTCTTTTCTTTATTGTTCTTTCACTTTATTATTACGATATACTTACGTTACAATAATAACACACCACGTAAAGTCACATACTATAAGTAATAATAATAATAATAATAACGATAATAATAATAAGGAACATCACATGTAATCATATCAAGCATGGCACACCATCATTATTCAGCCCTAGTCAACTCTGATCAAAACCCTAAAACACAGACTCCTAGAAAATTCTATAAAATTTTATAAGTGTTAGGTGAATGGGAACTATTTAGGCGCATGAGCCCTGTTTGGGCGTTTCACCACTATGTAGGCGCATCAGCCAACACTTAATCATTTTATCACATAGGCGCATGAACTATTCAGGCGCATGGGCACTATTGGTGCGTATGAACACTTAGGCGCATGGATTTTTCAGACGCATGGACACTTGGGCGCATGAGTCATTTGGACGCATAGGCACTATTGGGGTGCATGTGCCCTTCACTAAGTCGTCTAACCAATGTTTCTAGGCGCATGGACCACTGTTTAGGCACATGGGCTGTACTTAAACATTTCTAAGGCATATCCTAGGCACATGGACTACTGTTTAGGCGCATGGACTAGACTTAAATCTTTCTAAGGCATTTTCAGATGTATGAACCTTCTGTGTAACTTGTTCTTAGCATGTTTTCATACCCATTCATCAAACCCATTTGTTCTAAGCTTAACATGACTATTCTAAGCATGAACAACCTATAAACATTCAAAAATTTAACATTTAACAGGCACAATACCTACGGGTAACATACATAAACTTTGCAAAAAGATTTTAATACATTTGCAGCCCCAAAGATATTTTAAAACAAGTAAGAACCAGGGTCTAGAACTCACCTGGTGCAACTTGGGTGTTTTTCTTTCTTTCTAACCCGCTTGCAATGAGTTCAAACACCTTGAATTTGATTTCTTCTTCTTCTTCTACAAGCCAAGAGTTTTCCCCTACTCTCTCTTTCTAAAACCGAAGAAATGTTGATGTGAGGTGAGGGTGGGCGGCCATGCCCACCTTTACACCAACTTTTCAAAGTTTTGTCCTTTTGGAGACTTTTAGTCCCTCTATTTTTATACATTTGATCAAGTGAGAATATCTATACCCCTTTTTTATATTTTTACACTTTTAGGGTGAAACATGTTACATTATAAACTTTGCACTTGTATGTTTTGGTTAGTTGAACTTTGTAGCTACCATGTAATGTTGAATATATGTACAATCATTAACTATTGCTAGCCTAGCAAAGTCATAGATCTATGGGCCAGACAAGCCTGCTTGGTTGATCCAAGTACACTTAGCTAATCGTATATACTTTTAAACGTTTGAGACTTGTAAAACTTTATCAAAGATTGATTGTGCATTTCCGTTTTACATCCCTAGTTTACTTTATTCTCTAACTTACAACATGAATTGCCCTCTTTTATATACTTATGTATCGAAAACTATGGAAATCTCACCAACATTATGTTGACTTCTTATTTTCAACATGTTTCAGGAAATACTCAAGCTTGATTGCCACTTTTGAAGTACTTTCATGTCTAGGAATGGACCTAGTTTAATAAATGAAATAAAATGACTTGTTACATCTTATGTTATGCTTTTTAATTTCTTTGAGACTTATGATTGTAATGGTACATTTGGAACTTATGATTAATATATATTTGGGTTATTAATAGTGTTATGTGGCTATGAACGATCTTAACCCTCACACCTCGACGTTTCCGCCGTCAAGGTTGGGGTGTGACATAAGGCCCCATTCCCGGGACGCTCACAGCTTCTCAATCATCGCACATAAAATATATAATTACATTAACTTTATTAAAATCATGCAGCGGAAACACTTTAAACAAACATTTCATTTCCTTTAAATAAACACTTTTGCAAAATAATACATCGTTCATTACAAAATATAGTTCATTCGTATTACGATGCAAAAACGTTATACAAAAGAATGCCATCCAAAATTGCCAAGTAGCTGTCCCGCACCATTTTCAGCAATGCTCACCTACCAACTGGAAAATGCATAAAAGTCAGCGTTGCTGAGTGAGTTCTAGTTTTATAAAAACATTGCATTACCTTCCATTCATTAAAACATTTCATTACTATCGCACGTGATCACACATCGTACATACATCAAGGTAATCATTATTATCTTCATCATCGTTCGTTCGTACATACCGCACGTCTCGCACATTTCGTACTTATCGCACTTTTCGTACATTATTATCTTTCACTTCTATCTAGGTCGTGTCATGTGCTTAACCCCCCTCTAGAGCGCCAATCAATTCATCTACGGTTAAGCGACAAGGACCCCATATCGCACGTATGGAGTGGTCACTAGGACAGACTCCCCCTGTGTGTGTCAACACTTGTGGGTTCGCCTAGATCGCACGCTGTATAACACACAGTAATTAGGAAAATCCCACGTATTGGAGTAGTCACCAAGACTAAACTCTTATTGTGTATATGAATGTAACATCATGTAATTTTGGTTAATTAAAAGTTAGCTTTGTTATAATCTTGTAAGGGCCATTGTTGTCATTAATGTAACTATGAGGGTTATTCATGTTTGTTTCCCTTAAATCTTTAATTTGAAAGTTAATATTTTAAGTATTAAAATGATCATAATAATAATAATAATAACTAATTATAAGGATAATAATAATAATAATAATAATTTATTATAACAGTAATAATAATAATAATCATGATAATAATAATAATAATAATAACTTATTATAAGAGTAATAATAATAATAATCATGATAATAATGATAATAATAATAATACTAATATTGATAACTGTTGAGATTAATGAAGAGGCTGATGCAACCTAAACATCTTAAGTCTGACCTGCATGCTGCACAAGTACATTAAAGAATATGCTTAGGAAGTTTCAGACATGAAACAGAATAATAGTTTGTGTGAATCTTCCGAAGCCAAGACCAATATCTTCCGAAGCCAAGACTATTATCTTCCGAAGCCAAACATGAAGTCTTCCGAAGCCTCAGAGACAAAGTCTTCCGAAGCTTCAAGTTCATGAAGATAGATTTCTTCTGAAGACTTTTAGTAACATGCTTTATCTGATGTACTGTTCCATAAAGCTGGACACCTTTCCGCTGCATCTCTACAAGTCACCAACTTACATGAGTTGGTGAAAAGGTCCATGCTTTTGATAAGTGTACATTGAGGTCTTGAGTCTGTAACTTTCTACTTTATGTACTTTATCCTTTTTTGTAATAGATAAGGATGTGAGCTATGGCATGTCATAGTTACAAGTCAAAAGGCAATCTGCCTTTTGACTCTACAATTTATTTTGTTTGTGTCTAGTCAATTGTACCCAGCTGGCTTTCAAAGTATAGCCGGCTGTAGGATGTAGTATAAGTATCTCATGTTCTTGTATCTTTCTATTATGCTTTGTAACACTTGTAATAGAACATAGAGAAAGCAATATACTACATTCTTGAAAACCATACACTTGTGTTCTTTGTGTTTCTGTCTCTTGCATTAATTATGTTCTTAGTATCTCTACTTGGTTAATCCAGGTTACTGTTTGATTAAAGTTTAGTTAATCTCCACTTTATGTTGTTGTGTTGTAACGTACATCCTTCAACGATCCTGCATTTGGTATTAGAGCATTTCAAGCTCTTGATATAGATCTCACCATCTTAAGATCCCTCATACACACAAATACTAAACTTTTCAAATGGCAGCCATTTCCAAGACTGATATGGAAACTGGAACCATGAACAAGTCTCCACTGATCACTCTTGATGAGTTTGATACCTGGTGTTTGAGAATGGAAGGTTTCATCAGGTCTCTTGATTCAAGAATATAGGAGTCTATTGAGAATGGACCTTTCATACCCAGCACCACTGATCACTCTTGATGAGTTGATACCTGGTGCTGGTATGATCCCCAAAGATATGGCTAACTACTCTGATGAAGATAGGAAGAGAGTAGAGATAGACAGAAAAGCCATGACAGCCCTTCAAACTGCCCTTCCAAACTCTGTGTACAGAGGTTTCAAGAGGTGCAAAATAGCCAAGCAGTTGTGGGATGCACTAAAACTGATATATGAGGGTTCCTCCGAAGCCAAGGAGAACAAGAAGGATCTCCTAAAGCGGCAGTTTGAAAACTTCACCTTCAAAACATGTGAAACCATGACTTAGCAGTATTTTATGTATGATGAGATTGTGGATACCCTACTGGATGGAGGAGTTTCTCTTGAAAACAGAGACATTGTAAGGAAGTTCATGTCCTCACTTCCTAGGCAATGAACACACTACTATGTGGTGATCAAGAGAACAGAAAATCTCAAAACTCTTACTTTGATAGGGTTATATGGGATTCTCAGTGGCTACTAGATGGAGATGAACAAGGGTCCTTTCATCACCTTCCCAGAGACACCAAGGGAGAACTACACTCAAGGAAGCCCATTCTAAGAGACAAGCTCTTCTCAAGCATTTGTGTCTTCTGATGAAAGATATGGCAACTCTCTTTTCACTCTTGAAGACCTGGACTGTATTCATCCAGATGATCTGGAATACATGGAAATAGTCCAGTACATGGCTCTTCTCAATCACAGAGCCAAGAAGTTCTATAAGAGGACTGGAAGGAAGTTTCCAAGCAATGCAACCAGTGGAAAGTTTGGACTGGACAAAGGCAAAGTCAAGTGTTACAACTATAACTTGATGGGCCACTTTGCCAGAGAGTGTAAGGCACCTAGAACAAATAGTGGCCAAACACAATCCAGACCAAACTACACTGACAAAGCTTTCCAGAATGAGAAGTCAAAGCAGCAGACTGCTGTTGCTATTGAAGAAGGAAGCTTTGACTGGAGCTTTCAGGAGAAAGATGCTTCTCCAACCCAAGCACTAATGGCAAATCATGATAAAGCCAAGGTATTAAAACATCCCTGTACTCCTGAATGCATCACTAAAGTTAACAGATACAGGTCCTACAACATGGAAATGAGATCTGACCTTGAGACCTTAAACATTTTAAAATCTGATTTTAGAAAGTCTGAAAATGATTATAAACTGAAGATAGAGGACTTAGAGAAAACCATTTCAGTTCTAAAACATGAACACACAGATTTTAGGACTCAAATCAAAGATCTCATAACTAAGTTAACTGAGTGCCAGGCTGAGCTTGTGATCAACAAAGCTAGGGCAGAAAAGAGTGTTCTTGAAGAGGAGACCTTCAAGAACATGATATCCTCATCCCTGCACAACAAAGTGTGCTATCAAAACAGGCAGGGACTGGGAACAAATGAGATAGCTCCTCCACACATAATCTTGTTAGTAAGATCTCCTAGGTGTGGAACTTGTGAAGATGAGCTTCCTCTCATAGATCCTATGAGTGAAAATGATGAAGAAGTGATAGTGAAGAATCCCTTTGAGAAGAGTGAAGAGGAGGATTCCAAGAAGGGCCGCTATCCTTCTAAGGAGAAAAAGAAGACTGTGATGACCAAGTCCATGAGAAAAAAACTTGATCAGAAAGAGCAAAAGAAAGGCAAGGAAGGCTCAAGAGATCAAGGCTACTTTTGAGTCTAAGCAAAAACAAGTTTTTATCTCTTTAGGGTTTAAAGTGGTAGGGAATAAAGACGTCAACCAAAACTCTTCTGCTAAGAGTTCTGGTTCTTGTTCAACTCATCTCAGTAGCAAGAAGAAGATTGATCTATTGTGTACCACTGCTGCACAGCCTGGACCATCAAACTCCAAGCACAGTCCTCAGCCCAAGAGGATTGTCTCACCATCTGCAAAGATGAAGGTGGAGAAGGGATGTGACCAAAGGCAGTCCTATTCCAAGGAAAAGGCTATTGTGAAGATGAAGATGAATTGTGTCATGTGTGAAAGTACCACTCACATTGCTAAGGATTGTCCCTTCAATCCTAAAGGTACTGTCTATTTGACCAAAACAAAGGCTTCAAAGAGTTCTAAGAAGATTCAAGCTTCAGAAGGAAAACCTGTTTCCTTCGGAAGCTCCAAGTCTAAGAAGAAGGGAAGTGGAAAATTACCCTTGGAAGAGAAGTTGGTCTCGGAAGAAAGGAGTTCTTCCGAAGCACTGAAGTCTACTACAGTGTTTGCAGAATCTTCCAAAGGTTCAGTCATCAAAACTTTCGAAGTTCCAAAAGCTTCCGAAGTTTTCAAGGTCAAGTCCAAGACTCCAAAGGTGGTGTGGATGTCTAAGAAAGACCAAATGACTGAGATTTCTCCATCAACAACAGCTCAAGATCCTCTTAGTACAACCATAGGATCTATTACAGTTGAATTACCTTCTGCAAATGAGCCCAAGACAAGAAAGGCTTGGGTTTCCAAGTGTAACTAATCATTCTCTTTGTGTAGGGACAACTAAAGACAGACAAAAATGTCTGGATCATAGACAGTGGCTGTTCCAGGCACATGACAGGCAATAGGTCTTACTCCAGAACTTTGAAAGGATTGATGGAGGACCATTTGCTTTTGGAGGAGATGAAGGTGGTTATATTTCTGGAAGGGGCAAGGTCACAAATGGTATGCTCAGCATAGAAAAGGTAAACTTTGTTAAGGAGCTTGGATACAATCTTTTGAGTGTATCTCAATTTTAAGATCAGAGTCATAACATGGTCTTTACTAAGCATGAGTGCATTGTTCTTAAGCCTGGTGTGGTCATTCCTCATGAGCATATCCTTCTTAGAGCCCCCAAGAAAGGAAACATGTACAAGATGGATTTGCAAGAAACCTCTCCCTCTGGAGAAGTTTCATGCTTTTTGTCTAAAGCAAATAGTGATGAGTCTTTCCTATGGCATAAAAGAATGTGCCATGTAAACTTTAAGAACATGAACAAGTTAATTAAGCATGATTTGGTAAATGGAATGCCAAAGAAAGAGTTTACTAGTGATGACCACTGTGTTGCATGCCTGAAAGGGAAGCAACATAAGGTATCGCACAAGCCTAAGGAAAAGAACTCCATCACTACACCCCTACACTTGTTACATATGGATCTCTTTGGCCCCACCAGTGTAATGAGTTTAGGAAGGACCTTATACCATCTAGTGATCACAGATGACTTTACAAGATTCACTTGGGTCTTCTTCCTTAGAACTAAGGATGAGACTCCTGAGATTCTGAAGAATTTCATCTTAAAGATTGAGAATCAGTCTAATCACAAGGTCAATCATAAGATGTGATCAAGGAACTGAATTTAAGAACCAAATTCTTGATACATTTTGTGATGAAAAGGGTATTACAAGACAATACAGTGCTCCCAGGACTCCTCAGCAAAATGGTGTTGCTGAGAGGAGAAATAGGACACTGATTGAAGCTGCAAGAACCATGTTGTCTGACTCTAAGCTGCCCATCACCTTCTGGGCAGAGGCAGTCAGCACTACATGTTATGTGCAGAACAGAGTTTTAGTAGTTAAGACTCATGGCAAGACTCCTTATGAACTTTGGCACAAGTGGAAACCTTTCATTGGTTTTCTCAGGTCATTTGGATGTCTTTGCACCATCTCGAATAGCAATGATCAAATTGCCAAGTTTGTTGAGAAATCTGATGATGTATACTTTATTGGATACTCTTCCCAAGCTAAGGCTTATAGAGTGTACAATCTCAGAACTAGAATTATTGAGGAGTCAGCCAATGTGACTTTCAATGAACACACAGCCTGTGTTGCTGGTTCTGGTCTAGATTGGTTATTTGATCTTGATTTGGTTTGCAACTGTTTTAACAAATCTTGCAAGAATGTTTCAGGATATGCAAAAAAAATTTAATATAGGTGATCCTGATCTAAGATTTGAGCTATAAAGACCTTCAAGTCATACATCTTCAGCTCCAGTTAGAACTACTTCTGCAAATAAGTTTTCTATCAGCACAACAATGATAAACTCAGCTGATACATCTGGTATGCCTTCAAATTCCAGGTTAGAGGCTCTACAACCAGATAAGAACACCTCAATTATGGAAGACAACAATGGTGGTGGTAACAGTGACCAAGAATTTCTTGATGCCACTAACCACACCATAGATGAGAACATCAATAATGTCACACACTGCTTGGATCAAGTTTCACTTGAAAAGTGTGCTGATGTGGTGGGAGAAACATCTATGCCAGATTTAAATTTCTCTAATTTAGATCTTTCTCAACAACTTGCTGTGATCCCTCATCTTAGGATCCACAAGTCTCACCTACCACAAACATCATTGGAGATGTTGTCTCAGGGGTAAACACAAGACGACAACGCCATGAAGCAAATGTTTGTCTTCACTCTTGTATTCTATCCCAGATAGAGCCAAAGAAAGTTGATGAAGCTCTGAAGGATGGAAGTTGGGTTGAAGCTATGCAACAAGAGTTGCTTCAATTCAAAAGGTAGAAAGTTTGGAACCTTTGTCCTCTTCCTTCTGGGAAGACTACCATTGGAACAAAATGGGTGTTTAGGAACAAGAAAGATGATAGAGGCATCATCATCAAGAACAAAGCTAGACTGGTTGTTCAAGGATACACACAAGAAAAAGGGATTGACTACACTGATGTCTTTGCTCCAGTGGCAAGATTAGAGGCTGTTAGGATATTCCTGGCATTTTCTGCATCCAAGAACTTCATGGTCTTTCAACTTGATGTGAAGTGTGCCTTTTTATACTGAGTGATAGATGAAGAGGTTTATGTCAAATAGCCACCTGGTTTTGTAGATCCTGATCATCTGGATTATGTCTGCAAGCTTGACAAAGCTTTTTATAGGCTACACCAGGCACCCAAGAAATGGTATGAGACACTGTCTGAGTATCTCTGTAAACATGCATACGGAGAGGTACTATAGATGGAACTCTCTTCATCAAAGAAAAGGAAAAGACATATTTCTAGTTCAAGTATATGTGGATGAAATCATCTTTGGTTCAGCTAATCCAAAGCTCTGCAAAGACTTTGAGAAACTGATGAAAGACAGATTTGAAATGAGTGCCATGGGGGAACTCAATTTCTTTCTGGAAATTCAAGTGAAGCAAGTTGAAGATGGTATCTTCATAAGTCAGTCAAAGTATGTTTAGGACATACTAAAAAGGTTCAATACGGCTGACTGTAAGATTGCTAAGACACCCATAGCTAGGAACCACTCCCTTGGACCTGATTGTGAGGGGGAGTGTGTAGATAAGCACTTATACAGGGCTATGATTCGATCACTTATGTATCTTATTGCTAGCAGGCCTGATATCATGTTTGTTATTTGCATCTGTGCAAGATATCAAGCCAACCCCAAGATGTCTCACCTTATCACTGTCAAGAGGATTCTAAGATACCTCAAAGGTGCATCAACACTTGGCTTGTGGTATCCTAACTATTCTGACTTCAATCTGTATGCCTATAGAGATAGTGATTATGGTGGTTGTAATATGACTGCAAAGTCTACATCTGGGGGATGTCAACTTCTTGGTGGAAGGCTTGTCTCATGGCAATGCAAGAAACAATCCTGTGTCTCTGCATCAACTGTTGAAGCCGAATACGTTGCTGCTGCTAGCTATTGTGCTCAAGTGCTTTGGATTCAGAATCAAATGCTAGACTATGGGTTAAACTTCATGGAGACTCCCATTCATATAGACAATAACAGTGATATCTCCATCACAGAGAATCCTGTGTAACACTCAAGGACAAAGCACATCAATATCAGGTATCATTTAATAAGAGATAACTATGAAAAGGGATTAATTAAACTAGTCAAGGTTCACACAGATGAACAATATGCTAACCTGTTTACAAAGGCTTTTGATGAACAGAGATTAAATATCTAAAATCAGCTATTGGGATGATCAACCTTGATTAGATTTTTCTTAAAACTAATTCTTATTATTTCTTAAAATATGTGTGTCCTAAGTTGTCTAGTTCATCACTTTCATAAGCTCATGTTTTCTTTGGATTAAAATCTTTTTCTGAAGAGTTTCCTTAGATTATTTGATGATTTTATACTTCGGAAGTTATGCTTTCAACTTCAGAAGCAAATCATGCCTTCAAAATATTTAACTGTCTAAGACATTTACCTTCGGAAGAGATTTCAAATCTATCTTCCAAAGCTCAAATATTTGTCTTAGACACTAACTTATTTTCAAAGACCTTTTACTTCCGAAGCAAAATTAACTCTCGGAAGCTTTGATGATTTCTATACAAAGCACTCAAGCTTTAATTTCTCTTCCGAAGCAAAATCATCAAATCTCTTAGGAAAATCTTCCGAAGTCATATTAAGCTTCGGAAGCGTTTTAATTAAAACTTCCGAAGATAATTAACCTTCGGATGCTTTTTGACATCCAAGAAAACTACTTTTTGAACAAAAGTAAACAACTTTTTCAGAGGTGGGACTGAGGTTTGGATTTCAAAGTTTATCCTCTTTCATTAAACTTTATCTGAAATCCTTCTCACATATAAACCCAACGGTGTCCCCCTCTTTCTATCATCTGTTCTTCCTCCAAACCTAAAACCCCAAATTTCTCTCTAAAATTTCTTTCTCTCTTCTTTCTTAATTCTTAAGCTACCTCAAAATGGCCAACCTGCTCACAGAAATGATCCCAACTTTACCATGCGGCTACACAGACAACACAATCAGGTTGCTCTGTTAAGCTCTGAGAAAGATCCTCATTTCTCAGAGGTTTTTCGTTTCTTAGCTCTATCTAACTATTTCACCTCCCTAACAATTAATCCTCCACTCTATGAGGATCAACTGCTTGAATTCTGGAAGACTTGCCAAAAGGTCATTATGGACGGGGAGAAGGCACTGTATGCCACAGTGCAGGGGAGAACAATCTTCATCACTCAGGCCATCATCAATAGGCATCTTCAGCTGGATGATGAAGAAGGTGAAGTGTTCTTCCCAAAGGAAGCTGTCAATCATTCCTTTGAGCAGATGGGATGTGAGAGAGATTTCTCTGTAAAGACCTTTAGGAAAGGGAAGGTCTCATCCCAATGGAGATTCCTGCTCCATGTGGTCATCCACAGCTTATCAAACAAGCATGGTGGATGGGACCAAATTCCTGAGGATCTCTCCTTCATAATCCATGGAATGGTTTAGGGGGTCAAATTCAGGTATTCTCAGTTTGTGTATACAAATTTACTTGCAAATTTATACTCCTTAGAATATTACATGTTTCCTAGATATGTCCAGTACATTCTTAACTGTGAACTGGGATCACAGTTGAGGGAAACACGTAACATTCTTAAATTGAGACAGATGAAGCACGGAATCTTTAAAATATTGAGGAAACCCACTGTTGGCTTCTTTGGGGTAGAAACAGCCCTTGTCCTAAAAATATTAGAGCTCATTGCTCAAGATGAGAACCTAGCAGCACAAGCTAGTGTTGAGCCCATACCTGATATCTCCCTATCCCCACACAGCCTCAAAATAACCATCACTTACAAAAGAAAATCCAAACAACCCCTGCTCAGGCTATTCAGTCTGTGGAGGCCCCCATATACTCACCTATACAGGAAGAAGTGGACACTGGAGCTCCCACTTTTCCTGAGGAGCTAACCACTCCCATCTCTTCTAGAATCAGTGCTGAGGTTCCTCATGCTCAGTCTGATGAGCTCATTAACCAAACTGCCTTAAGCCATCACTCTGAGTCTCAACACTGAAGTGATCAACCTTTAGGGGACAGTTACCATCCCCAGCCTATAGATCTCAACCAACCAATTCCCAACCTTGACATCTATACTGATGAAGATCTAGTTTCAGTGAGTATAATGAGTCTCTCTTCTTTTCCCCTACTCAAAGAGAGATCAATACTCCTGAGTCTCCTACATCTATCCCACATCAGTAACCTACAACTAAAGTGGACGTTCCTGAACCTGTTTAGGATGTCCATATGGAAGAGGCTCTCACTTCTGAAAGTGATTACATCATTAAGACCTCAACCATGGCAACTCAGCCCACTGACATATCAACTGAGATTTCCAGTGAGCAGAGGAAAACCAGTAGCCAAGAACCTCAAGCTGGTGGTGAGAGAGAGGACTTTGGTCCAATCATCTCATCCCCCAATGATTCTTCTCATGAAGATGAGGGGAATCTGAGACTACTGGTGTAAAAACTGTCTAAAACATGCACCTATTTAGTCTCAAAGGCCAGTCACCTTGAATCTCAGGTGACTACCTTACAAAACAAAATCAATGATCAGCAACTTGAGATTTCATATCTTAAAGAAAAACTAGCTTGGAGACCCTTAAGAGAGCTCAACCAGGAACACAAGAACCTGTGGATGTGATTGACCTGCCTTCCAGCTCACCTATGCAAGTGGATGATGCTACCAAAAAGGGGGAGAAAGTTATTACGGCCACAAAACCTGGGAGTTCTTTAGAGAGAATGGACATTGAGGATTCACCACCCTCACTTGCAATTGTGCATTCTCAGCAACCTCCTCAAGTTCACATTGTTGTGGACTACACAGACTCCTTCATACAGAGTCTGTTTGAGGATGGGATACCAAGGGCTATGTCACCTTCACTATCTTCTAATCACATCACTGGTGGAGGTATGACAACATCAAGAAAGCCCTAATTATCATAAGAGTTCAAGAACAACAAGAAGTCTTCAATTTCAGACCTTGGACTACTATGAAGGTCTGGATCTAGTCAACATGCCACTTGTCAACCCAAGCCAATCAGACAAGCTGACAGACTGGCTCAAAGAATCCAAGACAGGATCACTACAGAGTTCAGCTTAAGAAGGAGACTTAGGCAATCAGGCAATGCCATCGTCAACTGGATGTTGAGGCAGACCCTAAGATTAGCTTCATACGGGAAACCTTGACTGAAGGCCCAGTGACAGAACCTGAGAGCCCTGACTCATCATTCTCAACTGCTGTAGAGATCCACTTTCCTTCTAAGACACCTGCTATAGAGATCCACTTTCCTTCTAAGACACCTGCTGGTGAAGGTGCTTCTCAACCTCTCTTTGGCCAGAGCTCAGATGCTGCAACAAGCAATGAAGGCCAAAGCTCTCTCAACCCTGAGTCACAAAGGTTTGTGAGTGACAAAGGGAAAAGAAAAATGACAACTGAGGAGATTGAGGAGGAGGAGAGAGTGAAGAAAAGGAGGCTAAGGGGAGAAAGTTCCTCTGCTGAGTCTTCAAGACTCATGGAGTCTGCTATCAGGGCTGCCCCCAGACCAGATACTCAGAATGATGAGTTAAGGACAGTCAGGATAAACTATTTACAGACTAGGAACTATGACATAGACAATGTCATTTCTCTCCCCATAGATGCATTGAATGAACTGGTTGACCTGGAAAGGTCAAGGGAGAAGAAGGAGGTAGAAGATGCAGAACTCCAAGTACAAGTCAAAGAAGAGAAAAGAAGAAAAAGACTATACAAGGATATGCCTACCCTCTTCCCAGTTCAGGAAAGTCCTGCACAAGAAGATGTGGTTCAACAAGAACCTCAGGTAGACAAAGAGAAGAGAGGATCAAGATGATCAACTACCTGAGTGCCATAGGCTTCTATCAGGCAGATGCACTCCTTCCCTTGTCTTATGACTATGTTGAGTTTAAGTACTTAAAACAGCTTGAACTTGAGATAATCAAGGACAGAAAGACAACTAAGAAAAAACTAAGGGAAGAAGCTTCAAAATCAAGAGCTATCATCCAAAAGAGCATGAAAAAGTCTGCTGATAGGCAGAGGATGATGAGCTTGTTGAAGCTATATGGATTCTCTGAAAGGAGACTTGGCCCCATGTCTCTATCCACTATGGATGAGCATATTAGGGTGAAAAAGTAGAAGATCAAAAGTGGAGAGCTCATTGACTTACATTCCACTCCAAGTCAAGCCCCACCTGAAGTGGAGGTTAAGGTTGAACAACCAGAGACACACAACCCGGGCCTCCTACTGAAACTCAGTAAGCTTCATCTTCTGATCCACAGCAGGGTCAACCTCCTTCTCCTTTTGAGCCATAGAGAGAGGAAGTCCCAACTGAGAAAGATAGGAAGATCAATCTGGTGTTCCAGGCCAGTCTTCTCAGTTAAAATCTGTTAAGAGAAAGAAGAGAATGGCTTCTAAAGCAAAGCCAAAGAAGAAGAATAATGCACCTCTTCTAAATCCCAGGATGAGTAAGAACATCTTGAGATTGTGCAACCAGAGGATGCTACATCAACTCTAATTCAAACAACTCCTCTAGCATCAGGAAGACCCATCTTGTCTTGGACATACACCACAAATCCAGAAAGATGGCATGTCATTAGAGATCAAGGCACTAAAGACATTTACACATGGCAAGATATCTTTCAGTTGCCTCTACATGACCTCTTTGATATGAGAAGACATTTTGATAGTCTGAAGGATCCTAATCACCTTATGAAGAAAGGATTAGTGATCACCCTAATGTGGAATATTGATATCTGAAGTCTTCTAAGTGTTTTGGTAGCATCAGCCTAAGGGGAGTTTGTACAGATTAATGAAGAGGCTGATGCAACCTAAACATCTTAAGTCCATCCTGCATGCTGCACAAGTACATTAAAGAAGAAGCTTAGGAAGTTTCACACATGAAACAAAAAAACACTTTGTGTGAAATCTTCCGAAGCCAAGACTAATATCTTTTGAAGCCAAACATGAAGTCTTCCGAAGCTTCAAGTTCATGAAGACATATTTCCTCCAAAGACTTTTCGTAACATGCTTTATGTGATGTACTGTTCCATAAAGCCGGACACCTTTCCGATGTATCTCTGCAAGTCACAACTTACATGAGTTGGTGAAAAGGTCCATGTTTTTGGTAACTATACATTAAGGTCTTGAGTCTGTAGCTTTCTACTTTATTTACTTTATCATTTTTTGTAATAGATAAGGATGTGAGCTATCGCATGTCATAGTCACAAGTCAAAAGGCAATCTACCTTTTGACTCTACAATTGATTTTGTTTGTGTCTAGTCAATTGTATCCAGCTGACTTTCAAAGTATAGCCGGCTATAGAATGTAGTATAAGTATATCATGTTCTTGTATGTTTCTATTATGCTTTGTAACACTTGTAATAGAACATAGAGAAAGCAATATACTGCATTCTTGAAAATCATACACTTGTGTTCATTGTGTTTCTGTCTCTTGCATTACTTGTATTCTTAGTATCACTACTTGGCTAATCTAGTTTACTGTTTGATTAAAATTCAGTTAATCTCCTCTTTGTGTTGTTATGTTGTAACTTACATCCTTCAACGATCATGCAATAACAATAATGATAATAATAAGATATAAAATTAACAAGTTAAAACTTAATTAAGATTAAGGGGCCTTATTGTCATTCAGAAACTTTGAAAATAAATTTTGAGCATAAAAAATAAAGATGGAAATCTACAGAGACCATTTGTGTAATTCTTAAAACAAAACCAACCCCATTTTCCCTCACTGCCCGTTTTTCCGGCATGGCTCCGGCCAACTCGCCGGTGAGCTCCGGCGAGGCCAAAAATCATGGAACTCTTGGTAATCAACTAGAAATATCGGTTTCTAACCATTTAGGAAGCCAATTAGAACCTTAAGGTTCGTCATAATTAAGTTAAGCATAAGTTACAAGAGCTATTAAGCTTGAGTAACTGCCTAGTCTCAAACACCCAACGTTTGGGCAATAAAGTCTAATAATAGTCCAGTTACGTTAACCTGAACGATAATCTAGATGATCTTAAATGATTCCAATCCTTAATTTCATCTGAAAGCATACAAAATTACTCAGTTGAATCCCTCCCCATCGCAAACTTGTGAACTAGTCGAAACCCATCTCCCGGCCTACCTGATTCAAAATTTATAAGGGGCTTTGAATCAAGATCGTTGTATGAAGACGCCCTCAAGTTTAACTGGGTTATCTTTGAAGATTACTAATCAATCAAGCATCATCAGTCGCGACCTATTCTTCAATCCAATCATCTACTTTCAGCATCGAATCGGGTAATTGAAACCACCTACAAGTTCGTTTCATCATAATGAACAAAAGCTCTATGGTTCCAAGCTCTAAACTAATCGATTTGATCTTCAATTTAGCATAATCCGAACCTAGGGTTCATAGGAATTGGGTGGGGTTTTGTGTTTGGTGTTTTTAAGGTTTGGAAACCCAAATAAACCGCGGCTTAGGCCTTGGTTTACTAGTTATACACTTGGAATCCAACATTGAGTATCCGGGTTCGAACCCGGGCGCCATCAACTTTTATTTTTGGGCTGATTTAGCCTTGTTTTAAATTCAGAATTTTTTTAAATTTTTATAAAAAAAAATTTTGTGAAGTTGTTAAATTTTTAATTACACCTTCCTATTTTCTGCAAATTTATTTCATAAAATATCTTCACATTTTTATTAAATAATTTAGAAAAACAATATAATTAGTTTATTTTCTTATAAAATAGACTTTATTGTCGTTTAACTTACTAAATCAATAGTTGTTCAAATAATATATTTAGGTTATTTTCTTGTAAGTTAGACATTAAATATTGTTGTAACTCAGTAAATCGTTAATTGTTCAAATAAAAGTATATATTATTGTTTAAAATGAGGGTTATTTTAAAAAGTTATAAAGTTATTGAACCTTGTAAAATAAACTTTATTACGAATGGTTTTCCTACATTTCTTTTATACTAAAATGCTTAACTTGTATATATATTTTTTTTATTATTTAACATAATTAATAAAATCTCTAAATACCAAATTCCATCTAAAACCATAATTCTCGTTAACTCATTAAACTTACTTATAAACTTAAGTCTTGTAATTATACATAGGTACCTTGTGAAGAACTACGTTGAAACGTTGTTTTTATTATTTTTCTTATTAATCGTCAATTATATATTTATTGACCATGTGAGTATTTCTATACCCTTTTTCATATTTTCACACTTTGGGATGAAACATATTATCTTATAAACATTGCACTTGTAAATACGTTTGAATCTTGTAAACTTATGGCATTTCACCTGTATGTTGTGGTTAGTTGACCTTTGTAGCTACCATGTAATGTCGAATATATGTACAATCATTAACTATTGCTAGCCTGGCGACGTCATAGATCTATGAGCCTGACAAGCCTGCTTGGTAGATCCAAGTACACTTAGCTAATCGTATATACTTGTAAACGTTTGACACTTGTAAAATCTGTCAAGGTTTGATTGTGCATTCTGTCTTACATCCCTAGTTGCTTTTTTCTCTAACTTACAACATGAGTTGCCATCTTTTATATATTTTATGTATTGAAAACTATGGAAATCTCACCAACATTATGTTAACCCTTTATTTTTAACATGTTTAAGGAAATACTCAAGTTTAATCGCCACTTTTGAAGCTTGTTCACAACTAGGAATGGACCTAGTTAAATAAACGAATGAGCTTATTATATTTCTTATTATGCTTGTTAATTTCTTTATTTGAGACTTATTGTTTGTATTGGTACAGTTGAAAATTATGATTAATATATTGGGATTTAATAATAGCGTTATGTGGTTGTGAACAATCTTAACTCTTACTCCTCGACGTTTCCTCCGTCAAGGTTGGGGTGTGACAATGAACCCTTATGAGTTAGCCAAAATTGCACCCTGTAGACACACACAGTTGAGCTAACAACCCTCAATGAGTTGTGAACTTCCTTTCATTTGCTTGCAAGGCCTTTCATTCGTTCCTTCATTATGTGCCACTTTCATTATCTGAAATCTTTCACTTTGTTAAGATAATACTTTATGTTCATTATCAATATCACACCACATAAAGTCACGTCATCATACGTAATAAGGAACAGAAGAAAACATATCATACATAGCATACCTAATCAACATACATAGCATCAATCATGCGTCATCTTAAACATCATGAATCACACATTCACATATATAAAAATATGCATATCAAGCATAAATCATCATAAAACATAACTGACCCACCGCGGGACAGTGGGGGTTTGGGGGCGGCAACACCTGACAGTGGGGTCCTAGGGGCAGCAGCCCCTAGTGGGGTCCAAGGAGCAACACCCCTGGCTGGGGCCGGGCTGCCGGGTCAGCGCAAATTTTTTTATTTTAACACTTTTATATAGCACATTTCCTTATAGAAAAATCAATCTTCCCGTTAAAACCTCTTAAAATCTTGGTCATTTAAAGTGTATATTTTGGATGCATTTCTAGCCCCAAACTAGTTCAAAAACTTTTAATAGGGGATCTAGAACACACCTGTACTCGGTGAATAGCTTCTCAATCAAGCTTACAAAGCAAGGGTTGCACTGCAGCCTGTAGATAAGTTAACACTCAAAGGAGTTAATTTCTGCCTAATTTCGCTGCTAATTTCGCTAGCAATTTCGCTGCCAGTTTCGCCAGCAGTTTCGGTGCTAGTTTCGCTGGCATCTTCGCTGACAGTTTCACTGGCATCTTCACTGCCAGTTTCGCTCAACATTCCTTGGATAACCATGTCTGCGAAACTAACTGTGAAACTACATGTGAAACTATAGTTTCGCAAGCAAATCCACAGTTTTGCTGGACGAATACCTAATTTTGTTGGATGAACACCCAGTTTCGCAGAACGGGCTGAAAATTACGAACCACCCCATATTTGGCCTAAAACTTGAATCTTTTACACCCAAAACCTTGGTTTATCACCCAATAAGCTTTATCTAAGCTTCTTACATGTTTTCTTGCACAGAAACGTGAGTTTTGGGTGATTATTTGCCACTTTTAAAAACACAAACCCTAGAATCCAGGTTTACATCAAAAGCAATGATTAAATGATGTTTCTTACATGGATTCTTGGTGTTTTCTTATTGTTTGGATGCCCACGGACACCGATCTTCAATCTCGGGTTCAACCGAGCCTTGAACCTTCAGTTCTCTCTACTTTCTCTCTCTAGTCTCTCTCTAGAACTAGAGTGTTGAGTTGCAAATGTGGGCTGCTCAAGCTGATCCGTTTATATATACCGGGCATTCCCGAGACCTTAAACTCGCCAAACATATAACCCGCGAAGTCTACTCGGTCTATAACCCATATCCATCTTATTTTCATTAAATGATCTCGTCTAAACCCATTATTATTATTTGGCTCGCTTAGACATTATTTGGGGCGTTACACTATACTTTTTCCGGTAGTTTCACAGCTTCAACTATAGATTCGCCGACACTTTCGCTCACTTGTAAGTCATATTTGATCAAAGCATCTAGCGGGTGAAACTATAGTTTCGTTGTGAGCGAACTATGTGCTATATAGTGCATAATGCAAATTTGAAAACTCATTTTTGCATTATCATTGTTATTAGTTTTGGTGACCTATTTGTGAACCTCTAGAACGATATTGTGTTTAAGTATGTTTTCTTTGTGTTTGATGATCATTTAATCGTTAGATGTAAGTTTAGAACCTTTAGTTATAGTTTCATCTAGGTTTTAACATCATATTAAGGACCGATTGAACTGTAACTCTCTGGTACCTTCGTAGTTCTTATTGTGAAAGTACTGATAATCCAACGAAGTGAACGAAAGTTCAAATGTTTTCAGTGAAGTTATGCTGTCCATGCAAACTTGACAGTTTAGCTGCTCAAAACCCAGTTTTGCTTCGCAAAAATTATAGTTTTGGCGTGCCGAATCTACTTCTTTGGCCTGCCGAAACTACATTTTCGTTTGCCAAAACTAATGTTTCGGCTAGGGGAACAATACTTTGGCCTAGCGAATTTAACTTGTTTTTTACTTTACATTTATTTGTTTTAACTATTATTCATTATTATTCATTTTAACTTATCTTTCTAATGCGTATCATCTATTTTTCAGATAAAATGGCTAATTTGAAGTTTGACGAACAGAACAACATAATGGCCATTCTTCATGGCACCAACCCTAAAGCTGTACAGTTTCGAGATTGCATTCGTTGGCTCCAATGTTCACTCGTGGCTTATGTAGTTTCTCACTCTCCTACCATTTATGACCTTCATATTAGAGATTTCTGGAGGACTGCTGAGTATAATACTAGAACCAATTCTTAGAGCATAATGCTAGAGTGTTGGAAAACGATATTATGATCATTGTGGAGATTATAGCCCTGGTGCTCAGACTCTAAGAAGACTATGGAGAGGTGGTTATGCTCACTGATCAGGAGGTCTTTGAAGCATTGGATATGAGTGCCCTCCTTTTAGGATAAGGAAAGAAATAAAGAAGTCTTTCTTGTCCAAGGAATGGAGATACATTGCCCATGTTTTCATTATGTGCTTAGATCACCAAAAAGGTAGATCAGATGGCTAAATCAGGATTGGGCCAAAGCCATGATCATATTTTGATGCTAGGGAGAAAGAGAATTTGGAGAATGAGGATGAGGTGATAGAAGTTGGGTTTGTTGACATTGGGATAATTTTGGAGGAGAGGAGATGTTTACTAAGAAAACTTATGAAGGTGCCAAGAAAACAGTTGATATGAGTCTAGTTGATGAAAAGGAGGAGGATGAATAGATGTTTGACTATGACTCAGAACCTGAATATTATGAGGTGGACGAATGACCATTGACATATGTTGCCAAGAAGGATTCGAATGAAGGTGATGTGTTTGTGATGGCTACGGAGGACTTGTTTGTCAGGGAGAAGGAAGCTGAGGATATAACCCCCTTATTTCAAAACATTCAGGGGCCAAGAAAGAAGGAGGTAAACAATAAGATCATTAGCTGGATAGACAACCCCGACCTTAAAATGTTCATGATTAAGAGGAGAGGGGAAGGTACTACTTACTTGCATAAAAGGAAGGCATTTAAGACCTTACCTAAATGGGATTTAAGGAGATTAGCTATGATTCCAATGATTGATTATAATTTGAGTGAGCGGGCCAAGATATTGGAGGAAAAGATAAAGAAGGGGCTGAATGATAACTTCGAGGTATTTGGATATATGAAGGCAGATAGGAGGAGATCGAAGAAAGATAAAGATTGGGAGACCAGGAGTGGTCCGATAGTGCTGAGGGTGAAACCCCCTAAGACTTTGAGCAGGGTGAGGTTGCCTAATCCCCTCCCCTAACAACTTCAGAGTTTTGAAAAATGGTTTTATGATAATAAAACTGGGGAGGCTCTGATTAGGTTGAAGAATAGGGTTGAATACAGACTTATGACAGTTGCTTGTGTTATGTAAGAATCACATTAAAGCGAGGGCAAAAATTGAAATACGCAAAGAAGCAAGCCTGTTTATGACGGTGAAAGTAAGGGGTGTTAGGGCTAAAGTAAGGGAACTGGCCCAGAAGGATTAGGAGGAAGATAAGATAAGAGTGGACGTGCAAGACTTAACGAGACAATTTGATCAGGAAAGTGCACGTGCTGAGGAAGTTACCACAACAGGAGTTAACTAGGAGAATCAATGGCTAAAGCTTCCGAGGATGTTGCCACATAAGCATATAAAGAAGGAAGAAGTGAAGCGGTTGAAGATACTGGAGTTGAAAAGACAAATGAAGATTGATCAAGATGGTGAGATCGAACCTAGGGTAGTATTAAAGATAAATAATAAGTTGGCTCACCTTAGATTATATTTTCTTTATATTTGATTGTAATAGGTTAAATGTTAGTTTATATTTGTAAGTTTTATAATTAGTTATGTTTTGCTTCCCAATGAAACTATCAGCAAAACTATAGTTTCTCTCATAGTTAGCTTCCAGTTCCACACAATGAACTATGTGTCTCAGTCGGTCGAAACTGTGGATTTGCAAGATAGTTTCGCTGACAGCGAAATTGTTAGCGAAACTATCAATACTATATATTGATTTCATTTCATTCATTGTGATCATCCTTGCAAACCCTTAATTCATCTGAATATTGTTGCAAGTGACTTTTGTAAGCTAGATTCAATCTGAAATATCATTGAGCTTTGTTATATTGTGAGTATTGGAGTTTGATTCTTCCATTTTGAATACTTTTGGGTTCTTCTTCATCATCAAATGCTTATTGTTTGTGTTTGTTGCTGATATTGAATATATCAATCATTCAAGTGTACTATGATTCGATCGTTTTAGACCAACAGTTCCTCTTTAGAAGGTCTTTCAGCCTTGAATCCTTGACCTTCGGAAACTCAGCTTCTGCCTTTGAAAGCTCTTTCTCACTGGTACAAAAAATGTTCTAAGTGTTTGTTTTAGTTGCACCAGCCTTACTTTACCCAAAATAAATGACTCAATTGATGTCTTTTATAGAAAGTATGAATGACTATGAATACCATAAGTCTATTTTCTTGTTATACTAATTTGTTACTATAACAAGTTGTTTTCATTAATAACTTTGAAGTGTCATACCTTGGTAGGGGCAGCCATATGTAGCTAGAGTGCCGCTGATTGTCTATGTTAGATTTAATCGAACACTTTCAAAGTGGGAGTTTTGTTAGTTTTTTCCAGGTACAAGCTTGATTCAATGCATGTTACCAACCGAGCTATGAACCATAAGATTCAGAACTTGGGCAACGAACATTAAGTCCACTTAATTTATTTAAACAGAATTTATGAACTATATCGGGTTTAAATGATTTATAAAGATTATTATAAATTAATTAATCAAGACGTTTGAGTGTTAAACATTGTTATTTCAGGGTTTGGCTATTACGTGGGCTATTATTAATCTACCAGACATGGAGCCCGTGAGTAGATTAACATTAACTAAATAGATGATTAGGTTTAGAACCTATTCACCTAAAAATTATATATATCATGGCGAAAAAGATGGAATATCATTTCCTTTAGTTGCAAAACTACAACCAAAAGAAGAAGAATTAATTTTCTTGTTGGCTTAATTCTCAAATCAACCAAAACCATAAAATTAATTCATTCAGCCACTTTTGTTGCTTAAGACTTCCATAACTGGCAACAGTGAACTATAAATTTCACCATAGTCTTCAACCTTCTATCGTGTACCCATGATTTGCCCTAACATGAGACCTTCAAACGCGACCTACTACGTGCAATGTTTGCTTGTTGCCACTCGTGTCCCTTTCAGTTCATTCAATCTAGCAATTTATCCATTGACACTCGGTGTCTTAAACGGTTAAGTACTAACCACAAAGGTATATTTGTTAGGATCAGTGATCTACGTTTGATTGATTAGAGAGTATTGTAGCGGAAATCAAACAATGAATTAGACAATTCACAAGAATACAGTTGATATTCAAAGTAAGAGCAAACGATTATAGAAAGAATTCTGCAAATCAAAGATTTCATTCAATACGCGCTTTCGTGGTGGCAAATGTCACACTTACAATCAGGTCAATCATCCCTTATATAGGAATGTCGTGGTGGAACATTCCTTATATAGGAGATGTGACGTCTGCTGATGTCACTTGATAGTGACATCAAACAGAATTATTCAAACTACTGAGAGTTAATACAACTACTGAAAATGTCAAAATAGCTGACATCTTCTTACAAAAATACTAAGTGTTAACTACCACTACAACAACTGAAACTACAACGACTGAAGAACATGCTCTTCAGTCATTTTACAAATACTGAAACAAAAAAAAAAGAAAACTACTGAAAGGAAACCATCACAACAACTGAAGAATGCTTCTTCTGCTGTTGTAACAAACTCTGAAGGCTTCAGTACGTGTACTTGGACTTCAGCTGTTGTCATCAGCTGATGTCTTTAGTCTTTGTACTTCAGCTGTTGATCTTCAGACTTTGGTCTTCAGCTGTTGAAGTCTTCAGTACTTTAGTCTTCAGCTGTTGAAGTCTTCAGTACTTTAGTCTTCAGCTGTTGATCTTCAGACTTTGGTCTTCAGCTGTTGAAGTCTTCAGTACTTTAGTCTTTAGCTGTTGAAGTCTTCAGACTTTGTCAAAACAGCTGATCAAGTCTTCAGCAGTTATTGTGATGTCTGTAGGACTTAGAGGTTTTTCTGATCAGGCTCATTGGTTCTTTTGGTCCAACAAACTCCCCCTGAACCAATGCAGCCAAAACCTCTAAACTTATTGAAGATGTCCCACTTATTATGGTAGAGAGATTTGGTCTTTTTGTCTTCTAGATCAGCTCAGAAGTGACCCATATAAGCACAGGCCTGGGAAGAAGTCTCAATGATCTGTTTGGCAAAGGATGAATGGGAAATTTGTCTTGGGGAACTGGACACAGAGCTGTTACCCCATCCATGAGATCTACTTCCCAACAATGAGTCTGTATGACTCCCTTGTATAGGCCTCAAGGAAGGTTATCTATTCCTCCATGGTAAGTTCTTCAGCTCCTCCTTCAAAAAGTGATTCTGGCCCATAATATTCAGATAGGTATTTGACCTGTTTCCCATTTTTGAGTTCCACAGTTGTTATTACTCTATAAGCAAATTCATCAGGGTGGTTACCCTCTAAGAACAATTAGAGCTCATTCTTTCTGACTTCCTCAAGCCTCTTATATACTAACCCCTTTTTCACCATTTTATTTTCCAGCATCTTCTTTGGGGTCAGGTTAGCTTTATAGGCTTTCTTGAAGTCATCTAGGATTTCCCAGGTGATACTACAAAGACCAGTGAGATCACTTCATCTACAATCTTCTTCACTTGGCCAATGTATCTCTGTGGAATGTTTTTCTTGTGAATCCTATGAGACACCCTGGGATCAGGCCAAATCCTCACTCTCTCCTTTTGATATTGAAATGTATGTTTAAGAGTGTATAATCTGAGAGCATGCTTCTTCATGTTGATGATTGAAGATGTGGCAGCATATGCTTGGTCAACCCTTCTCAACAATTCCTCATCATGTTATTTGTGAAGCTCTTCTTCTTCTAGCTTCACTTTCACAATTTGTCTTTGAGTTTCAGGAGTAATTGTTTCAGGAGTAATTGTTGAAGCTCTTCCTCAACAATTCCTCATCATGTTGTTTAAGAGTGCATATGCTTTGCCAAGATGCTGTCCCTGGACCATGCCTTGATTTCGATCAATGATCTTCCAAGATACTTCGCTATAAACCTGATCATGATCTCCAGCCTTTCTCTTTCTAACAAATCATAACTTGCCCATCTAGTTTGGATTTCTTCAATCTCTAATCTTCTGATTTCAGAGTCAAGTTTGTCAGAGTCATGGCCTTGCCTAAACAACTTATCAATGATGTTATCCATTGATCTGCTGTGTTCGGCATCAACCTCTTTCACCATTATCTCCAAGGCCGTCTATTTTTCATTCTTTCTTTTCTTTATATTCTCCATGTCATCTTCCTTCTCCTTCTCCTTTTCAGTCTCTCCATCCACCTCCTTCTCAGTTTCTACTTCTGTCTCTTTTTCTTTCTCTTTCCTCTCTGCACTCCTCTTCCTTTTTGCTTTCACTGACTAAATGTCCCCTTTTTTGGTTGCATTGGTTGCAAGGGTTTGATTGTCAGAAAGCTTTTTGCTCACAACTTCCTCTAGCAAGGGTTGTATAACTGAGGAAAGCCTCTCATCAATGGTTTTGATCACTTTATCAGTGATTATGGGTGTGATGAGAGGTAAGAAATTTTGAAAGATAGCAGCTATTTGCTCGGGGGGGTTCTGTCCCTTAGAAATAGTGCCAGAAGCAGAGGCAAGTGGCTGAGTATTTTGGAGTGGCTCTGTGTTTGGGAGACCTTCAGATGAAGGTGCCATCTGTGGGGTTTGAGGGGCATATGGTCTTTGATCCTCAGAAGTTTTGGCAAGCAACTCTCTGAGTCTGCTCACCTCCTCCTCCAGGATGGTGTTTTGGGCTAAAACATCATAAAAGAAGCCCAGGTCATCATCAGTAGTTACTGAATCACTTGACCTCCTGATAGAATCAGGATGAACATGCACTGAGTGTAGATCAGTTGTAGCATGTGCCCCTTGGTCTTGGAACTAGGGACTTCCTGCCTCAGGACTATGTCCTTCATCAGCAGTTGCCTCTGATAAGGTCTTATTGATGTTACCAACTACATCCTGATCATATGCTGAAGCAGGATAAGTGGTAGCCTCACCAGAAGCTCCAATCTCCTTTTCTACACTAGGAGATGGAACATTGTAACCCCTATGCTGTGGGTTATCAGAAGCCCTTTGATCCTCCCCCTCAATGGTTGGAGCTATCCCAATTGTGATTGGTATCTAGGGAGGAGGTGAGGAGTGCAACTGAGTCAGCACTTTGGCAATTATGATGGTAGGACTTTGGGGGGCGGTTACAGTGGGAGAGGGTGTGAAGGTAGTATGCACCCGGGGAGAGTGGTGCGTTTCAAGGGCAACCTCCTCAAGTGAGGAAGGATCCAGATGTATAGGTGCCCCAGAGATGGTTGCTACAGGCTCCTGTTGAGAGGAGACCTGAGCGGTTGAGGGTGAGTGAGTCCGTGTATCTACTGGGGGGTTATGACCAGTAGATATAACATGCGTTTGTGTTGCAGGGGCATCCTCAGGGGACTCATTTCCCTGAGTAGCCTTTTTGGCTTTCTTGTGTTTGGGTTTGGTGGGGATAAAGGATTTGGAGGTGGTGGCTGTGGGTTCCAACTGCGTGGGTTTTCGCAGTTTAGCAGCCAGTTTGAGTGACTGGTCTGAGTTGTGCCTGGAGTATACTTCAGGCAATACAGCCGTGGCAGGGACTCCAAGGACAACAAGTCCTTCAGCTTTCAGCTGGTTTACTATAATGGCCATTAGGAACCGAGGATATAATATCCATCGGTTAGCTATAGGCTTGGAGGCCATATCCTTGATTTCAAGAAATAATATTTCAGAAAAATTTAAGTGTTGTTGGTCAAGGATAGAGAATAATACCTGCTGCCACCTCGTCGACATTTGATCCCAAGAAGAAGTCTTAGGAGCTAAGCATACATTCACCATATGAAAAATTAGTCCTTCCGCATCATGGAAATGTTTCTTTAGGATGGTAGAGGCACTAAGGTTACCCTGGTATCCATGTTGTGCAAATGATAGATCAGTGGTGCCCTTTGGATACCCAGTGGGGAAAGTGGCATCATCCAGTTGTAGGGTTTGTCGAAGGATTTCTGGAGTGATGACCACCTGACGATTGTTGACGAACGACTGGAGAGAGACGGTGTCATTCTCCCCAGTGACATGGGTGACGTTCGTCCAGAACTGCTGGAGGGATTCGGCATGAATGGTAGGATTTAGAAGGAAAGCCGTTTTGTATGGGGAGTTGATCATTAGATCAATGGCATTATCAATTTTTGTCCAGAAGGGTGATTTAGTAAGGTAAGCAACACAGTTGTGTCGTGGTTTAAGCTTCATGTTCGCCATTGATGTGAGAGAAGGTTCTGAGTTTTTGAACGTCAGGTTTGAGATGATGAAGCTCTATAAGACAAGGTATTTATAGGGTATGGGTTATAAAGCAACTCAAGGGTTTGGTATGAGTCATCAGTAGTTTTAAGCGACTGATGACGTGGTATAACCTTTAGAGGTTGAAACAACTGAAGTCTTGGTTGTAGGCATCCGTAGTTATAAATCTACTAAAGACCATGGTTTTTAGCTTCAGATGTTGGAAACAGCTGACGACGTGGTGTTAGTCATTAGTAGTTGTGAAACTACTGAAGACATGGTTTTGTCATCAGTTGTTGTAAACAGCTCACGACGTGGTATTAGTCATCAGTAGTTTCAAAACTACTAAAGACGTGGTTTTGTCATCAGTTGTTTAAGATGAAGCAGCAGGTTTAGAAACAACTGAAGAGAAAATTCTCATCAGTAGTTTTTGTCAATTCATAGCTTTTTAGCTGTTTCATACTGTCCTCAACACTTACTCATCAGCCTTTTTTTTGGCTGTTTTTCAGTTGTTTCATAGGACGTCAGTACTTATCTGTTTGTACTTATTTGTGATATGGTTACAAATGATCATCAGTACTTATTTACTGAGATCATCAGTAGTTATTACTTATTCTAGCTGCAGCATACCAAGCCTTAACACTAGGTTTTGGAAAGTTGAACTATCCAAAGGCTTAGTAAAAATGTCTGCAAGCTCATCAGCACTAGGCACAAACTTTGGATCAATCAGACCTTTTTCAAAACAGTCCCTAATAAAATGATGTCTGATCTCTATATGTTTGGTCCTAGAGTGCTGGACAGGATTCTTGACAATGCAAAGAGTTGAAGCACTATCCATTAATAATGGAGTCTTAGTCTCTGTAATGCCATAATCCAAAAGTTGGTTCTGAAGCCAGAGTACCTGAGAAGTACAGCTTGCAGCAGCAATGTACTCTGCTTCAGCAGTGGATGTAGCAACAAATGTTTGTTTCTTACTCTGCCAAGAAATCAAACAGTTGCCTAGGAATTGACATCCACCAGAATTTGACTTTTTGGTTAACTTACACCCTGCATAGTCACTATCAGAAAAAGCAACCAATTTGCAAGAGTGTCCAGTGGAATACCATAAACCTAGAGATTGTGTACCTTGCAGATATCTAAAGATCCGTTTGACTGCAATCAAGTGAGACTCTTTAGGAGCAGCCTGAAATCTAGCACAAACACACGTTGCAAACATAATATCTGGTCTAGAAGCTGTTAAGTACATCAAGGACCCAATCATATATCTGTAAAGTGTTTCATCAACAGCTTTACCTTTCTGATCTGCATCCAGTTGTGTGGTGTTGCACATGGGAGTAGAACAAGGCTTACAATTTTGTAAATCAAACTTATTCAAAAGATCTTTTGTATATTTAGACTATGAATGAAAGTCCCATCAGCCTTTTGTTTGATTTGCAATCCTAGAAAGAACTGTAATTCTCCCATTGCACTCATTTCAAACTTCTTATGCATTAAATTGGTAAAATCATCACACAACTGGGGATCAAAGGATGCAAAAATAATATCATCAACATAAATTTGAACAAGTAGCTTATGCTGATCCACCTTCTTAATGAATAATTTTTATCTATGGAGCCTCTAGTGAAATTATTTTGAAGAAGAAAATTTGATAATGTCTCATACCAGGCTCTAGGAGCTTGTTTCAACCCATAAAGAGCCTTATCAAGCTTGTATACCCAATCTGGATGTTTATTATCCTCAAAACCTGTGGTTGACATACATCTTTCTTCTTTTATTTTACCATATAAAAATGCACTTTTAACATCCATTTGAAAAACTTTAAAATTGTGAAATGCAGCATAGGCTAAGAACAATCTAATTGCCTCCAATCTGGCTACAGGGGCAAAGGTCTCATCATAATCAATGCCTTCTTCTTGTGAAAACCCCTCAACAACCAGTCTGGCCTTGTTCTTAACAATAAGTCCATTTTCATCTCTGTTTGTTCCTAAACACCCATTTAGTGCCTATTGCACACTTACCTGGGGGTAGAGGAACCAGTTCCCACACTTGCTGTTTCTTGAACTGAAGTACCTCAAGCTGCATGGCTTCCACCCATCCATTGTCTCTCAAGCAACATGATAGTTCTTTGGCTCTTGCTGACTGATGAAGAGAGCATAGAAGCACAAGTTAGACAATTGACTTCTAGTTAAGACGCCAGCATTAAGACCACCAATGATTTGAGACATGAGGTGATCCTTCAGCTCTTGGTGCACAATAAGATCAGTGCAAGTGTTTGTAGCCGGTTCAGCATCAGCAGATGTTGATTCAGATTCTTGAAACCAAGTATTAGATGGCAAATCAAACGATGTAGAGGAATCAGAAATCTCATCAGCATTTGTTGTGGATGGAGCTGCTGAAGGTACAGGAACATCAAGTTTAGCAGACTCAGGCAGTTAGTCACTGAACTTGAAAAGGTGAGTACTGATATCATCATCATCTTCAGTACCACCAGGTGGAAGACTTGCTGTAGAAGATGATTTATCCACATGATCTGCAACAGCTGGAGTTTGATAAGGAGCATATTGCAGTATGTCCAGATCAAACAACTCCACAGGGTTTTGTGGAATTTTATCCTTAGGAGATTCATTGAATTTCACATGCAAGGTTTCTTCAACTATCTTTGTTCTGCAGTTGAAGACTCTGTAAGCCTTGCAAGTGGATGACTAACCTACAAAATACCCTGCATCCACCTTAGGATCAAATTTGTGGAGTTGACCCTTTGTGTTGAGAATGAAACAACGACATCCAAAGGCTCTGAAGAATGAAATCAAAGGAGCCAAATGATGTAGAGCTTCATATGGAGTCTTCATCAACCTCTGATTTACTAACACTCTATTCTGCACATAGCAAGCTGTATTGACAGCTTCAACCCAAAAGGTCAAAGGCAAACCAGAGTCAGCCAACATGGACCTTGCAGCTTCAATTAAAGTCCTGTTCTTTCTCTCCATTACTCCATTTTGTTCTGGAGTCCTTGGGATGCTAAATTGCCTTTTGATTCCTTTTGAAAGATAAAAATCATCAAGTGTATGGTTTCTGAATTCAGTACCATTGTCACTCCTTATACACTTGACTGATAGGGAATACTGCTTCTCAACATACATCACAAGGTTTATAATCTTCTGAGCAACCTCCTCCTTTGAATGTAGAAAGAAATCCATACGAATCTGGAGTAATCATCCACAATTACCAGACAATATTTCTTCTTTGCCATGCTCATCACTCTCACAGGACCAAATAAATCCATGTGCAGTAACTGCAAGCAGGCAATGGACTTAGGTTCTTCATTGAGAGGGAATGAGACTTTGTGCTGTTTTCCTTTCAAACAAGCAATGCAGGCTTCATCACAGTGGAACTCCTTGATTGATAACCTCTCACTAAGCGATTGTTGAGCAGCTGATTCATGTTCTGAGATTGACATGACCCAACCTTCTATGCCATAGTTTAGATTCCTGAAGAGAGGCTTTGGAGAACAGGCATGGATGACCCTTCACATCAATCTTCTTGACAAATCCAAGGCATACACTCTCTCCAATCCTGTTGGCCTTCAAGAGAGTATGTTCATCCATTACCTTGTCAATCAGCCTCAGAACTTGGGAAGACAGAATCCTGCAGTTCTGGCTTGTGAAAAGTGCAACATGCCCTTTATCACACATCTGACTGACACTGACATCACTTGAGATTGCTACCTCCACATGGTTGACATCATTAAACCTAATTTGTCCATTAGACACATATCCTTTCCCATGATGTAACCTCTGGCATTATTTCCAAATGAAACAAATCCCTTCTTTCCTTGAGAGTAGTCATTAAAAAGAGAACTGCTCCCAGTCATATGCATAGATCCTCCACTGTCCACATACCAGATGCTCCTTTGGCATGTTGAAGAACCCTGCATGAATGAAAACTAGTTAGATTTTGAGACCCAAACCTTTTTGGTTTTGGGTCTGTTTTCATCAACAGATGCAACCATACTTGTTTCTTATGATTAACAGCTGAAGAAGGAGATGGTGCTAAATGGATTCCTTGGATTTGGGCTTGGAATGCCTTTTCAGTGATTTGATCACAGGTGCATCTAATTGGTTAACTCTCCCCAACAAATGCTGAACCATCATAACAAGTTGTGTCTGATTTGTAGCCAAAGCTTTCAGCTCTTGTGACATATCAGTACTTATGTTTGATGAGTTCCTGTGATCCACCATTTCCTCCTTAAAATTAACAGACTTAGTCTGATGTTTATCATGAGGAGCACCATCAGCTGTTTTGTGATTAACCTTATCCTTCTTTTTGAATTTGGTTGAAGGATTGGGTTTATCACAATGGAATGATTGTGGTACAAACTTGGTCTCAAGCTCAGTTTTCATTTCATCCATCTGGATTTTAATGAGCTTATCTCTGTTGAGTTTGGAACCCTTTCTGTACCAACATTCATCAGACAGATGATTGAATTTGCCACATATTTCACATGGCTTATTCTTTATCTTGGATTGATCAACTGCTGATGAGGAAACTACTGAAGATGTGCTCTTCAGTACTTTCCTCCTTTCAGTAATTTTGTTCAGTACTGAAGAATCTGTAACAACTGAAGAGTTGTTCTCCAGCTGTTTATTGTCAGTAGTTGTTAATCCATTTATTTCAGCTGATTTGAAATGCTTTTCAGTTGTTGTAACTTGCCCTTCAGTACTTAAGTTACTTTGAGGGACAACATCTAAAATACTCAGCTTCATGTGCTTATCAGTAGTTAACCCATCAGCCAATTGACTTGTTGAGGAATCAACCCTTATTTCATCTTGTGATTTTGGGAGATCACTTGTGGATGATGCACATGATAATGTGGTTTGGAGATTGCTTTCACTTTCACATTTTACTATTGGTTTTGGAGTAAAATCTGTTGGAGGTGCAATATGGTTATAACCAATTCCAAACTTCACATTCGAAGCAGATTGCTTACTGAGCAGCATTTCAAATCCCTTGCAGGATGACACCCAGCGGTCACACTCAACTTGGGTAACTGCAAGTTTTCTTGTTTTTCCTTATGGTTCTCAAGAATGACCTCTAGCTTAGCCTGTTCATCATTTAATTGGCATTTAAGCTTATAAATCTCATCATCTTTGTCCCTAAGGACACTCGTATTCAGCTTTTCTCTTGGAAATAGTTTGCTCAAGCTCTAGATTTTGATTAATTACAACTACATTTGCTTCTCTAATAGAGACAAATGCATCTATGCAAGATTCAGAACAAAGCTTGGACTTAGCCTCATAAGATACCTGGGTTACCTGTGAAGAAGATGCGTTGGAGCAAGAACCTCAGTAGATTCCAGGGCCATGAGAGCTAGTTTCCTAAAAGGATGTTCACCACCATGTCACCATCACCAGTAAATATTGCTCAGTACCAGATAGATCATCTGGTAAACTGCTCCAGTCAACATTACCAGGGGTGAAAAAGCTATGATGAGTTTGTGAATGTGATGGAAGAGGCTCAGGTAATGCTTGTGGTTGTTGTGCAGTAGGAACTTAAACTGGATTTGGCTGAGGCATGTAATAGCAGGGATATGGATGACATTGGACCCTGAGGGACAAAATATGCAGGCGAAGCAGTTGTGAATGATGACCAGAACTAGCAGGATGTTGCCCCTTGTTTTGGACTAGTGCTTGGAAAAGTCACAAAGGGTGCAGAGGAGTTAGATCCAGATGATCTACACTCTCTTGCAAAGTGTCCAAGCCTTTGGCATTTATGACACCTCAACTTGCTCTTGTCAAAACCAACTTTGGTTTTGCCAGAGAGTCCTGGAAATTTCCTGCCAGTTCTCTTGTAGAACTTTTGAGATCTGATATTAATCAAGGCCATTTGGCTCAGAATATCCATCTCTTCTAGATCATCATCAGCTATTCCTTTCAAATCATCCATGATAAAGCATAAATTGTCACTATTACCCCTGAGTGACTATCAACACCAACAAATGCATGATCTGAACTGTTTGAAGAGAAGTCTATATGCTCATCATAATTACTTTCAGATGCAGCATATTCTGACTCATGACCAACCAAGGCAGTGTTCCCTGGTACAAAGTCATCAGTGAGCTTTCCTGATGATGCCAGTTTCCTTTTCTGCTCTATTTCTCTCTTAAATGTAAGCAGTTTCCATGAAGTGGGTGAGAGATAGCTTATCCAGATTTGCACTGAAGCGTAGGACAATAGTGTATGTGTCCCATCTCTCAGGCAGTGATCTCAGGAATCTGTTGTTCATCTGGCTATTGGTATATTCATGTTTGACCATTTTTAGCTCAGAGATCAAACAGGTCAAACGCTCTAACTGTTGAGTCAGTGTCTCACCCTTCCTATGAGAGAATGTTTCATATTGTTGGGCAAGGATTTCTCTATTGTTTGCTAAGACCTCATCAGTTCCACCGGATTGTTCCTTCAGTGCATTCCAGAGGTCATGAGCAGTTTCATGATGCATAAGCCCTGAATAGATTTCATTTGGCAGTGCCATGGCCAGAATTCCATGGGCTTTAGCATCAATCTCAAACAGTTTCTGATCTTCATCTGAGTATTGTTCCTTCTTCTTCGGAACCATTTGATTGGTTTCCGGATTGTTCACCATAGGCTTATGTGGACCATGTACCACTGATGTCCAACAACCTGAAGTGTTAACAGACAGGTGATGAAGCATTCTTCGTTGCCATATGTTATACTCAGTCCTAACCAGCATCGAAGGCTTGGTTGAGGAACCGGTATTGTGAGGGTCATTAGAAGGAGTAGTCATTCTCAGATTCAACCAAAATCAATTAAGTTTTAACAAATTTAGAACAGAACACAACAGGCCAAATTGAACCAAGAGAAAACAGAAAGCAATAAAATGAAAGTAGCAAAAATTCAATTTAACTATAACCAATTCTTGCAAATATGCCAATTCAATCAAATGCAGATATCGATTAGCAGTTTCAATGATCAATTGTTAGATCGATCAATGATTAACCAGCTCTCATACCAATTGTTAGGATCAGTGATCTACGTTTGATTGATTAGAGAGTATTGCAGCGGAAATCAAACAATGAATTAGACAATTCACAAGAAAACAGTTGATATTCAAAGTAAGAACAAACGATTATAGAAAGAATTCTGCAAATCAAAGATTTCATTTAATACACGCTTTCGTGGTGGCAAATGTCACACTTACAATCAGGTCAATCATCCCTTATATAGGAATGTCGTGGTGGAACATTCCTTATATAGGAGATGTGACATATGCTAATGTCACTTGATAGTGACATCAAACAGAATTATTCAAACTACTGAGAGTTAACATAACTACTAAAGATGTCAAAACAGCTGACATCTTCTTACAAAAATACTAAGTGTTAACTACCACTACAACTACTGAAAAGAAACTACTGAAACTACAACGACTGAAGAACATGCTCTTCAGTCGTTTTACAAATACTGAAACAAAAAAAAGAAAACTACTGAAAGGAAACCATCACAACAACTGAAGAATGCTTCTTCAGCTGTTGTAACAAACTCTGAAGGCTTCAGTACGTGTACTTGAACTTCAGCTGTTGTCACCAGCTGATGTCTTCAGTCTTTGTACTTCAGCTGTTGATCTTCAGACTTTGGTCTTCAGCTGTTGAAGTCTTCAGTACTTTAGTCTTCAGCTCTTGAAGTCTTCAGTACTTTAGTCTTCAGCTGTTGATCTTCAGACTTTGGTCTTCAGTTGTTGAAGTCTTCAGTACTTTAGTCTTCAGCTGTTGAAGTCTTCAAACTTTGTCAAAACAGTTGATCAAGTCTTCAACAGTTGTTGTGATGTCTGTAGTGGTTTTTCTGATGAGGCTCATTGGTTCTTTTGGTCCAACAATATTGTATCCCATCAGTAGGTTAATTATAAATTTTTAATTGCATTGTTTGTAACTAGATCTTGTTGGGTTCACTTTTGGTATTTAATTTTTACTCTGTTATGTTAACAACTATTAATCTTTTTAAAAATTATCAAAACAGTTCTAATAAATAAATCTAACTAAGATACCACTGAATCCAACCACATGAACTTAATGCGAAGGACAACAAACACTTTCGGCTATTTGATAAATTTGTGTTGAGCCTTTAAGATGTTAGACTAAATAGGGTCGAGGCTAAGGCAAAGCAAAATTTTGTTTCCCTAATCCATATATTATTCTTAAAGACCTTTGCCTTTAAGAGACGACAAAAACAACACTATTTATAGTTATGAAGAAAACAACTTCGGTTAGAAAATAAGTTATAACAAAGTCAATAGCATAGGAGCTTATTAAATAATAAACAAGCAATGATAGATTAAAGTAAAGATAAAAATCAATTGCAAATATAGATTAAAATCAAAACTAACTGCAGTACCGTTGAAGGGATGGTCAATACACTTAGTCTCACAATGAAAAGAGTGTTTAGAACACTTAAAAGATAAAATAGAAAGCCGAGACTTTGGTTATGATACTATGAACACAAGTAAGCAAGAGACGAAAACTTAAGAACAACAACAACAAGGATGTTTCGTTTTCAAGATTGCAGTATATCACTTCTCAAGTTCTATTACAATTGTTACAAAGCATAAAACTTAATTTACAAGGACTTGAGATACTTTATACTACATCCTATAGTCGGCCATACTTAGAAGGCCAACAGGACACATTTGATCTAGACAACAAAATCAATGTAGAGTAAAAAAGGCATATTTGCCTTTTTGACCAGTGACTATGACATGACATAGCTCACATCCTAATATATTATAAATATGATAAAAATGAATAAAGTTAAAAGGTACAGACTCAAGACCTCAATGCATAGTTACAAAAAAACATGAACTATTCACCAACTTGTATAAGATGGTGAGTCTTCAAAATTGCAGTAGAAAGTTGGTCAGCTTTATGAAAAGTACATCAGACAAAGCAGTTTCTTCAAATAGTTGGTCATTATTAGAATCACTTTGAGTACCTATCTAGCTGAAACATTCTCACAAGAAGGTTTATAATAGTTTGGAAACAATTAAAAATCAAAGATATGATCAGGTCCATTCCCCATAACACAAGGAGTGTGCTCATTAACAACAATGTTGGATGATTCCACAAATTGTTGATTTTTGATGTTGTAAACTCTATAGGTAATAGAGTTAGAGGAGTAATCAACAAAGATAGCTCCATCTGACTTTTCACCAAATTTTTCCAAATTGTTCTCTGTGTTAAGTATGGTACATTTGTTGCCAAAGGACCTAAGAAAGCCAATGAACAATGGCTTCTTGTTCCGAAGCTCATAAGGGGTCTTTTCATGTGGATTAACTACAAGTACTCTATTCTGCACATAGCATGTAGTGCTGACTACATCTGCCTAGAATGTTAGAGGTATCTTTGAATCAGGTAACATGGTTTGGGCAGCCTTAATAATTGTCCTATTACTCGTCTCAGCAAGACCATTTTGTTGAGGAGTTCTAGGAGCACAATATTGTCTGACAATCCCTTTTTAGTTAAAGAATGAGTCAAGAACTTGATTCTTAAACTCAGTTCTTTGATCACTTCTAATAATCTTAACCTTGTAATCAATTTGTTTTTCTATTTTATGAATAAAAGATTTTAAAGTTTAGGAGTATCATCTTTAGTTCTTAAAAAGAATACCCATGTGAATCTAGTTAAGTCATCAATATCACAAGGCAGTATGATTTTCTTTCAATGCTTATTATACTTGTGGGACCAAATAGATCCATGTGCAATAAGTGTATTGGAGTGGTGATAGAGTTAACTTCTTTGGATTTATTAGATGCTCTATGTTGCTTTCCTTTCAGACATGCAACTTAGTTGTCTTTGCAGAAAAATACATTTTTAGGCAAACCATGTACCAAGTTATTTTAAATCAATTTATTCATGGTTTTAAAATTTACATGACATATTCGTTTATGCCACAGACTTGACTCATCACCATTAGCTTTGGAAAGAAAGCATGATACTTCACCCAATGGAAAAGCATTGTTCATATCCAGTTTGTACATATCCGATTTCTTGGGAGATCTAAGAAGCACCAATTCCTGAGGAATTCTCATCCCGGGTTTAGGATAAAGCACTCATGTTCTATGAAAAGAATTTGATGCTTTTGGTCATAGAATTGAGAAACACTTAAAAGATTGTGTTCAAGCGGCTTGACAAAGTTTAGTTTTTGACCAACTTGCCATTAGATACACTTCCACTACCAGAAATGTATCCACCACTCTCACTTCCAAATTGAGCAGGACCTCCATCAAAATGTTAAAATTGTTGAAGAAGAGTCTGTTCCCAATCATGTTCCTAGAGCATCCACTATCTACAATCCACACATTGTCATTCTTGTCATGTGGATGTCCCTGCACATAAGGTGAAAAGTTAGTTAGTATTGGAAGCCCAAGCCTTGTTGGTCTTGGGCCTTTCCAATAAGGATGATATAAATGAACCAAAGTGCATTCATGAAGGTTCAATAGATGTTTATGAAGAAGAGGTTTGGGCTGCAACATCTTGTTTAATCTTCTATTATATCCCTTGGCTGATCAGTGTAGATGAGCTTGATGAAGCTTAGACAGCATAGCATACTTTCGAGACTTTTTTCTTCTCGGAATAAGCTTTCCTCACCTTTTCTTCTGAAGCACTCTTCTTTTTGGAAGGTTTTAAAGAAACTCTTTTTTTCTTTTAAATTTCTTGGTCTTATTTTCCAAATTTCTTTTCAGAAGATCAAGTTTCTTCCGAAAGCAACTTTGCTTCAGAAACTACCATTCCTTTCTTCATCACTTGGACCATGTCATCAGGTCCAAATGTGAAACCTTCCTTGACTCCTTTCTTAACATTATTTGCATAATGTGTGCTTGGAGGATTGTAGTAACAATCTTTATCCACGTGATTTTGTAGACCACACATTATGCATGCAATGTTAACCATTGTAGGATGTGAAGACTATTGTTTCTTGCACTTCTTATCTTCATCAACAGTCTTTCCTGTCAACTTCTGATCCTTTAGTAGGACAGGAGTGCTGGCACTACACTCTATTCCTAGATTAGAGTTTCCAATCATCTAGAATCCGGCTGAAATGAACACACCGCTTTGCTTTTGGTCTATCTTCAGCTTTGGCTCAACCACTTTTTTGGTAGTTTTGTGGCTGTCTTAGCCTGTTACTTCTTGCTTTGGTGGTTAGGAGATGATCATCACTCATGGAAATAGGTTGTATTACCTGGTCTTTCCCTATGATGGTGTCCATAGTTGCATCATTCTTCAACTCATAGGATGGTGGGTCAACAATTGGAATCTCTTTCTCTTTAGTCCCATGTCTTGGATGTCTGATAGACTAATAAAAATGTGGTAAAACTATTTCATTGGTTACCAACCCACCATTGTTTGATAATAGATTTTTGAGTCGGATGTCGATGCAAGAATGGCTTGGAAGTTTTGCTAAAAATAGCATGTTTCCTGTCTTGAGCCTCAGCAATTACTAGCTACGCTTGAGCCTCGATCAGTTGGAGATTAAATATTTGATTTGAGTCCTATAGTTGGTATGTTCATGTTTTAAAGAGAACACGGTTTTCTCTAACTCTTCAATTTTCATTTTATAGTTAGATTCAGTCCTTTTAAAATCACTCTTAAGGATATTCAAAGACTCAATATTAGATTTAATTTCCATATTGTAGTCCAGATACAATTTAACATTACAAATGCATGTTGGAGTACAGACGTGTTCAAATACCTTATTGTCATTAGTTCCAACCATCAATGCATGAGCAAGAGTCACATCCTACACCATGAAGCTCCAATCAACCTCTTGAGCAATAGCAATTTTGTGTTGTTCAGTTAACTTTCCAGTGGATTTGGGTGTGATAGCATGTGTGGAGGCTTGAGTGGTTCCCGGATTGAATTTGGGAGCCTTGCATTCCCTGGAAAAATGACCTAGCTTGTTATAGTGGTAACACTTGGCCTTGGTCTTGTCAAACCCAAACTTGTTGTTAATTGGGTTTTGGGAAATTCCCTTCTAGTTCTTTTAGAGAACTTCTTCATTTGGTAAGTTAGTAGAAATATTTTTTTTGGATGATGTCCATGTACTCAACATCATCTAGGCTAAAACATTCTAGAGCATCAAAAACAATTGAAAGTCACTAAAATAACCATTCCCTAAGACAAAGGCATAGCTGTCCTAGAAGGGACTTGACTGAGCCTGTTAAGACCTTGGAGTCTCAGGAAAGATAATGTATGGCCCAAAAGAACAGGATGGTTGTTGGGAGTAAGTCAGGTACTACTAAGGTTGGGGGGTCTTGAGCCTTCAGCAAACATTAGAGCGTTGCTAGCAGGATGGCTTGAGGGTTTGCTCACACGGTGTCCTCTCTTGTTTTCCTTCTTTACATAGTATCCATCAAGGATGCCATATAGTCAGTCATAATAAGAGGGTTTAAGTTCGCTGTCCTCTTAATAGAGCCACAATAGAAAGTCCACTCATTTGGAAGTCCACTCATTAACTTTCTTGAGAGATCTCTCATCTCAAGAGTTACTCCTACAGACCGAAGTGATGAAAAAGATACATGTACCTGAAGTATTGTTGGCTGAGGGTCTCTCTAGCAATATAAGTGAAGTTTTCAAATTGTTGCTTCAGGGAATCTTTCCTATTGTTTGCTGAGGGTCATTGGAGCTACCGTACATCTGAGTGAAAGCACCAATGAGTTCTTTGGCTGACTGGCAATGCTCGAATCCTACCATGAAGGAGTTGGATATGGCAGTCAAAAGAACAATCATTGCTTTCCTATCGATGTCTAGCTGCTTGTGGTATTCATCAGAATAGTCTACAACTATCTTCTCTAGCATAGCACCATTACTAGCCAGTGCTGCAATCTTTGGCTTGTAGGGGCCATTGGTGATAGACTTCCACATCATGTTGTCTTGCTACCTAATGAAGACTTCAATGCATCTACTCCAAGATCTGAAGTTCTCAGAGGTGATAATGGGTGCTTTGGACATCGTCCCCATTTCACCTTCAAATGATTTTTTATTGAGGGCCATTTTGAGTGAGGTGAGTGAAGAAAAAGGTTGATTTGAATGGTAAGATATTACAATCAAGAGCCTAAGAGGTTCTGAGACCAATTGCAGGATCTAGTTTTGTCACTCAACACAAATGTTATCTCTCAAACTCACTAGTCACACTCGTTTTGATGATTCAAAATCACTTAAGAGTTAATGATAATATATTAACTAAGAAAGCACTAGAAGACAAGTTTTTCAAAATACATGTATATATTACTTCTCAACTCAAAGTTTTACAAGACTCTTACATGTATGCTAAATGAGTTACAATGAGTAACTATATATATTACTTTCTACAACAAGTTATAATTTGATACCAGCTAGAAACTTATGACTTAACAAATAATACATTGCTAGAAGTAAGGTATCTAAGATAAAATACTATCTAAGCTTTGGTAGTCATCACATGACCATGACTTACTTTTTGTCAACAACTAAAGTTGGTAACTGCACTAACTTATATGAAATGAACAATGGAATAAAGTATGGTCAAAACTACAGCCGATATATGATCTTAAGGAATTTTTTGATTTGGGAATTGAGCGAACAAGAAAATTAATCTAATCGAACCTGGAGTCCACGAGTAGATTAATATTAACTAAATAGATGATTAGGTTTAGAACCTATTCACCTAACAACTTTTATATATAACGGCGTAAAAGATGGAATATTATTTCCTTTATTTGCAAAACTACAGCCAAAAGAAGAAGAATTAATTTTCTTGTTTGCTCAATTCCCAAATCAACAAAATCCTTAAAATTAATTCGTTTGGCCACTTTTATTGCTTGTGACTTCCGCAACTAGCAATAGTGAACCATAAATTACACCGCAACCTTCCAACTTTTTCTATGTACCCATGATTTTCTCCAACATGAGACCTTCAAATGTAACCTACTGCGTGCAATCTTTGCTTGTGGCCACTCATGTCTCGCTCAGTTCGTTCAATCTAGCAATTTATCCGTTGACGCTCGGTGTCTTAAAGGGTTAGTTATTAACTACAAAGGTATATTGTATCCCATTAGTAAGTTAATTATAAATTTGTAATTGCATTGTTTGTAACTGGATTTTGTTAGGTTCATTTTTCATATTTAATTTTACTCTGTTGCGTTAACAATTATTAATCTGATTAATAATTATCAAAATAGTTCTAATAAATAAATCTAACTAAGATACCACTGAACCCAATAACATACACTTAATGCGAAGGACAAATAAACAAGTTTGGCTATTTGATAAATTTGTGCTGAGTCATTAAGATGTCAGACTGAATAGGGTCGAGCCTAAAGTAAAACAAAATTGTGTTGCCCTAATCCATATATTATTCTTGAAGATCAAGAATAGGTTGGACTCACCTTAGATTAGATTTTGTTTATATTTGATTGTAATAGGTTGAATGTTAGTTTACTTTTGTAAGTTTCTAAATTAGTTATGTTTTGCTGCCTAGTGAAACTATGAGCGAAACTATAGTCAGCTGCCAGTTTCACCCGGCGAAACTGTGTTTCTCAGCACGGCAAAACTGTGGCTTGGCAGGATAGTTTCGCTGATAGCGAAACTATTAGTGAAACTATCAATACTATATATAGATTTTATTTCTTTGATTGTAATCATTCTTGCAAAAACCTAATTCATCTGAATATTATTGCAAGTGGCTTTGTAAGCTGGAATTGATCTGAAATACTATTTAGTTTTCTTATATTATAAGTATTGGAGTTTCATTGTTTTATTTTGAATACTTTTAGGTTCATCTTCATTATCAATTGCTTATTGTTTGTGTTTATTGTTGATATTGAACGATTCAATCTTTCAAGTGTACTGTTATTCGATCATTTTGGACCAACAAAATGGCATCAAAGCCATTGTGCTCTTGATTGTTTAGGATTTTTTTTGATAGTTTGAGTTCAATATCACAAGTTCATCAATTCCAGAACAAATTTTAGTGTATTTGATATGGGATTTGGTTGAAACCTATTAGTTCTTGGTTGGGAAAGCATTGGTAATCATCAAATCTCAAGTTCATTGAGATTTGTGTGTTGGATTGACTTCATGTTCAAAAAGTTTTTCAGATTCATCAGGCAAAACTGTTGTTCATTCAGCAAAATATTGTCTTCATTCAGCAAAACTAAGGGTGTTTTGCCTTCTGTGCTTGTTTTGATAAAATCAGTGAAACTACCATCTTTGAATGAAAGTTCAACAGTGCTTGTGTTCTGTTTTCAAGCGAAATTCCTGTCAGATTTACACCTAAACGAAAGTTCAAGCTAGTTTCATGCAAAACTATCAATGAAACTAGCATATTCAAGCTTTTGGCTAGCGAAACTATTGCCGAAACTAGCAGTGAAACTAGTGATCACTCAACGAAATTAGCTCATTCTAGCGAAATTGCCATTCTCATGTGATACGATCATGTCAAAGATGACTACCCTTACCCTTGTTGATTTAGAAAGTGTGGCACCCAACAGACCCCCGAGGCTCATGAACGGAGACAATTTTGAAGATTGGAAGAGATGTCATTAGGCATTCTCTTTCTACACGGATCATAACCAATAAGAATCAATCATGTCTGGTCCACACATACCAAATGTTACTGTTGGTGATGTTGTTTCTCAAAACAAGGACCCAACCACCTTCAATGAAAAAGATCTAAAGTTGATTGACAGAGTTCAGAAAGCTTTCAGAGCTTTAACTCTATGCCTCGCACCAGACATCTACAATTGGTTTGCCGAACACAAGAATGCCAAGTCTCTGTATGATGCTCTTTGTGAGTTTTACAATGGAAATGATGAGTTAGTGAAAGACAATGGTATTCAGGCTGAGAAGGAGTTTAACTCATTTGTGGGTTATAAGAATGAGAGTATCACTAATTTGACAAACCATTTTCTGACAGTCTCTAGCATATTAAAGAAATATGATGAAAAACTCTCCAACAGTAAGCAAGTGAATAGGTTGTTGCGTTTACACACACTATAATGGAGTTTACAAATGAGGATGTTGAAGCAAGAAAGAGGTTTTACTGACTACAAGCTTATGGACATAATTAACAAGCTTAAAGCATTTGAGTTATACATGAAGAGAAGGGATTTGATTAGACCATGATCCCATTATCAGGATTTCCTCAAAATGTTGCATTGCTTACTTCCACTACAAGCTCTCCACTATAAGCATCAAGATAAGGAGGTGTGAATATATGTGATGAACTTGGTGGTTGTGATAATTCTAGAAGGGATCTAGCTAACTCAAAAGCCAATGCTGGAACATCAATTCTATATGAAAAGATGGCACTGTTTGGCATGTTTGTGCAGATTTATGAGGCATTAGTGGCTATAGATTTGAAAGGGAAAGGAATGACCATGGAGGACATGTATCAAGTGGATTCGGGTGATTTAGAGGAGACTGATATACAGTGGCAAATGTTGATGTTGATTCTTAAAGCTTGAAGGTTTATGGAGAGAACTGGAAGGAAGAATTTTGGAGGTCAAAACTCTAACTCCAAATTAGGGTTTGATAAATCTAAACTTAGGTGTTTTAATCACAAGCATTTCAGACATTTCAAAAGAGAATGTGCATTGCCAATTGTCATAGATCCAAGAAATTCTAGAGTCTTGATAATAGTTTCTAGTGGAGATAAGGAGAAATGAAGCAGAAGAAAGAGACAGCTTTAATTTCAAACTTTGACTGGAGTGTAGAAGCAGAAGAAAGTAAAGAAGAAATCAATCAAGCCCTGGTTACTGAGTTTGTTAAAGAGAATAAGAAGAAGGATTGTGAGGAAGAGTTTGATCCATTTAAAGAATTCAGAAGTGAAGATGAAGTTTCTAAAGGTGTGAAATCGGATTGTAAGGAGAGTGTTGAGAAGATTGAAGATGGTGATTTGAAGGTTGAGGTTTTAATAGAAGGTGTTGATAGGTGGACGCCAGACTAAAGAGAATAGCAAAATGAAGAATGATGCTATAACCACTGTTGAGGAAAGCAAGAAGAGTACTCTAGTATGTCAATGCGAAAAGGATTTAGCAGCAAAGAAGGTGGTGATGGGACTTCCATATGAGGTAATACAATATATGTGGTCTTCAGCTTGTAAAATAAGGCTTTTTGGTGTGTATAAAGCAAATTATCTACTACTCGATAACGAAAAGGACTTAAAATGAGTTAATGATGAGCTTAAAATCAACGAGTCAAAATATTTTGTAAAACTAAATGAAACTTTAAAAGAAAATGAACATTAAAAAATAATTTTTTTAGAAAGAAATGTTGAAATCAATAATTTAACTAAAAGAGATGCACTTGCTGAGTTTGAAACTAGTAAACTTCAGTCAAAACAAGATAAATGGACAATTTCTAGGATGAAAAATGATAATTTGTGCAAATCACAAAGGGGGGATATGATTAAAATAGGTTTGGGTCATGAAACTGCTACGGTTTGTCCTCCTCCCAGTACTTATTGTTACTCACCTATGCTTGTTCAACATACTTCTAACGATTTGATTGAAATAGATACTGACAGTCTATCTGCAGGTTTAGAAGGTGTGAACTCTAAGGACGTGCATGAGGAGTATGGTTATGGACTGACTAGCGAGCTTGAATGCAATAGTTTTAGTACACCTACACCTCAACATTCTGTTTTAGATCATAGCTCTAGTTTAAGTTCTGGTTTTCTTTCAAAGAAATTTGTCTTAGACATTTATTTGGTTTGTTCTAGTGATGTTTCCAGCTCTTCTTTAAATGATTTGAATTGTAATGTTAATGCCTCTACAGCTTCTGTTAGTGATGTTGTGAATGATTCTACTGTAAAGAGAAAAGAGAAAACTAAAAGTAATTGTTTTGAATAATTCTTTTCTCACCCTATCCCATTATTTACCCCAATTAATATTTCACCATCAAGTGAAAGGGTAATGTCATAATCTTGTGCAAGTACAAGTGGTACAAGTACCACATGTACTTCAGATAAAAATTCATCAACATTTGTAAATAATCATTCTTTTATAAATAAAACAGACCCAGAGATATGTACGAGACTTATAATGATGTTGATTCTAGATTATCTCAATGTGATGAGGAAATATATGTTGATAAAATTCCTGACTTGCAGCATAACAGACCTAGATTAAAATCACATTGTTTTAGGTGTGGTAAAGATGATCATGTAGTTAAAAATTGTCTTGAGCTTCATCATGGATATGTTCATAAGAATTATTTTGATAGTATATTAACTCAGCTGGTTAGTAATTATTTTTGCAAAATGTCATCTGCACTAAAGCCTAAAGTTGTTCAAACATGGGTTCTTGTTTCAGTTGGATAATCTGTTAATTCTATTCTTCCGGGAGTCATCCACTAAAGCTGTAAATAGTGTTCGGCATGTAGATAGTGGATGCTCTAGACATATGACAGGGCTAAGGACCTGTTGAAAAACTATCACATCATCAATAGAGGATATGTTTTGTTTGCTGACGACAAGAAAAGAGGAAAAATGATTGGCGACGGGGAGGTCTCTAATGGATCTCTTACACTGGAGAAAGTCAAGTATGTGTCACAGGTGCTTTCAATCTATTGAGTGTCTCTTAGATTTGTGATAAAGACATTTTGATCTTGTTCAAGTCCAATGAATGTCTCTTTTTAAAATTCGGGATTGATTTTCAGAGGAGATGGTGCTCAGGCGAGCTTCGAGAAAGAATGACACATACATTCTTGACATGGGTTCTACAAAATCACATCCACGTGTGTTCTATCTAAAGCTTCCACATGTGAGTCTTTTTTGTAGCATCACTGATTGGGCCATGTTAATTTAAAAAATATAAACAAATTAGTTAAAAACAATCTTGTTAGGGGATTACCTTTAAAACATTTTTTGGTTGTTGAGAAATGCGTGGCCTGTGCCAAAGGAAAACAACATAGGAAAACTCATAAACCAAAACTTGAAAATATCATTTCTAATCCCCTCGAGTTGTTACATATTGATTTTTTTGGCCCAATCAGCTTTGAATCCATTGGTAAGAAATCATTTTGCCATGTTGTTACACATGACTTTTCTAGGTATTCCTCGGTGAGATTTCTTGCCCATAAAAGCAAAGTTGCTGAAGAGCTGTAGAAGTTTATTCTTTTTATTGAAGTGATAAGCAAGACGGAGGTTATGCTATTCAAAGTGACAATGGTACCAAGTTCAGAAATCAAATATTGATTCCTTCTGTGCTAGTAAAGGTATTCTGAGATAGTTTAGTGCAGTGAGAACACCTCAGCAGAATGGTGTTATTGAAAGAAAGAATCGCATCCTTATGGAAGCTGCTCATACTATGCTCATTGACTCCTCTTACCTATTATTTTGTAGGTAGATGCGGTGAACTGTGCTTTGTGTATTCTTAACAGGGTGTTGATTGTCAAAGACAAAAATGAAGACTTCGTATGAACTATTCCATAAGGCGAAGCCTTTGATTGATTTCATTCGTCCATTCAGATACTCGTGTACTTTACTAAATACTCGGACACGAAAGAAGAAATTTGATGATGTGTCTAACGAGTGTTACTTCATGGGCTACTCCTCATCTCAGAAAGCTTACGGGTATATAACAAGAGAACCCGTATTGTACATGAGTCTTTCTCTGTTGATTGGCAGGAATCTAATACCTCTGATGTCCGATTAGAACCCGCATGGTTCTTTGACTCAAATGTGGTTTTGAACTCGTTTAATCTTCCAGTTTTGATGATGATGCATCCATCTCCAAGGTCCAAACAAACATCATTCCTCTAGATCCATTACCTATTGTTCCTCCTATTCATCAAGCGCCTCCTAATTCATTACCTGACAATGCCACATCAGTTGACATTGCATCTTCCTCATAATCCTTTGACATTCCACCCCCACTTATTTTTGCATCTCTTCTATCTTCACCTATCTCTACCTTATCTCAACTTGTTCTATCAACATCACCAATTGAATCTGCCCAACCATCTTCCTCTTCATCATCTACTCACCAATAACCCATCAACCCACCTTCTTCAAATACCCTACCCATTACCACTGATATCATGACCTTGAAAGACTACCACCATGATAACATTATTGGATCCATCACCGATGGATTTTAGACGTGGAGTCAATTTGGTTTCATTAATGTATTCCTATTCTCTTGTTTTATATCCCAAATCGTTCCAAAGAATGTTCATGCAGCTCTTCAAGAACCTTGTTAGGTTGAATCAATGCAACTTGAGCTATAATAGTTTAGGAAGCTCAAGGTTTGGATGTTGGTTGATCTTCCTCCAAACAAATACCCAATAGGCACGAACTGGGTATTCAATAACAAACTCGATGACTGTGGTATTATGGTAAGAAACAAATCAAGATTGGTGGTTCAAGGCTTCGCTCAAGAAGAAGGGATTGACTACATAGATGTCTTTTCTCCAGCGGCCCATCTTAAAGCAATTTGGATTTTTCTGGCTCATGCCGCTAACAAGCAGTTCAAAGTCTATCAAATGGATGTCAAATGTGCATTTCTCTATGAAGATATTGATGAAGAGATATATGTGTGTCAACCACTAGGGTTTGAGGATCCAGACTTTCTTGACAAAGTCTACAAGCTTGACAAATCTCTCTACGATCTTCATGAAGCTCCTCGTATCTGGTACGGGATTCTCATATAGTATCTTCTTAGTAATGGTTTTTCTCGTGGCACCATTGATATGACTCTCTTCAAGAAAGAAGTGGATGGTGAGATGCTAATCATGCAAGTTTATGTGGATGACATTATTCTTGGCTCCACTAATCCAAAGTTGTGTTGGGAGTTTGAGAAGGTTATGCGTAGTCGCTTTGAAATGATCATAATGGCGGAGATGTGCTTTTTCTTTGGTTGTAAGTGGAACAAAAGATAGAGGGAATTTTCATTCATCAGGAGAAGTATATCAAAGAAGTTTTGAAGAAATTCAAGATGGATGATGCTTCTCCTAAACTAACTCGATTCACTACTCAAACCTGCCTCACTCCAAGCCGGAATGGGAAACCTGTTGATCCTCATCTATATAGACCTATGATCGATTCCCTTATGTATCTTATAGCAAGCCATCTTAATATCACCTTTGCTGTAGGATACTGTGCTTGATACCAATCTATCCTGAAGGAGTCTCATAAAAAGGCTGTAAAACGAATCTTTCAAATGGTATTCTGACAGTGAAATTTTGGTATCCTTATGGTGGAAATTTTGATTTACATGCTTATTGTGACAGTGATTCAAATGGTTACAGGTTAAACAAAAAATCTATCTCCATAGGCTATAAATACCCCTAGGAAATTGTCTTGTATCATCGAAGAGCAAGAAACAGACTATTGTGTCTCTTTTCATAGGGATGTAGAGTATATTGCTACTTCAAGCTATTTCTCTCAAGTGTTGTGGATACAACATCAGATGATTGACTATGGAATCAACTTTCTCCATACACCTTTGTTCTGTGACAACAAAGCAGCCATTGGAATCGCGAAGAATCCAGTTCACCATTCCCGCACTAAGCATATCGAGACAAGGTTTCATGCAATCCGTGATGCTCAAGAGAAGGGTTTTATTGATATTGTTCCTATTGACACAAAAAATCAAAAAGCTAATCTTTCCACTAAAACATTTGATAAACCTCGTTTTTAGGACCTGATCTCCATGCTAGGATTGATATCTTTTTAAAACTCGTATTCTGCATTGTCTCATGTATATATTCTATATATTCCTTTTATTGTTTTCTTTCTTTTCATTTTCCTGTACGCCCTATAACCTTTCATCATTTTACATAAAAAAATAAAAAAAAACTTATATATAATAAACAATTTCTTCTTCTTTTACTTAGAATTTCTTCAATCTTGCAGGTAATTTCTTCAATCTTGCAGGTTTGTAGAAATTTTGGTGGAGATTTTAATAAAATTGTTTGTTGCATGAAAGATCTAATGGAGGTCAATAGTATTATGTTGGGATATGCATGATAGGCTCAAATAGAACGCGAAGTAGACAGTGATCTTGTGGCTAAACTAAGTGAATAAGAAACGTATTGACTCGGATTATCCCCTTGACATTCTTGGCTATCCCAGGACACTCACAGCTGGTCAATCATCGCACATAAAACATATAATTACATTAAGTTTACTAAAATCATGCAGCGGAAACACTTTAAACAAACATTTCATTTCCTTTAAATAAAAACTTTTACAAAATAATACATCGTTCATTACAAAATGTAGTTCATTCGTATTACAATTCAAAAACATTATAGAAAAGAATGCCATCCAAAAATGCCAAGTAGCTGCCTTGTGCCATGCTCAGCAATGCTCACCTGCCAACTAGAAAATGCATAAAAGTCGGTATTGCTGAGTGAGTTCTACTTTTATAAAAACAATGCATTACCTTCCATTCGTTAAAACATTATCATTACTATCGCACGTGATCACACATCATACATACATCAAGGTAATCATTATTATCTTCAACATCGTTTGTTTCGTACATATCACACGTTTCACACATTTTGTACTTATCGCACTTTTCGTACATTATTATCTTTCACTTCTATCTAGGTCTTGTCATGTGCTTAACCACCCTCTAGAGCACTAAGCAATTCATCTAGGGTTAAGCGACAAGGACCCCATATCGCATGTATGGAGTGGTCACTAGGACAGACTCCCCCTGTATGTGTGAACTCTTATGGGTTCGCCAAGATCGCACGCTGTATAACACACAATAATTAGGAAATCGCACGTATTGGAGCAGTCACCAAGACTGAACTCTTACTTTGTGTATGAAACCTTATGAGTTAGCCAAAATCGCACGTTGTAGACACACACAGTTGAGCTAACAACTCTCAATGAGTTATGAACCTCCTTTCATTTGCTTGCAAGGCTTTTCATTCATTCCTTCATTATGTTCCACTTTCATTATCTTAAATCTTTCACTTCGTTAAGATAATACTTACGTTCATTACCAACATCACACCACATAAAGTCACATCATCAGACGTAATAAGGAACATAAGAAAACATATCATACATAACATAGATAGCATACATAATCCACATACATCAGCATCATCATACATAGCATCAATCATACATCATCTTAAACACCATGAATCGTACATTTACATACATAACATATGCGTATCAAGCATAAATCATCATAAAACATAACTGACCCACCGCGGGACAGTAGGGGTTCGGGGGCGGTAGCCCTTGACAGCGGGGTCGTAAGGGCAGCAGCCCCTAGTGGCGTCCAAGGTCAGCATGAAAAAATTTTATTTTAACACTTTTATATCGCACATTTCCTTATTGAAAAATCGATCTTCCCGTTAAAACCTCTTAAAATCTTGGTCATTTAAAGTGTTATTTAGGATGCATTTCCAGCCCCAAACTAGTTCAAAACCTTTAAATAAGGGATCTAGAACTCACCTGTACTTGATGAGTAGCTTCTCAATCAAGCTTACAAAGAAAGGGTTGCACTACGCAGCCTGCAGATAAGTTAACACTCAAAGGAGTTAATTTCGGCCTAATTTTGCTGCTAATTTCGCTGCCAGACCAGCAGTTTTGCTGCTAGTTTCGCCAGCAGTTTCGTTACTAGTTTCGCTGGCATCTTCGCGGCCAGTTTCGCTCAACTTTCGTTGGATAACCATGTCTGCTAAACTACCTACGAAACTATAGTTTCACAAGAAGATCCACAGTTTCACTGGATGAACACCTAGTTTCACAGAACAGGCTGAAAATTATGAACCACCCCATTTTTGACCCAAAACTTCAATCTTTTACACCCAAAACCTTGGTTTATCACCCAATATGCTTTATCTAAGCTTCTTACATGTATTCTTGCACAAAAACGTGAGTTTTTGGCGAATATTTGCCACTTTTAAAAACCCAAACCCTAGAATCTGGTTTACATCAAATGAAATGATTAAATGATGTTTCTTACCTGGATTCTTGGTGTTTTCTTGTCGTTTGGATGCCCACAAACACCGATCTGTTTATATATACCAGGCGTTCCCGGGACCTTAAACTCGACAAACACATAACCCATGGAATCTACTCGGTCTAAAACCCATATCCATCTTATTTTCATTAAATGATCTTGTCTAAGCTCATTATTATTATTTGGCTAGCTTAGATATTATTCGGGGCGTTACATGTTTCCCATCTCCATACTATCTCTGAAGCTACTTGCTAGCTCCTCTTCATATCTAAGAAGCTCCTTGTTGTATTTTCCTACGTGCTTATCTCCTATGCTATGTATGAATATTGACCTAGAGTGATGATCTCTTCTGTTATATGTAAGCATAGACTTGGAGCTCATCAGCATGATTTGTTGATCTTCTCTATTATACGTAAGTATAGACCTGAAGCTCTCATCTGTCAGCCTCAATTGATCAACTCCTTTGTTATACGTGAGTATAGACCTAGAGCTCTCATTATTTGATGTCTATAAGGACTGTGCCTCTTTTGAAAAGGATATTTGTTGCTCTTAAAAGGAATTATCAAGCAGAGTATGTCACTTGTTCAATATATCATGAGGACAGGATATGTTCTTTGCCAAATGTCTATGGGGAATAAGTCATGTAAGTTTTCTTTATACGAACCAAATATGATAACAGATTTTGTGGTTCACTTGTTGAATGAAGAAGGCATGGGCTTAAAAGGACAAGTACATTAGTAATCCCGCCAAACTATGACTCTCTGAAAAAATCTCTTCAACTTATCTTTCTTCTATATCCTTTTATTTCCTTTTATTATGTTAAAATTATGTGAAGTTTGGTGAGGTCTTGTGGGGCAATTTCTTTTTGTTTTTTTATTTTTTTGTTTTCGTCTTTATTCTTTTCTTAATTATATATATTAAAAATAAATTAATTTTTTTTAAAAATGAAAATAATTTTTTTTAGTTTTTAGCGAAACTATACTTTCGCTAGTAGTTTCGCAGCGTGAAACTATAGATTCGTCGGCACTTTCGCTCATTTCTGAGTCATATCTGATTAAAGCATGTACCGGGCGAAACTATAGTTTCGCTGCCAACGAAACTAAGTGTTATATATCACCATTTGCGAAATTAAGAACTCATTTTCGCATATTCATAGTTTCTAGTCTCGGAGAGCCTCTTGAGAAACTCCCATACGATTTCAAGTTTTAGTGTGGTTTCTTTAAGTTTGATGACTGTTTAAACATTAGGTGTGTGTTTCGAACCCTTGGTTGTAGCTTAATCTAGGTTTAAACAACATGTTAAGGACTGATTTGAATTGTGACCTTTTGGTACCTTCATAGTTCTTACTGAGAAAGTACCAATACTCCAGCGAAACTGAACAAAAGTTCAAATGTTTTCAGCGAAACTGTGAAGTTATGCGGTCCGTGCGAACTTGACAGTTTCGCTGGTTGAAATTCAGTTTCGCTTGGTCAAAAACTATATTTTTGGCTTGCCGAATCTACTTCATTGGTCTGCTGAAACTACAAGTGGTTCACTACCGAAACTACATTTTTGCTTCCTGAAACTATACTGTTTCAGCCAGCGAAATTATACTTTCGTCTAGCGAATTTAATTTGATTTTAGTTTAATTTTGGTCATTTAAATTACTATTATTTTTTATTCATTCTAACTTATCTTTCTAATGCGCTTCATCTATTATCAGGTAAAATGGCTAATTTGAAGTTCGACGAGCGGAACAACATAACGGTTATTCTCGATGATACCAACTCTAAAGCTACAAGATTTAGAGATTGCATTCGTTGGCTCCAACGTTCACCAGTTGCTTACATAGTTTCTCACTCTCCTACCATTTATGACCTTCATATGAGATATTTCTGGAGAACTACTAACTCCAAGAAGACTGTGGAGAGGAGGTTATGCTGACTGATCAATAGTCTTTCAGGCGTTATGGGGCTTTGGATATGAGGACCCTCCTTTTGGGAATAGAATGGAGATCAAGAAGTCCTTTTTATCCAAGGAGTGGAGATATATTTGATGGGTTTGATAGAACACAAAATAAACAAGTTTAACCTTTTAAACCTTCTGAAAAACACAGCGGAAGTATAGCATTATAACATGTTTATAATCTGAAAAATCATGTTCTTAATGATGTTTTAAGATGGAAAAACAAACCCAAATCAAAAGGATCTTAATATGTGAATGAACAAGCTATGAACACATGTTAAACTACATAAAATCACAGCTACATAAAGCTGTGATGAACTACCTTTCTCCAGCCAAAAAGACGACCAAGGAAGGGTTGAAGGATGCTTGTGAATCGACCAAGACTCCAAGGAAGGATCCCTCAAGCTTGTATACCCCAAGCTTATATGGAAAGCAGTCTTCTTGTTTGGAAGAAGCACACCAAAGTTCTTCAGAAACCCCTCTATTCAGCTGAAAACCCGAGAGTTTGAGAGAGAGAGCTGCTGAGAAAATTGTTTGCATGTGTATCTTGAATGAGAGAGCAAAGAGTGTGGGACTAGCTTTGGATTAAAGAAAGTAAAACCACTAATTGGAGAGGGTGGGTGGCCAAAAATGCTTGTCAAGAGCAAGTTCCCCCCAAAACTTTTTAATCCAATTTTATAAAATAGTCCCTTGTAAGTTTATGCAATTAACATTTAATTGTATAACTTATACACTCCTTTAATTAGTTAATGTTATCTAACTAACTTAAATAACAATAAGTAATATTCTTGAACAAAATATCCTAATAAGTTGTTCCATCTCACATGCAACTTATTTAGAAAACCCATTTTCTAAATTCGGTGTTATTATTTAATTACATGATCATATCATCAATTGAATAATTGTCAGTGATTGCAAACCTTGTTATTGGGTATAACCTGACTTGGATCATGACATACTAACCGCATCAATGTTCTATGTGTCTTGGCCATATAGAATCTAACAATCTCCCACTTGCACAAGATTCATAGAAGATTGATGCAAGTAGTAAATACCGCCTAACAATGGTTACTACCCTTAATACGCATGACTTATAGCCATTCAATAACATCATCCCTTTCAAGTACCCTACTTGAAATGATTTAGGTGAATCAATCATCTATCCTTTTGTTACAGATGTCATGTTAAATCCAAGAACATAGAGTGATCATTCCTTGTTGATTTAACTTATCAGGCCTTAGACATCTAACTCTCAATGAATAAGAGGAACAAATTCCATCTTGACTACATACGTTTCTCACAAACACCTCGTGTCATACCTGAACATACCCTTAAGTGTTGTCCACTATTTCAGGACAGTGAAGAATTAGTTCAAGGTATAATACTTGGTGAATATCAAAACCCAATATGTATCTCAGGTCGGAGGATGCCAAATGATATTCGCCTTTACTCAAATTTATTTATGATGAATCAATAAGATTCCATGTTGTAATATTTGAGATGCGGGTTAGTCCAATATTTGTATCCCACAAATATCTATGTACCTTGGTAGCAACCCATTGCTCTATATTCATCCTTATGAATATCAACTAATCCAAGTTCATAATAATCTTACCCTCACACTTGTTCCCACAAGTATGAATGACTACGGACATTTAGAGTAAACAATTTGCTCATGGATTAAACATGCTAAATTGGAACATTAATTGAAACATTATAACCAAATAATTTTATTCAAATAATAAAGAGTTCCACATATCCAAATACAAAATTTACAGATCAAATCCAATCACTAGAATATCGAAGTCCCATGGCACAAGTATGTCCTTCATGCTTTGCCTTTTCAAGGAGCTTCGTGAGAGGATCCGCAATGTTCTGATCCGTGTGAACTTTACGAATACATATCTTTCCTTTTTCAACTTCATCTCATATGTAGTGAATCTCCGCTCAATGTGCCTAGTATTTTGATGAGCACCAGGTTCCTTGATTTGAGCAATCGCACCCTCGTTATCACAAAAGATCTCTAGGGGGTCCTGAATGGAAGGAACTGTAGGGGATTTAACATGTTTATCAAAGTTCATATTCTCTTGTGTTATATGAAAAACGCAGCGGATTTATATTTTAAAACATGTTAATAAGATGATTATTAAACCCATTTAATAAAGAACCCCAGCCATGGATCATTATACAAATGCATACAACAAAGGACATAAGAAACTTAGAAGAATATACAACCTTGTAGCTTCCTAAAACCCAAAGATGAGAGCTGTGAAAGATGACTTTGTGGCTGAGTTTTCAACCAAGAAAACCTCAAGGAGTGATACCCCAAGCTTGTACAAACACCTTCCTTTGCTAGGGTTTGCAACACCAACTTGAAGAGCTCTCCTCTTGTTGAATCTTTTCAGCCAAGAACACTTCTTTTCAAAGCTGAAAATTCCTGATTCCTTTTTCTCAAAACCGAGAATTTTGAGTAAGTTAAGAGAGAGAACTTATCTTGTGTGTGTAAGAGAATGAAGAGTATGCAAGAGTGTTCTTTTGTGGAGTTATTGCATGGCCTTGGAACCAAAAAAGGGGGGTATCCAAGACCAAAGGGGCGGCCGATTTTGGCTCCCTTTGGACTCCATCAAGTTTCAAAAATTTTTAAAAAAATATATACTCTTGCATCCTTATAATGTAAAATTAAACCATTTTAATTTTATATGACTAACACACACACTATTATTTGTCATTGTTTAACTAATTTAAAAAATGAACAAATAATCCCATATGAACAAATATATATATATATATATAAACTTGTTCATTTGCAAAAGCAATGATTCAGAAAACTCGGTTTCTAAATTGGTATTTATATTTATTTGTTTTGATCTAATCAACAAATAAATATTTGTCGGTGTTTGTTTGGCTTGTTATTGGGTATGACCCGACTTGGATCATATCACACTAGCCACATCAATTTAATATGTATCTTGGGCAGATCAATTCTTTCAATCTCCCACTTGCACAAGATTCATAGAAGATTGATGCAAGCAGCAAATAACGCCTAGCAACGGTTTGCTACCCCTAATGTGTATGACTAAGTGCCATTCAATAACATCATCCTTTTCAAGTACCTTACTTGAAAATGTTTTAGGTGAATTAATCATCTATCCTTTTGTTACAGATGTCATGTTAAATCCATGAGACACAGAATTGTCATTCTCTGATGATTTAACTTTAATAGGCCTTAGACATCTAACTCTCAACGAATAAGAGGAACAAATTCCATCTTGACTACATACGTCTCTCACAATCACCTTATGTCATACCTGAACTCAGCCTTATGTACTGCCTTTTCAGAACAGCAAAGGACTAAGTCAAAGTACAATACTTGGTGAATATCAAGACCCAATATGTATCTCAGGTCTGAGGATACAATGATATTCACCTTTACTCAAAATCTCTTATGACTAATTAGAAAGATTCCATGCAGAAATAATTGAGAGCGGGTCAGTCCAATATCTATATCCCATAGACATCAATGAACCTTTGGTAGCAACCTCTTGCTCTATATTCATACCTTATGATATCAACCAATCCAAGTTCATTATAGTCTTACATTCATGGTTGTTCCCACAAGTATGATCGACTACGGACGTTGAGAATAATTCATTTATTCACGGATTTAAACATGCTAAAATAGAAGAACAAATGAAATTATAACCATATAATTAAGTCAAATAACATTAGTTCCAATATCCAAATACAAAATACAACATCAAACCCAGTCACTAGAATATCTAAGTCCCATGGCACAAACATGACCTTCATGCTTTGCCTTTTCAAGGAGCTTTGTGAGTGGATCCACAACATTTTTATCAATGTGGACTTTGCGAATACATATGTTTCCTTTTTCAACTTCATCCCTTATGTAGTTGAATCTCTGTTCAATGTGCCGAGTCTTTTGATGAGCACGAGGTTCCTTGGTTTGAGCAATCGCACCCTCGTTGTCACAAAAGATCTCTAGGGGATCCTGAATGGAAGGGACTACCCCTAGATCGGCTATAAATTTCTTCAGCCATGCAGCTTCCTGTGCTGCCATTGAAGCGGCGACGTATTCTGACTCTGTAGTGGACAACGCTATGACTTCTTGCTTTGAGCTTTTCCAAGAAATATCTCCCCCATTCAGAATAAAGATGTACCCCGATTGAGATCGTGAATCATCACGATCGGTTTGGAAACTCGCATGCGTGTAACCTTTTACAACGAGTTCCTCTTCACCAGACCCGTAGATCAAGAACATGTCCTTAGTCCTCCTTAGGTACTTTAGAATGTTCTTGACAGCCATCCAATGACTATCACCAGGATTTTGCTGGTATCTACTTGTCATGCTTAAAGCGCATGACACGTCTGGTCTAGTGCATATCATTGCATACATGATGGATCCTATAGCAGATGCATATGGGATTTCCTTCATTCTATTTTGCTCTTCCTTTGAGCTTGTACATTGAGTCGTACTCAATATTGTCCCTCTCTGAATAGGTACAGTACCTTTCTTAGAGTTTTCCATCTTGAACCTTTTCAAGATTTTGTCAATGTATGCACTTTGATTCAAACCAATTAGCCGTCTTGATCTATCCCTATAGATCTTTATTCCCAGAATATAGGCGGCTTCACCAAGATCCTTGATGGAAAAACAACTTCCAAGCCAGGTTTCTACACCTTCCATGGTTGGAATGTCGTTTCCAAACAGTAGTATGTCAACAACATATAATACTAGGAAGGTTATTGTGCTCCCACTAGCCTTCTTATACACGCAAGCCTCATGAGCGTTTTTGATGAAGCCAAATTTCTTTACTTCATCATCAAAACGCTGATTCCAACTTCTTGATGCTTGTTTCAATCCATAGATTGATTTCATTAACTTGCATACTTTATTAGGATATTTTGGATTGACAAAACCTTCAGGCTGAACCATATAGACATCTTCCTCAAGATATCCATTTAGGAAAGCGGTTTTGACATCCATTTGCCAAATCTCATAATCATAATGAGCTGCTATGGCAAACAATATCCTTATAGACTTAAGCATTGCAATAGGTGAGAAGGTTTCATCATAATCAACCCCTTGTGTTTGAGTGAAACCCTTTGCTACAAGTCTAGCTTTGTAAGTATCCAAGTTTCCATGCATATCAGTTTTCTTCTTGAAAACCCACTTACTTCCAACTATTTTGGAATTAAGAGGTGGCACACAAGTTCCCAAACTTGATGTCATACATGGATTGCATCTCAACGTTCATGGCCTCAAGCCATTTGTCACAATCCAAATTGGACACTGCATCATGATATGTGGTTGGTTCATCTGAATCCACCACATAGCATCCATCCATGAAAAATCCGTATCTGTCAGGTGGATACTAGTTCTACCACTTCTGCGAACGTTTTGTGTGTATCGATCAACCGCTTGATCATCCTCAACATCCTCACGTTGAGTGCTAGTTTCAACCAAACGTGCACCGGGCTGTGTTTCTTGATCCTCCTCAAGATCCACTGTTCTACTGCCAGTTCCTTCCATAAGGAATTTGTTTCTAAGAACTCACCCTTTCTGGCAACAAACACCTTTTGTTCCAGTGGGTCATAGAAATAATATCCCATAGAATCTCTAGGATATCCAACAAAGATAACTTGGTGGATCGGACATGTAATTTGTTTGGGGTGGGAGTCTTAACATAAGCCTCACAACCCCAGACCCTTAAGTACGATAGGAATAGAACTCTTCCATGCCATATCTCAAAAGGTGTCTTTTCCACCTTTTTGGTTGGGGCGATATTCAGAATACGGGCCGCGGAGAGCAAAGCAAAACCCCAGAATGATAGAGGTAATGTGCTTCTAGCCATCATAGATCGAACCATATCCAATAAGGTTTGATTCCTCCTCTCAGACACACCATTATGTTGTGGTGTTCCAGGTGGAGTGAGTTGGGAGACAATCCCACAACTCCTAAGATGATTTTGAAAAACATCACTTAGGTATTCACCACCTCTATCGGTGCGGAGAATTTTAATTTACTTGTTGAGTTGATTTTCCACTTCATTCTTGAAGATTTTGAACATTTCAAAAGCTTCATCTTTGTGCCTTAAGTACAGTACACGTACCCATAGCGACTATAATCGTCGGTAAAGGTAATGAAGTATCTTTCACCATTCCTAGTCATTGGCTTAAAAGGACCACATACATCCGAATGTATGATTCCTAATAAATCTTTTGCCCTTTCGTTAGTTCCACTAAAGGGTGCCTTAGTCATTTTTCCTTGTAAACAAGATTCACATACATCAAATGAATCACATTCATTTGTTTTTAAGAGACCATATTTTGAAGTGTTTGTATACGTTTCTTGTTTATATGACCAAGACGGGAATGCCAAAGGTAGGTATCACTCAAATCTAATTTGAGTCTTTTGGTGGTTGCTTGGTATATTGAGCTATCATATGTACGTTTTCATGAACCAATTCATAAATACCATTACAAGGTATAGCCTTCAAATAAAATACATGATTTAAAGAAACATGAATATCATTGTCAACAAACTTGAAATCATAATCATATTGTCTTAAACGGGAAACAGAAATTATGTTCCTAGTCAAACTAGGAGCATATAATACATTGTTTAAAATAACTTCCAAGCCACTTGGAAGCTTCAAAATGTAGTCTCCTTGGGCTTCAACGTGAACCTTCGCACCATTGCCCATGAAGAGACTTATTCCCCTTTTGCATAGTGCTCATTTCTTTTGAACCCCTGCTATAAATTGCAAATGTGAGTTCCACATCCGGTATCTAATACCCATGTGTTAGAAGAAATAACATTTAGCTCAACATGTATCATGTAAATTATACCTGAGGTTTGCCGGCATCCCTCTTTTCTCTCAACTCTTTGAGATAGACTAGACAATTTCTCATCCAATGCCCTATCTCACCACATTTAAAGCATGGGTCGTTAACAACAACCTTTTGCTTCTTCTCCTTGGGCTTCGGAGGTTCCGCCCTAACAACCATCTTCCCCTTTCCATTTGAGTGCCCCTTTCCTTTGGCAACAGTTGCCTTAGGAGGGGGTAGAGTCCTTCTCCTTCTCCCACCTTCATTAATGGTGAGAACGGGTAAAACCCTTTTACCCATTCCGCCTCAGCTGATTTGAGCATCGAATGAAGTTCATTTATGGTCTTGTCCCATCCATTCATGTTGTAATTCATGACGAATGCCTCAAACCTTTTAGTTAGGCCATTATGGATCAAATCCGTGGCCAACTCCTTTGAGACAGGACAATTAGCCTTTGAAGGCGGTCGATGTGGCTTTTCATCTTAAGAACATAAGATGAAACTGTTTGGGATTCTTCCATCCGACATGCATGAAGCGCTCGAACCGTTTCGAAGCGCTCCACTCTAGCTTGTTGCTGGAACGTTTCCCGCAACTGAGTGATCATGTCATAGGCTACATGGAGCTCATACTCCTTTTGGAGTTCGGGTGTCATACTTGCTAACATTAAGCAAGAGACTTGGACGGAGTCTTCCACATATTTAACCCAATCATTATAGGCCTCCACATCCTCCTCGTTAGGTTCATCGGGAATGGGATCATCAAGAATGTAGGCCCGCCATTCTTGCTTGAGAACAATTCTCAAGTTGCGGTACCAATCCATGAAGTTGTTAGGTGTTAGACGATCCCTTTGAAGGATCGCCCTAAGGGATTGGTTGTTTTGGTTAGGAACATCATTATTAGCGTTGTTGTTGTCGGCCATCTACAAGATTTTACAAAGTCCATTTTAGTAATCATTGATATAATTGTATATCTTATTTATTAATACCCTTTATGTCTCATGGACTATTGATAAATAAAAGTTTAGAATCCAACATTATATTTAAATTGGTTAGGTGACCTTTATCCCATTATTTAAATAAACAAGGTAGTCATAAATGACAATTGCAACCTATTGCAACTTCTAGTGGTATGGGATCGTTTGAACATCTTATGTTTATAATGGCATGTTTATCCCATCTACACCTTTTATAAAACACATTTTAGGTGATCCATTCAATATATTTATAAATCAAGTCGTCCTACTTACACACACGTATGAGTTTACTACATAAGTGGTTAGGTGACCTTTATGCCACAAACATGGTATTCTCACCTCAAGTTACAAGTTCCCTCAAAGTGGTTAGGTAACCTTTATCCCACCAAGAGTTTGCAAGTGACCTAAGTGTTGTGTAAAAGGATGGTGTTTAACTTGTTTTGAAAAGGGATTTATAATTTCACAATCTTGTTTTAGAAAAGACCATGTACCATATGATTGTATGCATTCAACCATATGGTACCCATTTGGTTCTTTTAAATAAAACCCTTTTATTTTGCAAACCATTAACTCCTTTTATAGAACCATTCAATTTTGCTTAATGATTTGTGAACCAATTCTTTTTATAGCTTGTTCTAGTTGATGGTTTGTTAATCACATCCAAATATTCAAAACAAAACAACATCATAAGGATTCAACCAAGCATAACCAAAACAATGCATATATGCATAACAAAGCATACTAAGTTGAGCACACTTGTTTAGCCAAAACAGTGTGTCAAAAGGTCTTGTCCTAAGGGTTAAGAACATGACACATGGTTGACAAAAGGAACTCCCACTTGAAACCACATCTTCGAGCATTCTCTTTGTCCATCTTTTCTTCAAGTCTTGATCTTGAGCATCCTTACAAAATATGTATCCTAATACATTTTTCTAGTAAAGATAAACTCCTATTCTATTTATTACAAACCATATGAATGAATAGATTACAAAACAAGACTTGAAACAAACCAAAAAAAATATGCCCAAATGAATATAACATGACAACCAATCATTCAATCCAAATGGTCTAGGCTTTGTTATGCATAATCAACAACAACATGTTCAAACATACACAAGATAATCGATTTTGGCAGCCCCTAGAGCCCATGTTCTTGGCCAACATAAACCAAGAACAAATGGGTTTAGAACATATAAACAAACATCTAATAATCTAGAGTTTTAAAGATCCTTATATGCATAAAGTAGCATCTTTAAAACACCCATAAAAGGAGGCAAAATCCAGCCCTCTAACTCACGGATTTTGGGTGTCTAGCACCACAAAACCATGAACTTGTAAGAGAGAAAACATGTATGCAGATGTATAAGTGGCTCTTGATGCCATTGTAGGGGATTTAACATGTTTATCAAAGTTAATATTCTCTTGTGTTATATGAAAAACGCAGCGGATTTATATTTTAAAACATGTTAATAAGATGATTATTAAACCCATTTAATAAAGAACCCCAAGCCATGGATCATTATACAAATGCATAAAACAAAGACATAAGAAACTTAGAAGAATATACAACCTTGTAGCTTCCTAAAACCCAAAGATGAGAGCTGTGAAAGATGACTTTGTGGCTGAGTTTTCAACCAAGAAAACCTCAGGAGTGATACCCCAAGCTTGTACAAACACCTTCCTTTGCTAGGGTTTGCAACACCAACTTGAAGAGCTCTCCTCTTGTTGAATCTTTTCAGCCAAGAACACTTCTTTTCAAAGCTGAAAATTCCTGATTCCTTTTTCTCAAAACCGAGATTTTTGAGTAAGTTAAGAGAGAGAACTTATCTTGTGTGTGTGTAAGAGAATGAAGAGTAAGCAAGAGTGTTCTTTTGTGGAGTTATTGCATGGCCTTGGAACCAAAAAGGGGGGGTATCCAAGACCAAAGGGGCGGCCGATTTTGGCTCCCTTTGGACTCCATCAAGTTTCAAAAATTTTAAAAAATATATATACTCTTGCATCCTTATAATGTAAAATTAAACCATTTTAATTTTATATGACTAACACACACACTATTATTTGTCATTGTTTAACTAATTTAAAAAATGAACAAATAATCCCATATGAACAAATATATATATATATATATATATATATATATATATATATATATATATATATAAACTTGTTCATTTGCAAAAGCAATGATTTAGAAAACCCGGTTTCTAAATTGGTGTTTATATTTATTTGTTTTGATCTAATCAACAAATAAATATTTGTCGGTGTTTGTTTGGCTTGTTATTGGGTATGACCCGACTTGGATCATATCACACTAGCCACATCAATTTAATATGTATCTTGGGCAGATCAATTCTTTGAGGAACAACCCCCAGATCGACAATGAATTTCTTTAACCATGCAACTTCTTGAGCTGTCAATGAGGCGGCAACGTATTCTGATTCTGTAGTTGATAGAGCCACCATATCCTGTTTGGAGCTTTTCCAAGAGACCGCTCCTCCATTCAGAATGAAAATATATCCCGATTGTGACCGAGAATCATCACGATCGGTTTGGAAACTCGCATCTGTGTAACCCTTTACAACGAGTTCCTCATCACCAGATCCATAGATTAGGAACATATCTCTTGTCCTCCTTAGGTACTTAAGTATGTTCTTAATAGCCATCCAATGACTGAATCCAGGATTTTGCTGGTAACGGCTTGTCATGCTTAGGCGCATGACACGTCCGGTCGAGTGCATATCATCGCATACATGATGGATCCAATAGCAGATGCGTATGGGATTGCCTTCATTTTATCTTGCTCATCCTTTGAGCTAGGACATTGAGTCGTACTCAATATCGTTCCTCTTTCAATAGGTACAGTACCTTTCTTAGAGTTCTCCATCTTGAACCTTTTCAAGATTTTATCAATATACGCATTTTGATTTAAACCAATCAACCGCCTTGATCTATCCCTATAGAACTTTATTCCCAGAATATAGGCGGCTTCTCCAAGATCCTTAATATAAAAACAACTTCCAAGCCAGGTTTTTACACCTTCCAAGGTTGGAATGTTATTTCCAAATAGTAGTATGTCATAAACATACAATACTAGGAAAGTTACTGTGCTCCCACTAGCCTTCTTATACACACAAGCTTCATCAGCGTTTTTGATGAAGCCAAATTCTTTACTTCCTCATCAAAATGAAGATTCCAGCTTCTCGACGCTTGCTTCAATCCATAGATTGATTTCTTTAACTTGCATACTTTATTTGGATGTTTTGGATTGACAAAACCCTCAGGCTGAACCATATAGACATCTTCCTCAAGATATCCATTTAGGAAAGCGGTTTTGACATCCATTTGCCAAATCTCATAATCATAATGAGCAGCTATGGCAAACAATATCCTTATAGACTTTAGCATCGCAACAGGTGAGAAGGTTTCATCATAATCAACCCCTTGAGTTTGAGTGAAACCCTTTGCTACAAGTCTAGCTTTGTAAGTATCCAAGTTTCCATGCATATAGTTTTCTTCTTGAAAACCCACTTACTTCCAACTATTTTGGAATTAAGAGGTGGCACAACAAGTTCCCAAACTTGATTTTCATGCATGGATTGCATCTCAACGCTCATGGCCTCGAGCCATTTGTCACAATCCGAATTGGACATTGCATCATGGTATGTGGTTGGTTCATCTGAATCTACCACATAGCATCCATCCATGAAAAATCCGTATCTTTAAGGTGGATTCCTTGTTCTACCACTTCTGCGAACGTTTTGTGTGTATTGATCAACCATTTGATCATCTTCAACATCCTCATGTTGAGTGCTGGTTTCAACCAAACGTGCATCGGGTTGTGGTTCTTGATCCTCCTCAAGATCCACTGTTCTACTGCTAGTTCCTTCCATAAGGAACTTTGCTTCTAAGAACTCACCCTTTCTGGCAACAAACACCTTTTGTTCCAGTGGATCATAGAAATAATCTCCCATAGAATCTCTAGGGTATCCAAAAAGATACACTTGGTTGATCGGACTTCCAATTTGTTTGGGGTGGGAGTCTTAACATAAGCCTCACAACCCCAGACCCTTAAGTATGATAGAGATGGAACTCTTCCATGCCATATCTCAAAAGGTGTCCTTTCCACCTTTTTGGTTGGGGCCATATTTAGAATACGGGTCGCGGAGAGCAAAGCGAAACCCCAAAATAATAGAGGTAATGTGCTTCTAGCCATCATAGATCGAACCATATCCAATAAGGTTCGATTCCTCCTCTATGACACACCATTATGTTGTGGTGTTCCAGGTGGAGTGAGTTGTGAGACAATCCCACAATTCCTAAGATGATCTTGAAAAGCATCACTAAGGTATTCACCTTCTCTATCGGTGCGGAGAACTTTAATCGACTTGTTGAGTTGATTTTCTACTTCATTCTTGAATATTTTGAACATTTCAAAAGCTTCATCTTTGTGCCTTAATAAGTACACATACCCATAGCGACTATAATCGTCGGTAAAGGTAATGAAGTACCTTTCACCATTCCTAGTCATTGGTTTAAAAGGACCACATACATCCGAATGTATGATTCCTAATAAATCTTTTGCCCTTTTGTTAGTTCCACTAAAGGGTGTCTTAGTCATTTTACCTTGTAAACAAGATTCACATACATCAAATGAATCACATTCATTCGTTTTTAAAAGACCATTCTTTTGAAGTGTTTGTATACGTTTCTTGTTTATATGACGAAGACGACAATGCCAAAGATAGGTATCACTCAAATCTAACTTGAGTTTTTTGGTGTTAGTATGGTACAATGAACTTTTTAAAGCATTTTCATGAACCAATTCATAAATACCATTAATGGGTATAGCTTTAAAATAGAACATATCATTTAAAGAAACATGAATATCATTTTCAATAAAAGATAATACATAATCATAAAGTCTTAATTGGGATACATAAATAATGTTCCTAGTCAAACTAGGAGCATACAAAACATTCTTCAAAATAACATCCAAGCCACTTGGAAGTTTCAAGATGTAGTTCTCACGAGCTTTAACTTGGACTTTGGTTCCATTGCCCATGAAGAGGCTAACATCCCCTTGATTGAAGTCCCTACTTCTTTTGAACCCCTGCAACAAATTGCAAATATGAGTTCCACATTCGGTATCTAATACCCATGTGTTTGAAGATGTAACATTAAGATCAATATAAATCATGTATATTGTACCTGAGGTCTGCCCCGCATCACTCTTGGCTTTCAACTCTTGGAGATGGACAGAACAATTTCTTGCCCAATGTCCAATCTCCCCACACTTGAAGCATGGGTCATTGGTAGCAACCTTTAGCTTCTTCTCTTGTGGTTTGGGTGGCACCCTTGCCAACCCTTTCCATTTTCCCCATACTGGTCCCTTCCCTTGGCAACCTTTGCCTTGGGTGCAGGATGAGGCCTTTTCTTGTTCCCACCTTCATTGATGGTGAGAACGGGTAAAACCCTTTTACCCATGGCCGCCTCGGTTGTTTTGAGCATTGAGTGAAGCTCACCAATGCTTTTGTCCCAAGCATTCATGTTGTAGTTCAACACGAATGTCTCGAACTTCTTGGTAAGGCCATTAAGGATCAAATCCGTGGCCAATTCCTTCGAGATAGGACAATTAAGCCTCTTGAGGCGGTCAATATGACTTTTCATCTTAAGTACATAAGATGAAACATATTGGTTGTCGTCCATACGACATGCATGGAGTGCTCGAACTGTTTCGAAGCGCTCAACCTTGCTTGCGTTTGGAACGTTTCCTTCAGCTGGGTTATCATGTCATAAGCTCCGTGATGTTCATACCCTTTTGAGGATCCGGAGTCATGCTCGCTAGCATGAGACAAGACACTTGGACAGAGTCCTCAATGTACTTGAGCCAATCGTTTTAGGCCTCCTCATCATCCTCAGTAGGTTGATCGGGGATAGGGTCGTCTAAAACATATGATCTTCTCTCTTCCTTGAGAACGATTCTCAAGTTTCGATACCAATAAATAAAGTTGTTATGATTTAGACGTTCCATTTGGAGGATCGCTCGTAATGATTGGTTGGACGGGGATGAGTTATCGTGATTTTCATTGTTGGTGGCCATCTACAAAATTTAACAAAGATCTATTTTAGTATTTTTGATATTGTTATTTTTAATAATTAATGCCTTTTAAGGTCATTTTTTATATTAAAGTCTAGAACCCAACATTACATTTAAATTGTGGTTAGGTGACGTTTATCCCACGATTTAAAATAATAACGTGGTCAACGTTTGACGATTGCAACCATTTGCAACTTCTAGAAATATGGGATCGACTTGAAACATCATATGTAAAGTCGGCATGTTAATCCCATCAACACCATTTGGAAACCACACCGTAGGTGATCCATTTGACATGGTTTGCAAATCAAGATACCCTACTTACACCTACGTGTGAGTTTGCCAAAATAAGTGGTTAGGTGACCTTTATCCCACAAATAAGGCATTCTCACCTCAAGTCGCAAGTTCCCTCAAAATGGTTAGGTGACCTTTATCCCACTAAGAGTTCCCAAGTGACTCAAGTGTTGTGTAAAAGGACGGTGTTAAACTTGTTCGAAATATTGTTTGGTGAAAAAAATTTAGAGATTTCATAATCTTAGTTTAGAAACTCTATGTACTTGTACTTGCATGCTTTCAAATACAAGATACCTTATAGTCTTTTGATTAAAACCCATTTTAATCTTTGAAATCATTAAATCAATTTAATAACCTTTTATTACTTTTTAATGATAAAGAACCATTAATTTTCAGCTTGTTAAGTTTGTTAATAAGTTTGTAATGCATGTCAAAATATCAACCATACAATCAAATAACAAACATACAAACAAGCACAAGCATACAAACATGAGTGCATAACCATAGCCACTAAGTTGACAACACTTGTTTGCCATCACAAGTGTCATCATAAGGTCTTTCCCAAGGGTTGAAATCAACACAAAATGAGGTCATCTTAGACCCCCACTTGAACTTGCATCCATATGCTTCAAGTTCCATGTCGTTGATGTCCATCTTTGGGTCTTGATCTTGTGCATATTCCTTTTACCAAATTGTATCCTAATACATTTTTCTAATAAACGAAATGCACCTAATCTATTAATTACATAACCAAATGAACAAATAATTACAACCCAAATAATAAACATAAATATTACAACCCAGTTGAATGAATAAAACCAACCATTCCAATCATCCAAATCAAAAGTCCAAAGGCTAGGTTATGCACACTAACATCCAATGACCATATCATCCAAACATATAATGAAACCCCACTTGAAACCACCAAATTTCAGCCAACATAAACTGAAATTTTGGGTTTTAAACATTGTCCAAACAATCAACATTTCATAATATATATCTTTCAAGGTCTAATCACTAGCATGTGTGATATGACCTTGAAAGTTTGGGGAATCATTCATACAAAATACAGCAGCCCAAAATCAGCCTATAATAAGTGATAATACATCTTTAAAACTGATTTTAAAGACTAAGTACAAGCAAGTTGTCCACATAGGCTCTTGATGCCATTGATGGGTTGATAGAACACAAAATAAACAAGTTTGACCTTTTAAACTTTCTGAAAAACGCAGAGGAAGTATAGCATTATAACATGTTTATAATCTGAAAAATTATGTTCTTAATGATGTTTTAAGATGGAAAAACAAACCCAAATCAAAAGGACCTTAAATATGTGAATGAACAAGCTATGAACACATGTTAAACTACATAAAATCATAGCTACATAAAGCTGTGATGAACTACCTTTCTCCAGCCAAAAAGTCGACCAAGGAAGGGTTGAAGGATGCTTGTGAATCGACCAAGACTCCAAGGAAGGATCCCTCAAGCTCGTATACCCCAAGCTTATATGCAAAGCACTCTTCTTGTTAGGGATAACAACACCAAAGTTCTTCAAAAACCCCTCTATTCAGCTGAAAACCCGAGAGTTTGAGAGAGAGAGAGCTGCTAAGAAAATTGTTTGCATGTGTATCTTGAATGAGAGAGCAAAGAGTGTGGGACTAGCTTTGGATTAAAGAAAGTAAAACCACTAATTGGAGAGGGTGGGCAGCCGAAAATGCTTGTCAAGAGCAAGTTCCCCCCAAAACTTTTTAATCCAATTTTATAAAATAGTCCCTTGTAAGTTTATGCAATTAACAGTTAATTGTATAACTTATACACTCTTTTAATTAGTTAATGTTATCTAACTAACTTAAATAACAATAAGTAATATTCTTGAACAAAATATCCTAATAAGTTGTTCCATCTCACATGCAACTTATTTAGAAAACCCATTTTCTAAATTTGGTGTTATTATTTAATTACATGATCATATCATCAATTGAATAATTGTTAGTGATTGCAAAGCTTGTTATTGGGTATAACCCGACTTGGATCATGACATACTAACCGCATTAATGTTCTATGTGTCTTGGGCATATAGAATCTAACAATATTGCCCATGTTTTCATTATGTGCTTAGATCACTGAAAGGGTGGATCAGACGGGCTGAATCTGGATTGGGCCAAAGATATAGTCATATTTTATAGGGGGCAGAAGGACAATATCATCAAACTCATTTTTGATTGCATGGGCGAGAACGTTATGGCCCTGAAGAAGGACAAATGACTGCTATATGCAAAATTTCTGCAGATGATAATAGATGATCTGATTCCAAATGTGCCGAGACATGGAGAAATAAAATGATTGGTTCAGATGAACACTCAGATATTCAATGACTGCTCTACCATAAGGCACGACTTTAGTGGTAAGATCACACACTTGTGGGAGAATATGTATCCAGCCGAAAGGTGGAACTATATAAGGAGGGTGATTGAGTCTGAGGATAGGCATGTTGAGGAGACAAGAGAGAAACAAGCTGCGTCTATAAAGAAAAGAAAGAGATATGCTAGAGAAAGAGTATGACTTTTAGGAGGAGATTCATGAGGCAGAGCGGGAGGTAATGGTTGAGAAAGAGAAACGGTCTAAGAAAAAGGCTGATTAGGGGGAGATAGAGAGGAGAACTAAACACAAGCACCAAGCATTCTCTAAGCCCTAGAGGAGAGATCAGAGGGGAGGATTGGATGAAGATATTATCAGGAACCTCAACTATTCATTAGCCAATGAGTTATGTATGATAAAGACAAAGTTGACCAATCAAGATTTGAGAGAGAAAAGAAAGGATGAGATGCGAGATGGGATGACAAAGATGCTGGTGGATCAGCAGAATTTGGTAAAAAGAGTGTTGACGGAAGTGAATGAGCTGAAGGCTACAGTAGGCTTGCCCGATCAGCTAACTCAATCTATGTTAGATGATATGGCTGATCTTTCTAAGTATCCATTTCTAAATATGGGTACATCTTCCAGGGTAGGAGAAGGCACTAGTGGTGCAAGGACTGAAACAGCTAGAGGGTCGGTTGTGATAGCTGAGGAGCAAACAAATATTAATGCTGGAATGAAAGAGAATGTAGAGAATGTGGATGAGCTGATAGAGGCTGGTTTGTTTTGTAGTTTGGGACTAAGTATAGATACTGATTTAGGAAGAGAAGAGGTTGTGAGAGAGGCAACTAAGAAGGTTTGGTTGATGAAGAGGAGGAGGATGAACAACTAGTTAACTATGATTAAGAACCTAAATATTATGAGGTGGACGAACGAGCATTGACTTATGTTTCCAAGAAGGGTTCGGATGAAGGTGATATGTTTGAGATGGCTAAGGAGGACTGCTTTGTTAGGGAGAAGGAGGTTGAGGAGATAACCCCTTATTTCAAAACAATTAGGGGCCAAGAAAGAAGGAGGCAGACAAGAAGATCATTAGTTGGAAATACAACCCCGGCCTCAAAATGTTCATGATTAAGAGGGGAGGGGGAGGCATTACGTACTTGCATAATAGGAAGGCATTTCAGATCTTGCTTAAATGGGATTTAAGGAGATTAGTTGTGATTCCATTAAATTGATTCTAATTTGAGTGAGCAGGCCAAGATTTTGAAGGAAGAAATAAAGAAGGGGCTAGATGATAACTTTGAGGCATTTGGGTTTATGAAGGTAGAAAGACGGAGGTCAAAGAAGGGTAAAGATTGGGACACTAGGAAAGGTCGGATTATGCTGAGGGTGAAACCCCTAAAGACTATGAACAGGGTGAGGTTGCTTGATCCCCTCCCCAACAGCTTCAGAGTTTTGAGAATTAGTTTTATGATAATAATACTAGGGTGGCGGTGATTAGGTTGAAGCATGGGGTTGAATACTGACTTTTTGATCCAATAGAGATATTCACTTTTTGTGATAAGGATTTGCTAGTGCTATGTGAGAATCATATTAAAGCGGGGGTAGGAGCTGAAACACACAAAGAGGCAAGCCTGTTTACAACAATTGCCAACAAAGTGAGGGGTGTTAGGGCTGAAGTGAGGGAACTGGCCCAGAAGGTTCGGGTGGAAGATATGATGAGAATGGACGTGCGGGACTTAATAAGACAATTTGAACAGGCAAGTGCACGTGGCGAGGAAGCTACAACAGCAAGAGCTAACCAAGGGGAATCATTGGCTAAAGCTTCCGAGGATGATTCCACAGGAGCTAATGAAGAAAGATCAGAGGCCATGGAAGATAGTGGAGCTAAAAAGACAAATGAAGACTGATCAAGATGGTGAGATCCAACTAGGGGGAGTATTGAAGATCAAGAATACATTGGACTCACCTTAGATTAGATTTTGTTTATATTTGATTGTAATAGGTTGAATTTTAGTTTAATTTGTAAGTCTGTTGATTAGTTATGTTTTGCTGCCTCGCGAAACTATGAGCGAAACTATAGTTTCATAGTTTTGCTCATAGTCAACTGCCAGTTTCACCCAGCGAAACTGTGGCTTGACGGGATGGTTTCGCTGATAGGAAATATGTTAGTGAAACTATACTATCTATAAGTTTAAGTTCTTTCACTCAAATCATCTTTACAAAAACCGAATTCGTCTGAATATTGTTGCAAGTGACTTTTGTGAGCTAAAATTGATCTGAAATACTATTGAGCTTTGTTATGTTATGAGTGTTGGAGTTTGATTGTTTATTTGAATACTTTTGGGTTCGTATTCATCATCAATTGCTTATTTTTTGTGTTTATTAGTTATATTGAACGATTCAATCATTTAAGTGTACTATTATTCAATCATTTTGGACCAACAATTCTTAAAGACCTTTGCCTTGAACAGACAAGATAAACAACATTATTTATAGTTATATAGAAAATAACTTCGGTCAGAAAAAAACTTAAAACAAAGTCAATAAGAGTTTATTAAATAATAAACAAGAAATGATAGATTAAATTAAAGATAAAAATCAATTGCAAATATAGATTAAAATCAAAAGTGACTGCAGATGAGATGGCATTTGTGCATGCGTATTAGAAGGTATGTGTGAGCATGGATGCATGGGCCTTGCAGCTTCTCTTCTATATGGCCATTGAAGGAATGGTCAATACACTTAGTCTCACAATAAGAAGAGTTTTTATAACACTTAATAGATCAAATAGGGAACTGGAACTTTGGTTTTGTTACTATGCACACAAGTAAGCAAGAGACAAAAACTTAAGAACAACAAGAAGGATGTCTGGTTTTCAAGATTGCAGTATATTACTTCTCAATTTCTATTACAAGTGTTACAAAGCATAAAAATTAAGTTACAAGGACTTAAGATACTTTATACTACATCCTACAGTCGGCTATACTTAGAGGGCTACTTGGATACATTTGATCTAGACAACAAAATCAATGTAGAGTCAAAAAGGTAGATTAGTGGCTATGACATGCCATAGTTCACATTCTAGTATATTATAAAAAGGATAAAAGTACATGAAGTAGAAAGTTAGATACTCAAGAACTCAAAACACAGTTACAAAAACATGGACCATTCACCAACATGTTCTTCAAAGTCTTCGGAAGAAATATGTCTTCACTTCATTAGCTTCGGAAGACTTTGTCTTTGAAACTTTGAAAGACTTTACTTTTGGCTTCAAACGATATTGGCCTTGGCTTCGGAAGATTTTACACTTACAATATTTCTGATGCAGGGTGTAAAACTTCCGAATCAACTTCTACTTTGCACTGACTTCATGCATGCAAGAGAGACTTGATCTATTTTGAGTGCAACAGCCTTTCATTAAACCTTAACTAACAACAATGATTAAATTGATGAAAGAACAATTGTAGATTTGTAAGGCCCTGTTCCCGAGACGCTTATAGCTGGTCGATCATTATACATAAAACATTTATTTTCATTTATCATAACAAACACTGCAGCGGAAACATTCCAAAAAATGATATTTCATTTCATTATAAATGCTTTTGCAAACAATACATCATTATCCAGTTACAAAAATATATGTTGCATTACATCACAAAAACATTATAAAATAGATGCCATCCCAAAAGGGTTGAGTAGCCACCTCGTGTCATCCTCAGCTATCATTACCACACATAAAAGTCAGCGTTGCTGAGTGAATTCTAGTTTTATAATAAAACATATTTTTCTATCATTAAAACCATTCTTTACTTTCATGTGATCATACATCATACGTACCCATAGATAATATTATTATTATCTTCATCGTTCGTTCGTTATCTTCCATTCATTCATACATTCTTACTTTCATTCATTCGTTCATCATTACATATTTTCTTTCCATCAACCATGAGCTTTACCCTTCAGTCTCTGGTACTGGACCTAGCCTATCATAGACCTTCCATTACAGTGCACAACACCTCCTGGCCACAGTACCTAAGGTAAAGTTCAGGTGTACCATTGTCATGTGCTATGCCCTTCGGTCCTCATGGTACTGGACCAAAGCCTATCATAGACCTTCCATTACCATGCTCAGCACCTCCTGGCCATATTACCTAAGGCAAGCAACAATGGTTCCATACAAATGGTCAATCACAAAGAAAGACCCTGATGTGCATCCCCACGGGGTAGCGAACCCGCACACTGTTGGGCTAACACCTTACAAAGGGGCGTGTCCTAACATACAAGGCTTGCAAGACTTTCACTACTTTCATCATTCATTAATGATGCATTCATTCATCATGTTCCTCTTTTCATTATCTTTCACTTTACATTACATAATACTTCATTTCATTCATTAACATTTGAACGTAAAGTCACGGGAAAGATAAACATACATCATAACAAGGAACATAACATACACAGTTATCAGCATCATATAGGGCATCAGCATACATACATAGCATACATATAATTCACACATAACATCACCAACAGGCTATCATGCATTCTAACCTCTAAGGGCCTCATTGTGCCTTATCCATGTAACACTTACCTCTTCCCCGAAAGTCACAAAATATCTACGTTTTCCTCGGGTACACCAGCCCTACTTGGGCGTATGGGCATCTCTCAGTCGCATGACCTCTCATGCGACTGAACATCATGCGAATGGATAATATGCGATGGAACACCTACGCAAATGAACAAATGCGGATGAATACTTGTGCGATTGGACCTAATGCGGATGGAACTAGGCGTAGGCCTCAGTCACATGACTCCCCATGCTATTGACCCTCAGTCACATGACTGGCAGGCGTATGGGCTCCAGTCGCACGACTCACATGAGATTGAAACTCAATCGCATGACTGGCATGCGTGTGGACTTCAATCGCACGACTGGCATGCCATTCAGTCGCATAGCCCTAACTGTGCAGAATATAGCTCACTCCCGAACCCAATCTGCGTTTTTCGACCTCCAAGCTCTTCCAAACCTCTTCTAAGCCCTAATCAACCATCCTAACCTTAGGAATGCATACCACAACACCATACAAGCACACATAAGCCCAAAATCATATATCACTCGCAACATACACAAACACATACACATGGGTCTCAAACGTAAAAAAACGGGTTTTCAGATGTGTTCCAGCCCTAAAATCATTCAAAAACTTGTAAAAGAGGGGTCCTAGAACTCATACAAACAACACCGTCGAGTAGAGCTTCAATTAGACCCACTGCACTTCAGTTTTGCACGCTTGAATCCACTCGAACCGAGCTTTTCTCCTCTCTTTTTCTCCTTCTCTTCTCTCTTTTTCTCCTTTGGCAGAATTTTGTGGGTATGGGGAGGGTGTGGGCTGCCCTCCCCTCTTATTCCCCAACTCTTCCAAATTTTCTTCCATTTTAGCAAGTTTGGTCCCCCGACTTTGGACTTTAATTCTTTTTCTTCTTTCGCCGGCTTCAAAAAAGAAATATTCGGGCGTTACAAGTGCACCCCCTTAAATAGGTTTCATCGCTGAAACCTGTCATTCCTCAAATAAACATGGGTAATGATGACTCATTTCTTCTTCAGTCTCCCATTGACTCGGATCCCATCCCGTGCTTCCACTATACACGCACAAGAGGAACCGCTTTATTTCTCAGACTTTTCTCTTTTCGATTAATGATTGCCACTAGTTGCTCCAGATAATTGAGTCGTTCGTCTACTTCGATATCCTCCAGTGGAACAATCATATCTTCATCTGCCAAGCACTTTCTCAGATGAGATACATGGAATGTCAGGTGAATTCCACTTAACTCATCCGGTAACTCCAGTCTATATGCCACCTCTCCTACTTGAGCGATGATTCGGAAAGGACCTATATACCTTGGGCTCAACTTGCCCCACTTCCTGAATCTGATGATCCCTTCCAAGGTGAGACCTTCAACTTAACACCGTCAGCCACCTGGAACTCAATCAGTTTGTGTCGTTTATCAGTGATAGGATCAAATGTATCAACCTGTGAAGATCTATGAACACAATTCAAAGAATTACAAACAAAGTAATCAAATCAAGCAAGATATCAACAAAATTGACTATTTCATTAATATCAGGCAAAGACAATTACAAAGTAAGTAAGAAGTTTTCGTCTCTCTTACTAACTGCAACAATCTAAGCTATTTATAATGAAACACAAGGAACTAACAAAATTACAAAACTAGTCCCTATACTATTAAAAATAGTAAAAAGACACATAAAGACAACATGGTAATCTTTCTAGAGAACTAACAATACTCCCCCTAAGATTTACATGGTCTTCAGTCTTTAAAAACTTCAATCTTGTTTTCTTGTTAGCTTTCCTTCAGCTCTTATCTTCTATCTTCAGCTTTCAAAGAAGTCTTCACATTCTTCCTTGATCTTGAACATTGGATTCTTTTTATACATCTCTTGTTCTTTCAACGCATTTGCAATAGCAGACTTAAATTTGCTTGCAAGACTGGCTTGTTTTGGTTTAGCTTCATTTGTCTTTATCTCTAGTTTGTTCATTCTTTCCAAAGTATCTTTTGATAGGCATGAGATATCAATATTAACATATAACTCAATAGGATTTGAACTTTCCTTTGAGTATATTTCTAATACTCCTTTCCTTGAAATTCTCATAAACTCAATGTTTTAATATCCTTTTTAACAACGTTTGCATATGCAAGAGCCTTTCTTAATGATATTCTTTCCATTACAACATTCATCACATTGATGATGAAAAGGAAATACTTCTTGTCTTGCTCTACAACTTCTAGAGATACTTTCTCAAACATTTGCACCGATAAAAAAGATATATAACTTGGATGCAAAAGTTTTAGTTCAAAAGCACCAAATAGAGTAATCATGTCCTCATCCCATAGTTCGAGATTTCGGACCAGTTTAAGCTCAAAAGTCTCAGAGTTATAAACCCATTTGAGAATTGGTTTTGACTTTTGATTACTATCAATCACTTTTATACCAGGAGATGTAACTTTTTCAACATATCTGTCATAAAATTCTATCATAAAATGTTCTTCTTGAGATTGTAATCCTTTAAGCTTTCTTTAAGGAGGCAAAGTACTCCTTGTCTTCTTGATCACATCTTGTTTTAAGAAAATTATTTGATCTATCCAATCCTCTTCTCAATAATTCTACCATCATCTTACCATATTTAGAATCAGATGGATTAATCAGAGGTAATCTGTTTAACTCTTTTGTGTCTTGCACTAGAAGTTTAATGATGCTTGAGTAAAAATGATATACATCACAAACTCCATTTACTCTTTTTATCAAAAATGCATAAAATATCTCATCATACTTCCATGCTATTATCTTCACTTGGTTTGTGAAATCAGGAGCAATCATAGCATTCAACAACTCAGTAATTGATTATCCTTTTTGTAATACATTCCTCGCCAAGTCTCTAGTAGACCTGGCATTATCAAAAATTTGTCTTTGTTCAGAAGAAGCTTTATATGCTTGCCTTTTAGTATCAGAAAACATTTTAATGAGATCTTTCTGCTATCATTGGCATCGGATTTTCTTGCCATCTGTTTAATCTCTTGAGGCTTCAACACTTTTGTTCTTTTGGTAATCTCAAGGTATTGAGGATTATCAATATCAAGAATGATCATCTTCTTTAATTGTTTTTTTAGTTCTTGAAAACTTCTAACAAGATTCCTCAAGGATACATATTGTAATCTTTTTAATTTCCTCCATGGGTAATTCCTAGCTTGCAACCAAGACCTTAACACTGGAATACTCATATGATTAGGGTCAGGATGGTGTAGCTTAGAGCTTGATAATTCATCTACATAAATGCTGTTTCAAATAACATATCATTTATGAAATCAAAATCAAAAGTTTGATTTTGTGAATCTTCTTCATGAGCAAGAGTAAATGGTTTATCTTCTTGAACATCATGAACATAATCATAATGAATATCAACATCAGTAGCTTCTTCAGTTAAGTTGTGAGTTTCATTGACATTACATTCATCATTCCTTTCATCCGTAGCTTCTTGATGTGCTTCAGATGCACCATCATTGCCATCATCATCAGTTGATGAGCTTTCAGCATCTTCATCATCATTTTCTTCATCATCATCATCAATCACATCATCTACAACATCCTCAATAAGATCATTTGGATCTATTGGTTCATCTTCAGATAAATGATAATGTGGTTGATTGATATCTACTTCATCCATAGCTACATTCCTTATATAATCAAATAAACGAATGTTTTGAGCACCAGTGATCATAGCCAGTCTTTTATAAACAGATTCAGACATGTGCTCCAATTGCAGTTTATCTCCTTCAACTCCTTCAACATATAAGTCTGGATTCTCTTCATTAATGAGAAGTTGGAGAAATCTAGGATACATTAAGTATTTATTTCTCTTTCCACTTTCAAGATTGAAAATGAATCCATTCATTATCAACTTAGCCATATTAAACCTTCTGTTAGTGGCTAAAGCAATGATAGGAGATGCAATGTCCACTAGGAATGAATCCCAACCAGCACTTCTTTTGGACATGCAATGTTGAAATATATAACACAGCAGTTTCGAGTGTTTGTATACTCTAGCTCTGAAGAATTGTTTCTTTGGAAAATGATCAGGATGACCCATATGTAGAAAAACATCTCTACATTCATTAAAATTATACTCAGATAAGTCTTCTGGGTCATTTTCCCCATGTTAAGAGTTGTTCTGATTGCTTGTTCAGAGACTTCAAGCATTCTATTAGAAGTAATAAAAGCTCTTAAAACTTTGTTCCTTTCTTCATCTCTTTCTATGTTTGTTGTTCTCCAAAATCTTTTGATTAACCTTGCATTTATCAATGGTCTAGCACACATTGCATAGACATGTTTTGACCTTAGGAGAAATCGAATAATCTCTTCATAACCAGCTTCTTCCCTGTTTTCCTCATCTAAGAATGCAGCAACATTATGTTTAGGCTCAAACTTCAAACATGCCATTTTGCAAAGATATAGAGAAAAAGAATATTAGAACATTGAAATTTACTTATGAATTTGCATTTTGTAATATAGAATTCAATTTTGACTTATGATTTTGACTTTTTACATATGAATTTAATTTGTGAAATCTTCAAATCTATTCATTTTGTATCTATAATTTTTATCAATCAATTATTTAAATTCTGATTCAACTATTTTTATTTAAAAATTATTTATTTATCTATTTATTTATTTTTCAAAAATTTAATTTAACTGTTCGTCTTCTTCTTCTTCCTTTGAAGAACCCGGCTATGCAAACTATCATCAACATCATTCATGATTTCAGTTGAAGAACAATATACCAAATTGCTCGAAATTTGATACATATCAATAATCCAGAGTCAATGTTAGATATGATTAAGATTTGATTAGTTAAACTTTGAATGTTCAATCATATAGTGTTCGAACACCCATATAGCAGTCAAAAGACTATGTCAATCATCATGTATTAACCAAAATCACTTATTTGAATCACAAACTTACGTCTATAACTCAAATAATATCTATCAATCAAAATAGATTTGCTTCAAATAATGAAAATCAGAGAGTTTGATGAAGACCAAAGTCGATAGTTCAGAGAGTTGTGTTTGAAGAATTTTGAGTGTGAATGAGAAAACAAGTGTAAGTGTTCAATATATATTAAGTGAAATTTTAGATGCATGAGTATTGTTTGTGCGTATGAAACCCTAAATTTCACAAAACAATGAGATGTATGAGCACTGTTTGGCTGTATTGACTCAGACGCATGAGAATGTTCAGCCGCATGAGCACTATACAGACGCATAAACACTATTTAGAAGCTTTTGCACCATTCAGGATCTTTTGCACTGTTCAGCCGCATGATGTTCCTGAAATGTCAAACACTTGTAACTTGAAACATTTCAACACTGTGTAGACGCATGAGACATTCAAAACGTCTAACACTTTGTTAAACACAGACGTATTATCGCTGTTTAGACATATGGGATTGTGTGAAATGCCCAAACACTTGGTTAAACTCCTGTACTTATAGCAACTGTTTAGATGCATGGGAATGTTAAAAATGCCTAAAGACTTGTCTAATTTCCTGAAAGTTCATCATGCTCCTATTTAGACTTATGAACAGTATTTAGGCGCATGAGTTGACTTTGAGTTTACTTTCATGAGTCTTACACTTGTGTTTTCCAATATTCTTTACCTGCACACTGTTTAAACTATTAGTAACATTTCATACTAGTATTTAAACATTTTAAGCATATTTTTTTTAATTCCCAAAAATTTACATTTTAGACCCTCTTTGATCTTTTTACATTTTGCACACTCAATTTTGATTTTTAACATTTTTAATTCTTCACTTCTTGATTAACTTTTCAAAATTTATCTTTCCCTTCATTTTAATCTCAAAACATAAACAAATATCTATTTTTCAACTCTTGCAAGAAACATTTCCACGTGCAAATTTATATAGGTTCATATGATCATTTTCAAAAGTTACATTATCAAACTCACGAACACTTTGAACATATAGCGTCATCCTTTCAATTCACCATTTTATTTTGATTTTCTGAGATAAAACTCTTCCATTTATTACTCCCCCTAAACTTTTAAATTTGAACAACTTATATGTTTCCTAAGGTAACATAATAAGATCACACAACTCATTGTTATATTGCCTTCACACACCTAAAAAATGCATAAAATCAAAATGAAATCAGAACTAAAATCTAGTAACCAAAAGAATTCATGTCTGTAGTGAGATCATATCAATGAAGATCAGCACATTAAAATAAAACAAATGTGAATAGTCATGGACAATGAATAAATCCTGATCAAGTGTGTTCCAGGTCAGTAATATCACAACAAAGGAGACACTAGATCTATGGACAGAACATGAGTGTTTTTGAGAAACTATCAGCTCACTTACTTTTTCAATTCTTGGATTGATAAGGGTATACTTTTAGATATGACATGATGTAGATCATACAGAGACTTAGAGAGCTCAACTATCATAAAGATGTACAAGAATAACACATACTCAACTTTTTACCTGAAAAATATGTATAACCAGAGCTCATGTTACTTGAATGAATAGATAATGATCATGGATAACCATTTGATCAGCTCTACCTATCCATTTGAATAGATTGTGCACATTAGCATCTTTTGCATCAAAGAGAAAATCTAGGTCTGTAATGACTTACAACAAAGGATTTCTCAGCACTTCAGGTCTATGATGACTCATAACAAAGAAGTGATATGATGCTTGTAACAGATCTCATGATTAATCACATCACCATCAGGTGTGAGTGGTGTAACTTAACAAGCAATCAATCTGATAAGCCAAAACATCTCAAAAGTACTCAGATGAATACACACAAATATAAAGATTTAGTGTAATCACAAGAATTTACCTTTTTTCAGTATAGCAGCATGATATTGTCTACACATCATATCTGATCATGTGAGACTTTATTAATGAGTGAAATATGCAACTGATCTCACTAAGGTACTATCATTTCTCACATATTGCAAAAATATATTCTTGTCTAAAAATAAACGGACACTAAACAAAAACACACACACAAAATACAAATAGGCAATTAACATTGAGAGGATCACTTATGATGATCTTTTGATTTAGGGAGTTCACATATGCTTAATAAGACCAATTGACTCCACTACATACTCAAACCGTCCTGGTAGGAAGGCTTTAGTAAATAGATCTGCCAACTGTTTTTCCATTGCAATTTGAATCAATATGATTAACCCTTTTTCAGAGTTATCTCTAAGAAAATGATATCGAATTTCGATATGTTTTGTGTTTGAATGTTGAACAGGATTAGCTGTAATGAACATAGCTGTAGTGTTATCAATGTAAATAGGTATTTTAAGAAAATTGAACCCATAATCCAGTAGTTGATTTTGCAACCAGAGAATTTGAGAACATCCTACTAATGCAGCAATGTACTCAGCTTCTGTAGTTGAAACTGAGACATTTGTTTGTTTCTTACATTGCCATGAGACTAATCTGGGACCCAGAAATTGACAACCATCCGAAGTAGATTTTCTATCTTGACAACATCCACCATAATCACTATTTGTATATCCATGTAACTCAAACTTACCCTCGTAAGGATACCAAAGCCCTAAAGCCGGTTACCTTTGAGATACCTAAATATCCTTTTGACAACAACTAAGTGAGATTCTTTCAGGTCTGATTGATACCTGGCACAAACACAAACATCATACATAATGTCTGGTCTAGATGCAGTAAGATACATCAAAGAACCAATCATTGATCTGTATAGAGTTTGGTCAATAGATTTTCCTTTTGGATCAGGTTCAATCTTGGTGTTAACATCTGCTAGAGTTCGTATGGACTGACAGTCTTGCAACTTAAATTTCTTCAAGAGCTTGTCAACAAACTTCTCTTGATTGATAAAAATACCATCGTCAGTTTGCTTGACTTGAAGTCCAAGAAAGAAATTAATCTCTCCCATAGAACTCATTTGGAACCGAGATTTCATGATTTCTTCAAATTCATTGCATAATTTTGCACTGGTAGAACCAAATATGATATCATCAACATACACTTGTACACAGAAGAGATCATCATTATCCTTCTTTATGAATAAAGTTGGATCAATTTTCCCTCTTGTGTATCGATATTGATTAAGTGTTGTGATAATGTCTCATATCAAATTCTAGGGGCTTGATAAAGTCCATACAAAGCTTTACTCAGCTTATACACTCGATGTGGAAATTCTGCCTCCTTAAAGCCCGAAGGTTGCTTCACAAACACATCGTCAGTGATAGGACCATATAAAAGGCAGCATTTACATCCATTGATACACCTTAGATTTCATGAATGCAGCATAGGCTAGGAAAACTTGAATGGATTCAAGTCTTGGAACTAGTGCAAACAGCTCATCATAATCTATCCCTTCATCCTGTGTGTATCCTTGGGCAACAAGTCTCACTTTGTTCCTTATTACTACACCATGATCACCAGTCTTATTTCTAAACAACCATTTCGTGCCTATAGCATTTTCTCCTTCAGGTGAATCCACTAAATTCCACACTTCTTGTTTGTGGAATAGAAGTAATTCTTCTTGCATGGCTTCTATCCAACCATTGTCCTTTAATGCTTCAGTAACATTTTTAGGAACAATTAGAGAAAGAAAACAAGAGTATAAGCATAAGTTTGCTTGTTTTGATTTACTCCTTGTTGTTCTCTCATTCAATGGACCAATAATCTGAGAAATTGGATGATTCTTGTGAATACGAGATATTGGAATGTCATCACATTGAACATGAACATCCAAATTTGTTTGGTTTAAGTTGGAGAGCTGATGTAACAAATTAGAAGAATGTGGATTGATGTTTGGAACTTGAGTCGATGACTTAACAAAGTAATCAAAGTTACCAGTATCAACTGGATCACCTGAGATGGATGATGTTCCAGACTCAGGTTGCACAAACTCAGTACCATCATTAGGAATTGGTTATGATTCTTCTTCATCAAATGTGACTGAATGATCTAAAGCTGTATTATCATGATTATTTTCATTGAATCGAATTGTTGAGTCGTTGACAAATGATAAAAATGGGTAGTCTAAGCTAGAATCATCTGAGTCGTCAGACTCTGAATCCTCACTGAAAGATCCAAGATCTCCTCTACATTTCTTCTGACCTGTAGAATCAAGACAATCTGATTGATTAAACAAGTTAGATTGAAAAGAATTTGAAAATGAATCTAAATCTAATAACCATGCAGGACCATTTGAAACTGATGGAAAAGAATTTTCCAAAAATTTAACGTGAATGTTTCAAGAATTATATTCATCCTAGAGTTATACACTCAATAGGCTTTTGAAACAGATGAGTATCCAATGAAAAATCCATTATCAGATTTTGCTTCAAATTTTCCTAACTGATCATTTTAATTAAGAATCATAACAGGACAACCAAATGATTTTAGAAAGTTTATGTTCGGTTTTCTTCCAAACATTAACTCATAAGGAGTTTTCATTTTATCTTTCACAATTAAGATTATGTTCTGAATATCACACGCAGTTGATATAGCTTCATCCCAAAAAGTAATAGGAATTTTTGCATCATCTAACATAGAACAAGCAACTTCAATCAGTGTTTTATTCTTCCTTTTAGTAATTCCATTTTGTTGAGAAGTTCTGGGAGCACTGAACTGATGAGCTATCTCTTTCTTTCAAACACGCTGAGCAGTGATCAGTCATTGCAAACTTCTTAGATGGAAGTCCAATGACATGATTTCCTCATACAAGTTTGTTCATATTCCTGAAATTTGAATGTCCGGGATGTCTATTCCATAGCTGGCTTTCATCATTTGATGCTTTAGCAATTAAGCATGTTATTTCAGTTGAAGGATCAACTTAAGACATGTCCAGCTTGTATACATCTCTATCCCTTTTAGATGTAACAATTACCCAGTCTTTGCTTATCTCAAAACCTAGCTTCAAAACATAACACAATGAATCATCAAATAGAACAGAGTATGATTTATCACATATTTGGGATACACTTAAAAGATTAAAGTTTAACTGTAAACAAAAGTTGACTTTGTCAAAGTTTATTATCCCATTTGATACTTTTCCTTCTCCTATTATTTTTCCACCAGCATCACCACCAAAGGCGACGTGTGTTCCATCCTTTAACCTAAAATCTTATAACAAGGCAGGATTGCCTGCCATATGCCGGCTACACCCACTATCCACATACCATGTATTAAGAGGTCTTCTGGGGCGTACCTGCACAACAGAAAATTAAGTTGAGATATCCACCCAAGCCGAGATGGTCTTGGGTTTTCCAAATTTATCAACAATGGTAAATTGTTTGTAATGAAGATTATTCAAATCAGGTTTATTCTTGATGAATTTACCAATCTTGTTTTGAAAACTGTTTGAGTTATTTTGGAAAACATTCATACCATTTGATTGATCAATTTTTGACTCGTATTGACGAAAAACCTTTTTATTAGTCATTCTTACCGATCTTGGTATGAATTGTTCTTGCACATTTTGTTTAGATCTCACATAATTGTTCTTTTGAAAAGATCTCAAACCTAAAGAAGGTTGATTAGGTAATTTTTGAAATCCATCAGTTTGATTTCTTATATATTGAGGATTAACATAACCTTTGCTCATGTTTGAATTTGCAAATTCTCTAGTATGTGATCTCTTTCCAAAATAACAATTTGCTGTATTGTGAGTCTTCTCATCACAATAAGTACAGTATTTGTTAAAATAACAATCTGTTGTGGAATGATTTCTCATGTCACATATGTGACGGTACTTGTTGAAATAGCACTCAGCAGTATTGTGATTTTCCATATCACATATTTCATAGTACTTTTGTGGAGTTATAAACAACTTTTTGTTAACTTTTGACATTGACACTATATTTGATTCATTTTTATATTTTGGTGTCAAATAGTTAAACTGTTGTTTTTCATTTGTCATATTTTGATTTTGTGCCAAATTATTTTGCATTTGTTTAACATGAACTTCCTTCTTGAATTCATTAGGAACAATTCTTTTTGCTACAGCGGAAGTCTTAAAATCTAAACTTGTTTTCAGATCAGAGTGAGATTTGTTCATATTATTCACCTTGTTGGTTTGAAGAGAATTCATATTTAACAAACCTGCTGACACAAATTTTATTGGTTTAAGTCTTATTGCCTGATTTGTTGCTTTGATCAACTTTTCTGAACTTTTGTTTTGTTCAGATTTTGATTTTGATGATTTCTTTCTTCTTCTTTGATTCTTTGACTTAGATGAACTTGGTTTATTTCTGGATTGAACATCGTTAGAAGAAGATTCCTTTTTAGATTGAACTTTTTTTAGATTAATGGTGTTTGAATCTTCTGATGTTCCTACCTGTTGTTTATCCTTATCTTTGCTTTGAACTTTCACTTCTTCTAATACAAAATTAATTTGATTAGAAGTGTTTTGTTTTGTTTGTTTTGGTTCATAAGATTTTATCTTGATTGGATGACCATTTTTAATCTTTTCTTGATCATTTTCAACAAAAACTTTTACATTTTCCTTTTCTTCTTCTGAATTCTTGTTTTTGACCTGAAAATCTTTAAGTTTAGCTTTATTCTCAGGAGAATGGTCATGTGTATTAAAGTTCTCTGGTAAAGTGTTTGTGATAGATTCAGGCATAGGTTCATGAGTGAAACCTAACCCTGCTTTCTGCTTATCATTTCTCTCACTTACCAGTTTTTCTACAATCATTTTTGAACTTTTTACTTTAGCAAGATCCATTTGAGTAGCAGCATGTGCTATCTTCTCCTGTTCAAGATTTTTGGTCATTTCTTTCAATTGTTTAGAGACAATTTCCAATTCTTTTAGTGTTTTGTTCCATGAAGTTTGAAGAGAATAATCTTTTGATCTGTTGTTTTATGATCAGATTTTAGTTTGTTATGCATTGATTCTTCTTGTTTTAATTTCTCGCATATTTTATATGAGTAGTTTCTATAGTATTCAATATGTTCATAGCACGATTTTGTGAAGAGTTTTTCTCTCACTTCATATGGGATTTCAGGGAATTTTGGAGATAAGGTTTCAGATTTTGAAGATGAAGTGTCAACCTTAGATTGATCAGACTGTGCCATTAGAGCTACTTCATCTGTATCCTCCTTAGGATCAGATTTGTCACTCCAATCATAGTCATCTTCTTCATTCTCACCTTCCACCTTTGGATCATTATTTTCTGACCAATCTTCTTCCTGTATTTCTGCAATAAGAGATAAGCTTGATGTTAAATAATTAGTAAATTGTTCAGCATATGCACTCCAATCATAACCATCTTTAATGCTGACTACTAAAGCTTTCTTGGTTTCATGAGATGGTTTTGTTTCATCTTTAAGCTTAGGCATAGGAAGACTTTGATAAGGCTTTTGAAAAGTCTTCTGAGCTGGTTGAAACCTTTGATTGCTAGAACTTGATGGAGCATTTCCTCTATTATTCCTTGGAGCTTTGCATTGTCTTGAGAAATGTCCATAACTGTTACAGTTAAAACAGCTTGATTTTGACTTATCAAACCCAAATGTCTTATTAGCACTTGGCTTGTACTTCCTGTTGACATATGAGTGTTTTTGTGTCCTGTAAGCAATCATCACCATCTGCCAGTTTAAGTCCATCTCTTCAACATCTTCAGGATCCATTTCACCAAATCCTGCAAAACAAGATCTAATTGAGTTAAATGGCTACCTTGATATGCTTGAAAACTAGCCATAAATGCAATGAATGTAGTTTTAGACTCTTCATCCTCTAATAGGATGTTTATCACATCTTTAACTTTTCCAGATTTAGCAGAGTTAGATGAAGAAGTCTCTCTTTGAACATTAGATGATTGAGACTGAGATTTAGGAGGAGATTGAGAATGAGACTGTGTTGTATAAGTAGGAGCACTAGTAAATGATGAATTAGTGAAAAATCCTGCTCCAACAAACAAATCTCCCTCTTCTTCTGTAATTTTCTCACTTTTTTCCATGAATGAATTTTCAATAGTGTTTGCAGGAGAAGCAACAAAATGATACTAAGACATTGATGTTGCTCTATCATTATTCCTTGAGCTTTCATCAATCTCTACTGACTCTATTTTGGCAATGAGTAGATCTAGATCCATAGGGAACTTCTCAGTATGCTTTAGTAAGGTTACTGTTTGTTTCCATGATGAGGGTAAAGCATTGAGTAGTCTAAGATTTAAATCTTCAGGCTTAATACCAGCTGTTGACATCTCATTTGTATGTTGAACAAATTTGTTTATCATCTGAGTTATGGTTTCTCCAGACAAATGTTGAAACAATTCTAATTGCCTTTTCAAATTTTGTTTCTTGAGATTTTGAATCTCCTTGCCTCCTTCACAAATAGTCTATTAGGCTTTATACATGGTGTATCAAGTTTGATATCCATCAAGCCTTGCAAGAACTTCCAGAGGTAGTCCTTTACACATCAAGGAGTATGCTTTGATATCATTCTTTACTCTTCTCAAATCATCTCCTTGAAGACCATCTTCACGAAAGGGTTCTTGAGAATCTTTAGTATAAACAAACCCTCTGTCAGACCCATCAGTGATTATAGGAATGTATGGTCCTTTCTCTATAGATTTCTAATGATCAGTGTCAATGGAATTTAAGTGATGTTTTAACCTAAGAGACCAATTTTAGAAATCAGCTCTATTTTTAAGTTTTGGAACTCTATTTTCAGAATCTTCTGATTTCACCATTCTTATATTTTGTTGTTTTTCTTAGATTTTGAATTAAGAAAACAAATGAAAAATTTTTTGAAAAATGTTCTTAAAAAAATTCTAAGTATCAAGGGTGATGTACCTGAATAGTAATCAACACCCAAACAGTTAATGCGCCTGGGTTGAGAGATGTCTAAGGGACTGCCTTAGAAAAATTGTCCAAATCGCCTAAGTTGATGCGTCTGAACAGTAGTAAAACGGAACAGTTGTAATGCGCCTACAAAGTTGTAAAGCGCCTCAACAGTTGTCAAGCATCTAAATAGTTCTAATACGCCTCAACAGAGATGATACTTCTGGACTTCTACTATTCAACAGTAGTGAAACGTCTGAACTAAAAACGTCCAAGCAGTGTTAATGCGACTAGACAGTAGTCAAACGCCTAACACTTAGCAAATTTTTCAGCGAATTTCAACCTAATGCGCCACATTCATGATGTTCATATGAATGTATCTAACTCAAAACTTCTAAAATTCTTGAAAAGTTGATGAATTGGATTAAAACATTCCAATTAGACTTGTTTTATACCGATAATCATTCTTCTAGCATCAATTTCTTTCAATATCAACAACAAATCAATCAATTTTGTGAATTTCCGTTAGGAAAATAATGACTTTTTCGAACACAAATTCAACAAATTATCTTGAATTTGATGAATTTAACTGCTAATTGTGGTTTAAAACATGTTTCTGATGATGAAACATGTAAGGCCCCGTACCCGGGCACCTCACAGCTGGTGGTTCATTGCACTTAAAACATTAGAAAACATACATTAATTTTGTAGCGGAATTTAAAACTTTCATTTATAGTTAAAAACATGTCAATTACAACATATGTTTTCATCTCAAAATACAAGACATGTCAAAATACGGATGCCTGCCTCAAAATGCTCCCAGTAGCTTATGCATCCATGCCTGCAACTCCTCAGCATGAACATATACCTGCCAACTATCATACATAAAAAAGTCAGCGACGCAGAATCAGTTCTAGTTTTATAATAAAACATACTTTTCTGAGATAAAAACCGTTCTTTACTTTATTTCAAAACATACTATACTTTACATCATTCGTGATCATGCATCATACGTACATATAGATAATATCATTATTATCTTCTTCATTACGTTCATTAACTTGTTTGTTCAACGTATTACATTATCGTTCATTTCACTTTCTAGATCCGGTCAGACTTTACCCTCTTTGTGGCACTCAGCCACGATTACTGAGGTCGAATGACGAGGATCCTGTTTTGTACTTTATTACGATAAATCATTTACGTTCATTCATACGTTCGTTCTTTCATACATTATCTTTCGTTCATTACTTCTTGTTACTCGAATCTTGTCTCTTGCAGTATCTCATGCTCGAAAGCTGATGCTGTGCCGGGGCCTGCTCACAAACCCCCGACTCATGTCCGAAGACTGACACAGCACCGGGATACGTGACAAAGATCCCATATGAGTCAATCAGAGGGATTGAACTCTAACCGAGTCTGTTGAAACACAAAGTCGCTCACCTTATTATCTCGTCCCATGCAATATCCCCAACTCATGTTCGAAGACTGAAACCGTGCCGGGGTCTGACAAACAACCCCTGACTCACGTCGAAAGACTAAGACAGTACCGGGATACGCGACACGGATCTCATCGTCCGTCACTTTCTTCATATGCAATACTCCCGACTCATGTCGGAAGACTGATACTGTGCTGGGGCCTGCTCACAAACCCCCGACTCATGTCCGAAGACTGACACGGTACCGGAGTACACAATCTATATCCTCTCTCATGCAATACCCCCGACTCATGTCCGAAGACTGATACTGTGCCGGGGCCTGACACACAAACCCTCGACTCATGTCCGAAGACTGACACAGTACCGGGACATGGGAGTCGCTCACCTCATAACCATGCTTGCAAGCCATTCAGTACTTTCTCTTTTATTCATCATTCATGCACGCATTCATTCATCACGTTCCTCTTTTCAATATCTTCCACTTTATGTTACATAATACTTTCATTACATTTATTAACGTTCAACGCAAAGCCAAGGGATGACATACGTACATAATAAGGAACATACATATAATCATAAACATACACCATCACCATACAGGCAACATCATACATACATAACACACATCAAACACAAGCCATCACATCATAACCAGGCCTATCTTCCCATAATACCCCTTAAAATCCACTTAGAAAACCTTAAGTCCAAAGTGGGCGCATGGGTCCTTCCAGGCGCATGAGCATAAAATTCTAAGTATAAAACAGTTTAGGCGCATGGGCATTGTTTGGGCGTTTCTGCCCTGTTCAGGCGCATCACCAACACTTAGCCGTTTCAAGCACTTGGGCGCATGGGCACTATTTAGGCGCATGGCCAATACTTAACCGCTTCATTCACTGGGATGCATGGGCACTGTTTAGGTGCATGGTCCATACTTAGCCGTTCCATCACTTGGGCGCATGGGCACTATTTAAGCGCATGGCCAACACTTGGGCGCATGGCCAATACTTAGACGCATGGGCCACTGTTTAGGCGCATGGCTAACACTTGGGCATCTGGTCTCTCATGCTGGACGCATGGACAACTGTTTGGACGCATGAGCCACCTCTGGGCGCATGGACCACTGTTCATGTTCATCAAACATTCTCAAATATTTTCTATGTTACCAATTTCACTCGATTATAATTCTAAGCATACCCAAACACATATCTAACATACTAAGGCCATCTAAGCATGCTAAACATCATCACTAACCCATAATCATCACTATAACATACATACATACATACATCATTCGAACATAAAGCTGTAAACCCACGGTTTCTTAAAAAGATGCTACATCGTATGCATAATAGCCCCAAATCAGTTGAAAATCAATAAAAGAGGGGTTCTAGAAACTCACCTTGAGAAGCTTTTGAGCAGCACTCTTCCAGTTCAAGACCCACTTCGTTCAGCTCTTTGAATCCCGAAAACAAACTCTAAAACCAGAACTTCAGTCAAGAACTCAATACTTAGCTGAAATCGAGCTCAAACAAGAGAAGACTTACCTTTTTCAGCTTCTTCTTGCTCTTTCTCTCTCTAGAACCGGGCTCTCTCTCTCTTCTTCTTCCTCCGAGATCAAAGCAGCTTTCTGCTTTGATATGGGTGACCATGCCCTTTAAAATCTTAAAATAATAAGATTTGTATTTGTACACTTTATTCCCCTCCACTTGTGCACAATTTCTATTCTTTCCATTTACTTTTCTTTTCCTTCCGTTTAAATAAAATTCGGGGTGTTACAAGTCTACCCCCCTTAAAGAGGTTTCATCCCCGAAACCCGTCGCTTCTCGAACAGTTACGGGTAACACTGTCTCACCTCTTCTTTGATCTTGCATTTAAACTCAGATCCCTTTGGGCTTCACTGCACCCGCACAAGTAAAACCATCATCCTCCTTAGTCTATTCTCTCCTTCTTATTAGTAGTGGTCACCAGTTACTCCTCGTGGAGGAATACTCTGTCCATCTCAGTATTCTCTAGTAGCATGATCATATCCTCATTGGTTGAGCTCTTTATTAGACGAGATGCATGGAACATCAGATGAATTCCACTTAACTTATCGGGTAGCTACACTCGATGTGTCACTTCTCCTACCTAAGCAACAACTAGGAATGACCCTCTACACTTTAATATTAGCTTTACTTGATTTCAAATCAAGCAATCCGCTCTCTTGGTCGAAGCCTTCCTCATACTTCATTGTCGTAGGTCGTCACTGAACTCTGGTTGTGCACGGTTGAGCAATCCATCTTGGGGTTTGAGTCATAGGCTACTGATCATTTCACCCGGAGATGCATGTCTACCTACCTATGTCAGTCTTGAGCAGCCTAGCAGGAACAAGCACTCTCTCTCAATTCTATCACGCAATCCTCTAGGGAATTAGGTAACCTGGTAGACTTACTAATAGCAATGCGTAATTCGAAGGGCTCATCGATCTTCCTACCCCTAACGTGAAACATCACAGAAAATAGCAGCAACAAAGCTACTACTAACGTCACAATTAAAGCATAGATGCATAAATCTAAACTTGCAAGAACGTACCTGACGTTACCTCGGAGTCTGACCTAGCCTCATCCCGGTCATGCGAAGGCTCTAGCCTTCACCCTCTGTTCTCCTTCCTCGTACCGGAACTTCCTACCCTTGATTTCTTGCAGTCTCTACTCATGTGTCCTGTCTTGCCACTTTCGTAGAATTTAGCCATTTGACAGTCCCTCTCTGTGGCCCTCCTTTCCAAACTGAAAACAAACGTTCAGTCCCCACTTGCACTCCCCCTCATGGCCTCTGCCACACTTGTTGCAAATCTCTCCTTTTCTTTCCATTCTCTTCCGATCATCGTCCCTCGACACTGTACCTCCATACTCAAATCCACCATCATTGTCTTGTCTTCCTTTCCCCTTCTTAACATAGGCTCGCTCCTCCCCTTCGTCTATCATCACCATCGCCCCCCGCTCGTCGTACAATCTTCCCGCCAGGTCAACTGCCGACCTAAACGTGCTCGGTCGGGCAGCGATCATGTGCCTACGGATGTCCGCTGGCAAGCCCAGAATATACGTCTTGATATTTCGTGAAAGGGACGTCACCTGATCCGGCACCAGACTTGCCATCTCATTGAACTTTGTGGTGTACTGTTGATGTGTCAGGGTTCCCGCCTCTAGTTGCAGGAATTCGCTTTCAACTTTATCTATCTCACGATGAGGACAGAATTCCTCAATCACCAGCTTCTTCAACTCCAGCCATCTCATCTTTCAATAGCTCTGTTACCCTCGGCTTGGACTATATTGTCCCACCAGCACAGAGCCGAGTCCACAAAAGAATAGGCAGCAAACTTTACTTTCTGATCCTCCCGGCACTCGCTGATAATCAATACCGCTTCCATCTCTCTCACCCATCGGTGAGCAACAGCAGCAGTGTTGTTTCCATCAAAAGTTGGGGGCTTGCATCGTTGAAACGCCCCATAATTACAGCCTCATGCCGCCTCCGGCGCAGGCTCTTCCTCTTCGTCCTCTTCGTCATCGAAGAAAACTGTTTTAGTCTTGGGTCGTCTCCTTTCGCCCGAAGATCTACCCCTTTCCTGTCTCTCCCCATGTTTAACAACCTTCATAACTTCAGTCACCACAGACGGTCGGATCGTCTGCATCACCTGATGCACTTCCTCCCTGACCGCCTCTCTCAGCGAGGCTCTCTAATTAGCGTTCTCATCACCGCCCTCCTGATGAGGGGTCTCGGGTTCCTCATGGGCTACTCTTTCAGCCCTAGACCTTCCTCTTGTGTCCCGTGGTTCAGCACCACGTCCACCACTGTCTCCACCTCGTGAAGCTTTCTAACACACTATAAGATTCAAACACTAACGCGGTCATTCAAGGTAATAACTCAGTTTATGTTAAGTATAGTAAGTCCCTAATTACAGTGGCCAGTTGTGATTAGCCACTTACTTTACTCTTCATACCGCAAGCAGTTTATATCCTGACTACATCAGTATCTAAATCTACACAATACCACACAAGCTACATAACATGCGCACATAATGTCGGTTAACAATAACTTACATAAAACCTTTACCTGCAGGCACGTAGCTACTAGGACTAGCATCCCTTTTCCTTTTAGTCCAATTCTTTGTTTAAGATTAGGTTTTCCAAAATATTTACCCAATTCATATAAACCTTTGCTCTGATACCAACTTCTAAGGCCCCGTACCCGGGCACCTCACAGCTGGTGGTTCATTGCATTTAAAACATTAGAAAACATACATTAATTTTGCAGTGGATTTTAAAACTTTCATTTATAATTAAAAACATGTCAATTACAATATATGTTTTCATCTCAAAATACAAGACATGTCAAAATACGGATGCCAGCCTCAAAATGCTCCCAGTAGCTTATGCATCCATGCCTGCAACTCCTCAGCATCAACATATACCTGCTAACTATCATGCATACAAAAGTCACCGATGCTGATTGAGTTCTAGTTTTATAATAAAACATAATTTTCTAAGTTAAAAACCGTTCTTTACTTTATTACAAAACATACTATACTTTACATCATTCTTGATCACGCATCATACGTACATATAGATAATATCATTATTATCTTCGTCATTACGTTCATTAACTTGTTTGTTCAACGTATTACATTATCGTTCATTTCACTTTTTAGATCCGGCCAGACTTTACCCTCTTCGTGGCACTCAGCCACGATTACTGAGGTCGAATGACGAGGATCCTGTTACGTACTTTATTACGATAATTCATTTATGATCATTCATACGTTCGTTCTTTCATACATTATCTTTCGTTCATTACTGCTTGTTACTCGAATCTTGTCTCTTGCAGTATCTCATGCTCGAAAGCTGATGCTGTGCAGGGGCCTGCTCACAAACCCCCGACTCATGTCCGAAGACTAACACAGCACCGGGATACGTGACAAAGATCCCATATGAGTCAATCATAGGGACTGAACTCTAACCGAGTCTATTGCAACACAAAGTCACTCACCTCATTATCTCGTCTCATGCAATATCCCCGACTCATGTCCGAAGACTGATACTGTGCCGGGGTCTGACAAACTAACCCCCGAATCATGTCCGAAGACTGACACAGTACCGGGATATGTCACACGGATCTCATCATCCGTCATTTTCGTCATATGCAATACTCCCGACTCATGTTCGAAGACTGATACTGTGTTGGGGCCTGCTCACAAACCCCCGACTCATGTCCGAGGACTGACACAGTACCAGAGTACGAAATCTGTATCCTGTCACATGCAATACCCCCCGACTCATGTTCGAAGACTGATACTGTGCTGGGGCCTGACACACAAACCCCCGACTCATGTCCGAAGACTGACACAGTACCGGGATACGCGAAAAGGGCCTCTTTCGAGTTTGTTGCGACACAGAGTCGCTCACCTCGTAACTATGCTTGCAAATCATTCAATACTTTCTCTTTTATTCATCATTCATGCATGCATTCATTCATTACGTTCTTCTTTTCATTATCTTCCACTTTACGTTACATAATACTTTCATTACATTTATTAACCTTCAACGCAAAGCCAAGGGAAGACATACATACATAATAGGAACATACATATAATCATAAACATACACCATGACCATACAGGCAACATCATACATACATAACACACATCAAACACAAGCAATCACATCATAACCAGGCCTATCTTCCCATAATACCCCTTAAAATCCACTTAGAAAACCTTAAGTCCAAAGTGGGCACATGGGTCCTTCCAGGCGCATGAGTATAAAATTCTAAGTATAAAACAGTCTGGGCGCATGGGAAATGTTTAGGCATTTTTGCCCTGTTCTGGCGCATCACCAACACTTAGCCGTTTCAAGCACTTGGGTGCATGGGCACTGTTTAGGCGCATGGTCCATACTTAGCCGTTCCATCACTTGGGCGTATAGGCACTATTTAAGCGCATGGCCAACACTTGGGCGCATGGCCAATACTTAGACGCATAGGCCACTGTTTAGGCGCATGACCCACCCTTGGGCGCATGGCCATCACTTGGGCATCTAGTCTCTCATGCTGGACGCATGGACAACTGTTTGGGCACATGGACCACTGTTCATGTTCATCAAACATTCTCAAATCTTTTCGATGCTACCAATTTCACCCGATTATCATTCTAAGCATACCCAAACACATATCTAACATATTAAGGCCATCTAAGCATGCTAAACATCATCACTAACCCATAATCATCATTATAACTTACATACATACATACATCATTCGAACATAAATCTATAAACCCATGGTTTCTTTAAAAGATGCTTAGATCGTATGCATAATAGCCCCAAATCAGTTGAAAATTAGTAAAAGAGGGGTTCTAGAAACTCACCTTGAGCAGCTTTTGAGTAGTACTCTTGCAGTTCAAGACCCACTTCAATTCAGTTCTTTGAATCCCAAAAACAAACTCTAAACAACCAGAACTTCGGTCCAGAACTCAATACTCAGCTAAAACTGAGCTCAAACAAGAGAAGACTTACCTTTTTTAGCTTATTCTTCCTCTTTCTCTCTCTAGAACCGGCCTCTCTCTCTTCTTCTTCCTCCGAGATCAAAGCAGCTTTCTACTTTGATATGGGTGACCATGCCCTTTAAAATCTTAAAATAATAAGATTTGTACTTTGTACACTTTATCCCCCTCCACTTGTGCACAATTTCTATTCTTTCCATTTACTTTTCTTTTTTTTCCGTTTAAATAAACTTCAGGGTGTTACAAAACACATCTGAAATCCACAGAATTTCAATTAAATTGTCTATCAATCACAAATTCAGTGAATTTTTGAGTTTGACAGTTCGACACAACTCAAAGATCACTCTACCAACAGCTCAGATACGATTTGATAGGATCAAATGTATCAATCTGTGATGATCTACGAACACAATTCAAAGAAATACAAACAAAGTAATCAAATTAAGCAAGATATCAAGAAAATTCACTGTTTCATTAATATCAAGCAAAGACAATTACAAATAAGTAAGCAGTTTTCGTCTCTCTTACTAACTGCAACAATCTAAGCTATTTATAATGAAACACATGGAACTAACAAAATTACAAAACTAGTCCCTATACTATTACAAATAGTAAAAAGAAACATAAAGACAACATGTTAATCTTTCTAGAGAACTAACAATCAGCATACGACTTCTGTCTATCTTTAGCTGCCTTCATGAAGGCCTTGATCTTTTCAAGCTTCTCAGCCGTTGCCTCGACTACCTCGACCATCCTTAGTTCATTTTGACTAATATCACCCCAACAGATGGGTGTTCTGCATCTCCTACCGTATAGCATCTCATAAGGTGGCATACCAATGCTGGCATGATAACTATATTTTTATCAGAATTCAGCTAACGGTAAGTGGTCATCCCAACTTCCCCTAAAATCGATAACACATGCTCGAAGCATGTCCTCTAATGTCTGAATGGTCCTCTGTAACTGACCATCTGTCTGGGGATGATAAGTCGTGCTGAAGTGTAACCTCATCCCCATAGAATTGTGGAATTTCTTCTAAAATTTGGATGTAACCCGAGTGTTATGATTAGACACAATAGACACCGGCACACCGTGACGAGTTACAATCTCTTTGATGAAAAGATCCGTTAACCTCTCAGATGAATACGTCTTGCGGATCGGTAGGAAGTGAGCACTCTTCGTCAAGCGGTCAACAATCACCTATATATCATTATATCCTTTCAGGGTACATGACAGCTTCATAATAACATCCATGGTGATGTGCTCCCACTTCAATTCTAGTATATCCAAAGGTTGGATCTTCTCATACGGCTTCTGATGCTCGGCCTTCACCTATAGACAACTAAGGCATTTACTCACATACTTCACCACGTCATGTTTCATATCCGGCCACCAATAATCCTTCTTCATGTCTTGATACATCTTTGTGGCACCTGGATGAATGGAGTATCGATTCTTGTGAGCTTCATCCAAAATCTTCACCCGTAGATCCCCAAAATGAGGAATCCACACCCGTTCAAATCGGGTTTTAACACAAGTGTGTTTTCACCCAATTCCACAACCAGACCCCTCATTCTTTCCGAGTTAAGATGATCATCCTTCAGTGCCTCATCTTGAAACTCTTTAAATTGCTTCATCACGTCAAAGGTCATGATTAGCTCATACGCTTTCACCCAAATATCAGGCCTGCTAGCAGTAAGATACATAATCATAGCCATGTATAAATGTTCATCTACATATTCCCCCTCAAGATCAGTTCCAAGGGAGTGTTTTCTTGCTATGGGTGTCGTAGAAATCTTACAATTAGTCATGTTGAACCTCTTTAGTATGTCCTGAACATACTTTGACCGACTAATGAAGATGCCATCTTCAACTTGCTTCACTTGAATTCCCAGAAATAAATTGAGTTCCCCCATGGCACTCATTTCAAATCTATCTTTCATCAGCTTCTCAAAGTCTTTGCAGAGCTTTGGATTAGTTGAACCAAAGATAATGTCATCCACATATACTTGGACTAGCAATATGTCATTTCCATGTCCTTTGATGAAGAGAGTTCCATCTATAGTACCTCTCTTGTATCCATATTTGCAAAGATACTCAGATAGCATCCCATACCACTTCCTGGGTGCCTGATGCAGTCCATAGAGAGCTTTGTCAAGCTTGTAGACACAATTAGGATGACCAGGATCTACAAAACCAGGTGGCTGTTTGACAAACACCTCCTCATCAATCACTCCATAAAGAAAAGCACACTTCACATCAAGTTGAAAGACCTTGAAGTTCTTGGATGCAGCAAATGCTAGGAATATCCTAACAGCTTCCAGTCTTGCTACAGGAGCAAAGACATCAGTGTAGTCAATCCGTTCTTCTTGTGTGTACCCTTGAACAACTAGTCTAGCCTTGTTCTTAATGATAATGCCTCTATCATTCTTCTTGTTCTTAAACACCTATTTGGTTCCAATGGTGGTCTTCCTATGAGCAAGATGACAAAGGTTCCAAACTTTCTACATTTTGAATTGAAGTAGCTCCTATTGCATAGCTTCAACCCAACTACCATCCTTTAGAGCCTCATGAACTTTCTTTGACTCTATCTAGGATAAGAAACAAGAATGAAGACAAACATTTGCTTCATGGGTTTGTCCTCTTGTTTTTACCCCTGTGAAAACAGCTCCAATGATGTTTGTCGTGGGGTGGGACTTGTGGATCCTTAGCTGAGGGATCACAGCGAGTTGCTGAGATAGATCTAAACTAGAAAATTTTAGATCTGGAATAGATGTTTCACCCACCACATCAGCACAATTATCAAGAGAGACTTGATCCAAGGAGTGTGTTACATCATTGATGTTGTCATCTATGGATTGGTTATCAGCACCAAGAAAGTCTTGATCACTATCACCACTACCATCATTGTCTTCCGCAATTGAAGCATCTCTATCTGGTTGTGGAGTGTCTGAGATGGAATTTGAAGGCATACTAGATGTATCAGCTGAGTTTGTCACTGTAGTGCCGATAGAAAACTCATTTGCAGAAGTAGTTCCCACTGGAGTTGAAGATATGTTACTTGAAGGTCTTCTCAGCTGAAATCTTGGATCAGGATCACATGTGTTTAAATTTTTTGTAGATCCTGAAACAGTCTCACAAGATTTGTTAAAACAGTTGGTAACTAAATCAAGATCAACGAGCCAATCAGGACCAGAACTAGCCACACAGGGTGTGTGTTCATTGAAAGTCACATTGGCTGACTCCTCAACAATTCTAGTTCTGAGATTGTATACTCTATAATCCTTAGCTTGGGAAGAGTATCCAATGAAGTGTCCATCGTCTGATTTCCCAGCAAATTTGGCAATTTGATGCTTGGTATTCAAAATGGTGCAAGGACAAGCGAATGACCTGAGAAAACCAATGAAAGGCTTCCTCTTATGCCAAAGTTTATAAGGAGTCTTGCCATGAGTCTTAGCTAATAAAAATCTATCTGCATATAGCAGGCAGTGTTGACTGCCTTTGCCCAGAAGGTAATGGGCAGCTTAGAGTCAGACAACATGGTTCTTGCAGCTTCAATCAGTGTCATGTTTCTCCTCTCAACAACACCACTCTGTTGAGGAGTTCTGGGAGCATTGTCTTGTCTTGTAATACCCTTTTCATCATAAAATGTATCAAGGATTTGGTTCTTAAATTTAGTTCCCTGATCATATGTTATGATCAGATTGATTCTCAATCTTTAAGATGAAATTCTTCAGAATCTCAAGAGTCTTATCCTTAGTTCTAAGGAAGAAAACCCAAGTGAATCTTATAATGTCATCTGTGATCACTAAATAGTATGAGGTTCTTCCTAGACTATTACACTGGTGGGGCCAAAGAGATCCATATATAACAAGTGTAGGGGTGTAGTGACGGAGTTCATTTTCTTAGGCTTGTGAGTTACCTTATGTTGCTTCCCTTTCAGGCATGCAACATAGTGGTCATCACTTGTAAACTCTTTCTTTGGCATTCCAGTTACCAATACATTCTTAATCAATTTATTCATGTTTTTAAAGTTTACATGGCACATTCTTTTATGCCATAGGAAAGACTCATCACTATTGGCTTTAGACAGAAAGCATGAAACTTCTCTAGAGAGATGTTTCTTGCAAATCCATCTGTACATGTTCCCTTTCCTGGGGGCTCTAAGTAGAATATGCTTATGAGGAATGACCACCCCGAGCTTGTGAACAATGCACTCATGCTCAGTATAAAGCATATTATGACTGATCACAAAATTAGGATACACTCAGAAGATTATACTCAAGCTCCTTGACAAAGTTTACCTTTTCAATACTAAGCTTACTCATCTCCTCCAAAGCAACTGGCCCTCCATCAATGCTTTCAAAGTTCTAGAGTAGTGACCTATTGCCTGTCATATGCCTGGAACAACCACTATCAATGATCCAGACATTTTTGTTTGTCTTCAGCTATCCCTTCACAAAGAAAATGATTAGTTACATTTGGAAACCCAAGCCCTACTTGTCTTGGGCTCATTTAAAGAAACATAAGGTAATGCAACAGTAATAGATCCTATGGTTATGCTAGGAGGATCTTGAGCTGTTGTTGATGGAGAATTCTCAGTCACTTGGTCTTTCTTAGACTTCCACACCACCTTTGGAGTGTTGGACTTGACCTTCAATACTTTGGAAGCTTTTGATACTTCGGAAGATTTGATGACTGAGCCTTCAGAAGATCCTGCAGACACTTCAATAGACTTTAGTGCTTCGGAAGTATTGCTTCCTTTCGAGACCACTTTTCTTCCCAAAGCAATTTTCCACTTGCCTTCTTCTTAGATTTGGAGCTTCCGAAGGAAACAAATTTTCCTTCAGAAGCTTGAATCTTCTTGGAAGTCTTTGTCTTGGTCATGTGAAGAGTACCTTTAGTATTCTATGGACAATCCATAGCAAGATGAGCGGTACTTTCACACATGACACACTCAATTTTCTTCTTCCCATGTCTTCTGCTAGGAACAAGACTGATTTTGGTCACATCTCCTCTCCACCTTCATCTTTGTAGATGCTGAGATAGTCCTTTTGGGCTGCGAACTGTTCTTGGAGTTTGATGGTCCAGGATGTGCAGCAGTGGTACACAGTGGATCAGCCTTCTTCTTGATACTGATATGATTTGAACAAAAACCAGAACTCTTAGCAGAAGAGTTTTGGTTGATGTCTTTAGTCTTTGGTACTTCAAATCCTGCAGAGATAAACAATTGTTTCTACCTAGAGTCAAAAGTAGCCTTGATCTCTTGAGCCTTCCTCGCTTTCCTCTTGCTCTTCCTGATCAAGTTCTTCTTATTGACTTGGTCATCACAGTCTTCTCTTCTCCTCAGATTGATAGTGGCCCTTTTTAGAATCCTCCTCTTCACTCTTCTTAGAGGAATTCTTCACTATCACTTCTTCATCCTCTTCACTCAAAGGATATATGAGAGGAAGCTCATCTTCACAAGTTCCACACCTAGGTGATCTTAAAGACAAGATTGTGTGTGGAGGAGCTATCTCATTTGATCCTAGTCCCTACTTGTTTTGATAGCATACTTTGTTATGCAGGGATGAGGATATCATGTTCTTGAAGGTCTCTTCTTCAAGAACACATTTGTCTGCCCTGGCCTTGCTGATCACAAGCTCAGCTTGGCACTCAGTCAACTTGGTTATGAGATCCTTGATCTGAGTCTTAAAATCTGTATGCTCATGTTTTAGAATGAAATGGTTTTCTCTAAGTCCTCAATCTTTAGTTTATAATCATTTTCACACTTTATAAAATCAGCTTTTAAAATGTTTAAGGACTCAAGATCAGATCTCATTTCCATGTTATAGGACCTATATCTATTAATTTTAACAATGCATTCAGGGGTACAGAGATGTTCCAATACCTTGGCTTCACCATGATCTTCCATCAGTGCTTGGTTTGGAGAAGCATCTTCCACCTGGAAGTTCCAGTCAAGCCTCCTTCTTCAACAGCAACAGCAGCCTGCTGCTTTGGCTTCTCATTCTGGGGGCTTTGTCAGTATAGTTGGGTCTGTACTGTGTTTGGCCACCATTTGTTCTAGGTGCCTTACACTCCCTAGTAAAGTGGCCTATCAAGTTATAGTTATAACACTTGACTTTGCCTTTGTCCAGACCAAACTTTCCACTAGTTGCATTGCTTAGAAACTTCCTTCCAGTCTACTTGTAGAACTTCTTGGCTTTGTGACTGAGCAGAACCATCTGCTGGACTATCTCCATGTACTCCAGATCATCTGGATGGATACAGTCCAGGTATTCGAGGGTGAACAGGAAGCTGCCACAACTTTTATCAGAAGACACAAAAGCTTGAGAAAAACTTGTGTTGGATCAAGAAGAAGGCTTCCGAAGCTTAGCATGGAACTTCCGAAGGTTGTAGAGTTCTTCCGAAGATAAAGTGAAAGATCAACTTTCGAAGACAGAACTCTACTTCCGAAGTCAAGAGCATGCTTCCGAAGGTCAATTCTTAGAAGAGCAATCAGAAGACTACTTACGAAGTATGAAGAAAAGAAGAAGCTCCCAAGCCTTAGAAGAAGTAGCTTTTTTCGAAGTATAAGTGGCTTCGGAAGTACTTGTTCTTCTGAAGCCATCTAACCTTCGGAAGACACTGCTATGAACCAGTGGACATAAGTATGGTCTATGACACTTCGCTACAGACCTCTGATACTGTATGGAGTTTTCTCAAAGAGGCATGCGGTTGACCATACTTTATTCCACTGTTTAACCTTTATGATAGTACATGTTACCAAATAGTTGGTGAAAAAAGGTAACTCAGGGACATGTCCTAACTACCATATCTGAGATAAGACTTTATCCAAGATACCTTAAACTATAGCCTTGCAGTATAGGCTTTAGCTATAGGATCCCAGCCGGTATCAAAGTATATCCTGCTATAGGTTGTATTATATATAGTTTCTCATTGTAACTTGAAAAGACAAGCTTGTAAGTGTCTTGTAATACTTGAGTTGAGAAGCAATATTTACAAGTACCTTGAAAATTACCTTCTGTGTTATTTATTACTTACTATATTATGATCAACTCTTATTGACTCTATCTTCATTCGAGTGTTGTTCAAAGTGAGTTTGAGAGAAAACTAAGTGTTAAGTGACCTTAACCGATCCTGCAATTGGTATCAGAGCTTCTTAGGCTCTTGATTACATGATCTAACCATCCAAATCAACCTGTTTTTCACTCCTCCCTACAACTCACTCACTCAAAATGGCCCTTAGCAAATCTGAAGTAGAGATGGGAACTATGACAAAGGCTCCCATCATTACTCCTGAAAACTTCAGGTTGTGGAGCAGAAGAATGGAAAGCTTCATCAGATACCAAGACAGTAAGATGTGGAACTCCATTGTCAACGGCCCATATAACCAAAGGTGGCATCACCTAGTGGAAACGGTGCCATGATGAAAAAGCTGTTGAAGACTATTCTGACGAGGACCAAAAGAATATAGACATCAACAACAATGCTATGACCATTCTCATGACTGCAATACTGACTTCCATCATGGTGGGGTTTGAGCATTGCAAGTCTGCAAAGGAACTGTTTGATGCTCTTGCTCAGATGTACTCAAGCTCCAATGACTGAAAGAAGGAGAGACACTCAGCCAGCAGTATTTCATGTATATGGATATTATCTCCTCTCTTCAATCTGTGAAGCTCACTCCTGAACTCAAAGATCTCACAAGAAAGTTCATGAGTGCTCTTCCAAACGAGTGGACATTTTACTGTGTCTCTATCAAGAGGACATAGAACTTGAACACTCTCACTATGACTGAACTTTAGGGCATCCTTGATGGATATCGTTTAGAGATGGAAAGTAAGAAGGTCCACCAAGCAAGCCAACCTTTGTGTCTTCCTGCTAGCAAAGCTTTAATGATTGCAGAAGGCTCAACACTCCCACAACCTTAGCACTACCTGACTTACCAGCAACCATCCTGCTCTTCTGGACCTTACATCACTTTTCTTGAGACTCCAAGGTCTCAACAGGCTCAACACAATTCCTTTCAGGAAAATTGTGCCTTTGTCTCAGGAAGTGGACACTCCAGTGATTTTCAATACTATTTTGATGATCTTGAGTGTTTTAATCCAGATGATGTGGAGTATGTGGACATTGTCTAACAGTTGGCTCTTTTAACTTATTGAGTGAAGAAGTTATTTAAGAGAACTGGAAGGCAATTCCCACAAAACCCACTACGAGCAAGTTTGGGTTTGACAAGACCAAAGCAAAGTGTTACAACTGTAACCAACTCGGTCACTTTGCAAGGGAATGCAAGGCTCCCAAGACCAATTCGGGAACCCCACAGGCCTCCACACATCCCTCAACCTCAAAGTCCACTGGAAAGTCAACTAAAACAGCTGCAATGGCTCAAGAAGTTGACTAGAGCTTCATGGTACAGGATATGACTCCTACTCAAGCTCTCATGGCCGGAACAAATGATGCCCAGGTATATGAACATCTTTGTACTCTAGCCTATATAGATAAAGTTAAACTTTATTATGATTACAATATGGAAATCAGATCTGATATTGAGCCTTTAAATATTTTAAAATCTGATTTTAAGAGAGTTGAATCTGACTACCAAAAGAAAATTGAGGAGTTAGAGAAAACTGTCTCTTTTAAAACATGAACACACCAACTACAAGACTCAAATCAAGGATATGATATCCAAATTGTCAGAGGCTCAAGCCCAGCTTGTCACTGTTGAGGCTCAGGCTAGGAAGCATGCTATTTCTAAGCAGAACTTCCAAGCTATTCTTGCATCATCCTCCCACTCCAAACTCTATTATCAGAACAAAGGAGGGTTGGGAACCAATGAAATTGCTCCACCAAACTCTTATGAGTCTATTAGACAACCTAGATGTGGTACTGAGGAGCAAGAGGTTCCAATTGTTGACCCTTCCTCACTAGAGTTGAAGGATGAAGCAAAATAATGGCCACCACAGGGAAGGAAGAGGTAGATGTAACCATCTCCTCGTGTGAAGAACAAATCCTAACCAGTAAGGCTAGAAGAAGCAGAGTTAAAGCTGCTAGAAGAACTGCCAAGAATGTGGTTGCGTCCAAACTAAAGATTGACCTGAAGTAGAAAGGTGTCTTTATCTTAACTGGGTTCCAAGTGTTAGGTACTTCTGATTCAGGAAAGGAGTGTAATACCAGCACACCTATCCTACCAAAGGATCAAAATTTGAAGGGAAAGGATGCTAATAAAGAGAAAAATCCCAAGAAACAGCAACCCTCACAGTCCTAAAAGACTAACATTGCATGCATAATGTGTGGTCTGCATAACCACATGCCAAAAGATTGTTACTATAATCCTGCAAGCGCACATTATGCAAATAATCTTAGAAAAGAAGGAGCCAGGGAAGGTTTCACATTTGGACCTTTTCAAACAGTTCAAGTGATGAAAAAGGAAAAGCTAGTTTCTAAAGCAAGGTTGCTTTCGGAAGAGACTCTTTGTAAGGCCCCGTTTCCGGACGCTTACAACTGGTCAACTATTGCACATAAAACATACATTTATAGTTATTTTACATAAACAATATACTTTGCATTTAATTATCAAAACATTACAGCGGAAACATTGAAAAATGGCATTTCATTTCATCATAAAAAAATTTGCAAAATAATGCATCGTTTGTCGGTTACAAAATTACATTGTTGTATTGAATCACAAATCTTTATATAAATGGATGCCATCCAAAAGAGCTGAGCAGCCGCCTCGTGCCATCCTCAGCAATGCTCACCTGCCAACTGGAAAATGCATAAAAGTCAGCGTTGCTGAGTGACATCTAGTTTTATAACAAAACATACTTTACTTTCATAAAACCGTTCTTTGCTTTCTTTCAAAATCATACTATACTTTACATTTGTCTGTGATCATACATCGTACGTACATACAGATAATATATTATTATCTTCTTTAATCTTTCATGCCTCATTCTTTACTTTTCCTTTCTGTCACCCATAAACCTTCCCTTCTATTCAAGTACTAAACCTAGGCCCATCATAGACCTTCTATAATGCTGCATCGCACCTTCTGGTCACAGTACCTAGGGTAAGGTTTATGTTTACTATGCAATACCTTTCTGTTCATGGTTCTGCACCTAGGCCTCTCATAGACCTTCTATAACGATGCATCGCACCTCATGGTCACAGTACCTAAGGTAAAGTTTATATTTACTATGCAATACCTTTCTGTTTATGGTTCTGGACCTAGGCCTCTCATAGACCTTCTATAACGATGCATCACTCCTCGTGGTCATAGTACCTTAGGTAAGAATGTACATGTACCATTGCCATAAGCAATAGCTTTCTGTTCATGGATCTGGACCTAGGCCTCTCATAGACCTTCTATAATGGTGCATCACACCTCGTGGTCACAGTACCTAAGGTATGCAGCAATAGTTTTATGCAAATTGTCAATCACAAGGAAAGACCCCGATGTGCATGCCATGCCTACAAGGCTATCATTACTTTCATTACTTGTTAATGCATGCACTCTTACTTCATGTTCCCCTTTCATTATCTTTCACTTTACATTACATAATACTTTGTTCATTCATTAACATAAAGGGTAAAGTCATAAGAAAGATAAACATACATCATCACAAGGAACATAAACATATCATTCATACATCATCATGCAGGGCATCATACATACATAACATACATCATGTTTAACCATGCAACATCATCATCATCATCATGCATAAGCATCAATCACAATACATTACATGCCCAACACACCATCTTTGACCTCAAAAATCAACTTTCATAACCCCCGGGAACCTCCTAGGTCAAATCCTACATTACTCCTTTTTCCCCAGGGAGTTAGAATTTTTCTAAGTGTTCATCCGCATTTCCTATAGTCATCTGTATTTCCTATAGTTCATCTGCATTTGCTATAGTTCATCCGCATTTGCCTTATTGTTCATCCGCATTGGATTTACTTCATCCGCATTTACTTTACTTCATCCGCATTTGTCATCCGCATTAGTGTAACTCATCCGCATTCCATACTTAGTCAAATGCTCATCCGCATTGACTCACTTCATCCGCATTGACTTACTTCGCTAATCCGCATTTCCATACTTAGTCAAATGCTCATCTGCATTGACTCACCTCATCCGCATTGACTTACTTGCTCATCCGCATTGACTTACTCTGCTCATCCGTATTTACTTCCACACAGGCAGATTTAAAAACTTATCAAATGGGTCTAAAACATCAGATTCAATTTCCATGCACCATTCATCATGTTCTAATTACCCCTAAGCCTTAGAAACACAGTCATACATCATCAAGTATGAACATAGTCACACCTCACAGCATAACATCATTATACACACATTCAAGCATACGGGTCCGAAACCCAACTATATAAAAACATACATTCATGCATTTCCAGCCCCAAAATTAGTTAAAAACTAGTAAAAGAGGGACCCTAGAACTCACCTTTGCAGCTTTTTGAGTATGGCTTCCTCCAAACTCGTTTGCAAATTGAATTCAACTACTTAGAACCCACTAAAAACATACCCCAAACACATACAAACACACATAAGCATAAAACCGAGGACAAGACCAGTCAAGAACACCATAAAAGCATGAATTTTTACCTTGAATTCAAACTCTTTCTTCTTCTTCCTTCAAACCGAGAGCTTGTTGCTCTTTCTCTCTCTAAAATCCGAAGATCAATGGTGTATGTGACATATGGGCGGCCATACCACGTTTTACACCCACTTTTCAAACATTTTGTCCTTTTGAACACCTTTACCCCTAGACGTGGGTTTTATTTCTTTTCTTCTTTTCTTTCACTTTATTCTTCTCTTCCTTTGACTTTAAATAACGGGTGTTACACTCTTTCTTCTGAATGGAAAATGGCCTTGGAAGCAAATGCTGCCAAAGCTCAGAAGAACAAGAAGATTCCCTTGAAACCATCCAGAAGAAGACTGCTTCGGAAGAAAAGGTGGTGAAGGCTTCTTCCGAAAAGAAAGAAGCTTCGGAAGAAGGCCATGTTGTAAAAGCTTAAACAAGCTCATCCTCCAAGACCAACCAAAGGATGGACTGGAAGATCAAGGAAGATGTTGCAGCCATACCTCTTCTTCAAAGAAATCTATTAAACCCCCTTGCATATCTTTTGGTTCAATTATGTCATTATCCTTGAAGAACCCAAGACAAAAAAGGCTTGGTTTCCAATCAAAACTAACAGTCTCATCTTATGTGCAGGGACATCCATATGACAAGAACAATATTGTCTGGATTGTAGACAGTGGATGCTCCAGGCACATGACAGGGAATAGATCTCTCCTTTAACAGTTTCAACACTATGATAGAGAACCTGTCTAATTTGGTGGTGAGGCCGGAGGATATTTCTAGTAGAGGGATTATATCCAATGGTAAGTTAAAGATTGACAAAGTTCACTTTGTCAAATAGCTTGAACACAATCTGTTAAGTGTTTCTCAATTTTGTGATCAAAAGCACCAGATGCTTTTCACAGAACATGAGTGCATTATCCTTAAACCAATGATGACTATTCCTCCGAAATTGGTGCTTCTTAGATCTCCCAGGAAAGGGGATATGTACAAGTTGGATATGAACAATGCTTCCCCAATAGGTGAAGTATCATGCTTTCTTTTCAAAGCTAATAGTGATGCATCAACACTATTGCATAAACGTATGTGTCATGTAAGTTTTAAGACAATGAATAAATTGGCTAAAAATAACTTGGTACATGGTTTGCCTAAAAGAGAATTTTTCTGTAAAGATAACTGTGTTGCATGCCTGAAAGGGAAGCAACACAGGACATCTCACAAATCCGAAAGTGTTAACTCTATCACTACTCCATTACACTTATTGCACATGGATCTTTTTGGTCCCATAAGAATAATGAGCATTGGAAGGAAATCATACGGCCTTGTGATAGTAGATGATTTTACAAGATTCACATGGGTATTCTTTTAAGAACTAAACATGAAACTGCTGAAACATTAAAATCTTTTATTCTTAAAATGGAAAATCAAATTGATCACAAGGTTAAGATTATTAGAAGTGATCAAGGGACTGAGTTTAAGAACTTCATTCTTGACTCATTCTGTAACTCAAAAGGGATTGCCAGACAATATAGTGCTCCCAGAACTCCTCAACAAAAGGTGTTGCTGAGAAGAGGAACAAGACACTTATTAAGGCTGCTCGAACAATGTTAGGTGATTCCAAACTACCTCTAACATTCTGGGCGGAGGCTGTCAGCACTGCATGCTATGTGCATAACTGAGTTCTCGTAGTTAAGCCATATGGAAAAACCCCTTATGAGCTATGGAACAAGAGGCCACTGTTTATTGGCTTTCTAAAGTCCTTTGGCAGCAGGTGTATCATACTTAACATAAAAGACAATGTATCAAAATTTGCTAAAAAGTCGGATGATGCTATCTTTGTTGGATACTCTTCTAGCTCCAAAGCTTACAGAGTATATAACATCAAGAATCAACAATTTGAGGAGTCATCCAATATAGTTGTTAATGAACACACTCCTTGTGTTAGGGGGAATGGCCTTGATCATATTTTTGATTTAGAATTGTTTCCAAACTATTCTAAACCATCTTGTGAGAATGTTTCAGCTCGAATAGGTGCTCAAAATGATGTTGATGTTGCTGTTCATGATCAACTGTTTGAGCTACCCAGACCTCTTCTAAATGTCCAAGAGTTGTAATATATCAAGCTTCCACCATTCACAGATCTGACAGCTTATCCATATCAAGGAACAGTGAAGCTTCAATAAGTGAATCACTTGCAGAGCCTCAAAACTCATCAGGTGATCCACCATAACACGAGGCAGAAGGAAGTAGTGTTTTGAAGGAACAGGAAACCATTAATACTACTTCTCAACCAACCATTGATGATGTTCTCATTCATTCAGTCAGTCCTCATTGAATGACTTTGAAACAACAGCTGGACAGAGTGTACCAGTTCCTGAGCAGAATATGTCCAACCTGGATCTATCTCTGCAGTTGGAAGTGATTCCTCACCTTAGGATTCATAACACTCATCCAACTGAGAACATCATAGGGGATGTCTCTGAAGGTGTGAGAACAAGAGGGCAGACTCATCATAGGAATGTCTGCTTGTACACATTCTTTTTATCCGAGATGGAACCCAAGAAGGTGGACGATGCCTTGAAAGATAGTAGCAGGCTTGAATCGATGCAAGAGGAGCTGCTTCAATTCAAGAGACAGAAGGTATGGAACGTATGTCTGCTACCATCTAGTCAAGTACCTATAGGCACTAAATGGTTTTCAAAAACAAGAGAGATGATAGAGGCATGATCATCAAGAACAAAGCAAGACTTGTAGTTCAAGGATACACCCAAGAGGAAGGAATCGATTATACTGATGTCTTTGCACCTATTGCAAGACTTGAGGTAGTTCCTTGCTTATGTTGCATCCAAGGACTTCACTATGTGTGCAAATTGGATAAAGCTCTATACGGGCTGCACCAAGCACCTAGGCTGTGGTATGAGACTTTGTCTTAGTTTCTTCTAAAGAATGGCTACACTAGAGGTATCATTGACAAGACTTTCTTCATCAGAAAGTATAGAAAGGACATCTTGCTTGTTCAAGTCTATGTCAATGACAACATATTTAGTTTTTCAAATAACCAAATGTGTAAGGATTTTGAAAGCATTATGAAGAAAAAGTTTGAGATGAGTTCCATGGGAAAAATGGATTTTTTCCTTGGAATTTAGGTGAAGCAAATGAAGGAATGGTTTTTCATTAATCCATCTAAGTATGTTTCTGACATCTTAGAAAGATTTGAGATGAAAGATTGTAAGCCTGCCAAGATATCCATACCCATAAACCACAATCTTTGTCCTGACCTTGAGGGGGAGGATACTAATCCACATTAGTATAGGGCAATTATTGGTTCTCTGATGTATCTCACAACCAGTAGACCTGATATCATGTTTGCTACCTGTATCTGTGCAAGATATCAGGCTTCTCCAAAGGTGTCTCATCTAACTGCTATTAAGAGAATCCTCAGATACCTCAAAGGAGCACCCAAACTAGGTCTCTGGTATCCCAGAAACAAGGATTTCAATCTCTATGGATACTCTCACAGTGACTATGGCGGCTGCAACATTGAAAAGAAATCAACATCAGGAGGATGTCAATTTCTTGGTGGAAGGATCTTCTCATGGCAGTGCAAGAAACAATCCTATGTCTCTACATCAACTGCCGAATCTGAATACACTGTTGTTGCTAGCTGATGTGCTCAACTGCTATGGATTCAGAATCAGATGTTAGACTATGGATTCAACATTACGAGTACTCCTATCCATATTGACAACAACAGTGCTATCTCATTATTGAAAATCCGATAAAGCTGTTGGGATTTGGTATTTGAACGAAACACACCAATTGATTAACGTGTTAAACCAAACCAAATAGTGCAGAATCCTATTTGTTTGGCGATCCAATTAGTGAGAATGCACGTAGAAACAATAACGTATTGAATCTAACATCAAGAATCGATTAGGAATCAATCTACAGCATTCTATGAACTTGGAGTACAAACTTAGAGGCTTCTCGATGGCTAGGGTACGTCTTGAGTCGAAGTAGATTCAATGCTTCCGTTTTTCCACGAATTAGGTGGTATTTATAGGTTAGGGTTGCTCATTCGAGCGACTGAACCATTAGCATGGTTCATTCTTGCGATTGAGCCATGCGGTTGATCCATTCGCACGACTGAGTGTTCAGTCGTGCGACTGAGTCACACGCATGAAGTTGTTCAGGCGTATGAACTATTTAGGCGCATGGACACTCAGTCGCATGGCCATTCGGACGCATGACCACTGTTGGGGCGCATGGTCCAGTCGGACGCATGAGAACTTCACTTCACCAAGTTTGAATGTATTCAATATTATAACATTATGCATAACAGTTCATACAATCACAAACCTATATAATCAAGTCAATACACGTTCAACAACTCATTAATGAAATATTAAAAATTATAAACACAACCAAACACTTGTATTTCATTAAGTACCCAACTATTACATTTACATAAGCGTAAGACAATACAAAGATATTACATTAAGATCAGAAACTAGGGACACATGTATCAACTAACTCCCCCTTGGACCTAGATTCATCTATTGTCTTACCTTCTTCATAACCTCATCGTACTTCTTGTACCTCTCCTCTCTTGTGACACATGTGTGTATCTCAAACGCAAAGTAGAGTCGTATCACATTTTGGAATTGGAGGGCTTGTACAATATCTTGCGTGTCATAGAACAGTGGCCACTTGTATAATGTGTATACATCATCAGCAGACAAGTTTGTAAGCCACATTGGTCAAATACCCTGATAGTATCCATTTTCCCTTTTTTGTTCAGAACTATGACCGCCTCTCTTGTTCTCCAATCATAGTACCACCATTTAAAGTGTGGAGTGAAGTCCTGTGGCATTTCCCTGAGAGGGATTCTTGACATTGTTCTTGGGGAACTCCATTTCAGCACTATCTTAGGCTTTCTAGTTATGGGATCAACTTCAGACCATCTGATATACCTTGTAGGTTGTTGAGGTTTGAAGTTGACCTACCTGGTATGGTACTCTTTCTTCAAGGCAGCCTCAAACCAGCCTGACATCTTCTTTGGGTCAGCATATAGTAACTTCAGTTTAGCCAGCTGGTTGAGCTCAAAACCAGGTAGAGACTTTAGATCATGTGGGAATCTAAAGTACTCGATACCCTTCTTTCTCTTTACCGCGTATACATTAAGATCATCAATATAAGCCCATGCGATAATCTTACCTGACACCTTTTGATGTTTCTTTACTTTGTAGAGCTTGGTGTATACATTTGGTTTAGGAGTAAAGCGTTGTGCTCGGATCTCCTCAAAACATGCAGCCCATTCAGCTTTTCTGATATCAACATCGACGTTTGAGGCTTGGGCTTGTTCTTCAACCCTCTCAGTCTCTTGTTCCATCTGATCCAGTATATCAAATGTATCACTGACTAGGGAATCATCCAAATTAGGGACCACATTTCCCTCTTTGTCAGCATACTCAGAATAGTGAGCTGTTGTGACATCCTCGATCTCTATCTCATCGATGTCCTTGAGCTCGTCATCACTTTCAACATGGACTGTTGGTACATCTTTCCCGATCTCATAAGGATTGAGTCGAAACATTTCAGCCAGTTGCTCGTCGGTGAGATCATGAATTATCTCTCCTTCTTCAGGAGTGTAATTCACTGATCTCTTGACAATCCCCTGCAGATCAAGAATCATTGTGAGCTGAGTCTTGATCTGTTAGAGGGGAGCAACATCATATTCATCTCCTTGAAAATTGGATCTGCTTGATTTAAGACATGTAACACCTCAACCATTAGTCAACAATCAAAGCAGTAAACATCAATAAGACCATAAACATTAATTACATTTATTTGATACAATATTCAAATACACATGATTTAAATAACATAAACAACTATGCATTACTCTTGTCTTGAATAGCTGGTGTGTCAGCAGGATCAGCAGAAGATGATGAGGCTCCTTGGTCTTGATTTTTCTTTGTGCGCCTCTCTGACCTTGAGCTGATGTAGATGCAACTGCATATCCTTCATCATCATCATCACCGATATCATCACCTGCATTAGTGTCATCCCCTTCATCATCACCATCACCATCATCTTCATCACTATCATCTCCATCTCTTCTTAGATCTTTAGAGGCTCTTCTTTGGACCTTTGAGCTTTAACTGCAGAGATTTGTTTGCAGCCTCCAGCTCCTCAATCTTTTGGCGTGTTCCTCCTGGAGCTGAGACATTTGATAAGCTTGCTTATCGATCAACTGAGCCTGATGAGAGAGCTGCTGAGATTGGACAGTTGTCAAGTCTACCAGCTGTCTGATCCGATTTGTCTTCTCTTCATCTGTAGCTAACAGTCTCAGCACCATACGATTTAGTGCTGAGAGTGTTTCTCTGCCCCACTGGGAGGCAGAGGCGATCCTGATGGATATGGAGAGAAAGAAGATGGTGTTGTAGGATGGCTAGTGGTGATGGTGACTGTGGTGAGGATTGGAGGTGGTATAGTTGATGGTGGTGGTGGTGTAGGTGTGTATGATGTAGTGGTTGATGGAAGGGTGGTAGTGGTATAAGAGGGAATGGTGGTAGGGATGGAGGCTTAGGTGATAGGTATGGTAGTGGTTGTGGTGGCGAAGAAGGTGATTCTGTGCTTCTTCTTTTTCAAGCCGTGGGGCTGAGCCATCCTCTTCGTCCTCGATCCAGTCGAGGAGGATGCTCCCCTAGAACACAGCCTGGCAGATCAGGAGTATATGTAGGATTAGCAGTAGTCTTTCCTAATCTGCCTAGGCGTTCACCACCCGCCCGAAGCCCTCGTTCTGTGGGAACGACTTTACTTCCCACAGTCCGAGTCAGAGGCTCCTCATCTGACTCCCCTTCCTCACCAGGTATAAAACCCTGGTGGAATCTAGCAGTCTTAGCGATTTTTCCAGTGGGGGCAAAGGCTGGAGATGCAATATCAGCAGTGGGGCCCGTTGGTTGAGTGGGCCCTACATCTCTAGCATTCCCGCTACCATCATCGTCGGAGTCATCATCTGGTAGCTGCAGCTGCTGTACCTCCAAGTCACTGTCAACATGACGCCATTTACGTCAAACTGGCGCCACGTAATCCTCCCGGGCCAGATGCCCAAATAGTCTCCTCACAGGGGGCTTAACCTACTTTCCCCTGTAGACCTTCATCCTCCCCAGGGTGGTGTCGTCCATCACCATGAGTACAACTGCATCCTCTTTTCCTTCGGCAAGGAAGGGAGCTTCTGGTCGATAATCATTTGCATAAAATGAGGGTACATGCAGAAGCCTTCCTCCCCTTTCCCTTCAATGTTCTCCACCAAGTAGGTGAAGATCATCTTTGAGAAACTGAATGGGTGGTCAGCACCAACGCAGCATATGCGTTCTGAATCTGATCAGAGAGCTCTTCAAAGCCTCCTTTCCGTGACGCTATACATTTTAGCAGAATGTGTGCAAGGTACTTGAACTGGGGGCACAGGTTGCTCTTGTTGAGCACCCCTGCATTGATGTCCCAGCGTACTTGGCGACAAGAAAGCAACCTCGAACAGTAAGGGGATGTACTCTAGTAGGGCAGTCAGCGTCGTCCCCAAACTGCAAACCATCCTAAGATCATCCTCAGTGATCTCAATGGCCTCTCCAAATATAGAACTACGGATACAATGAGGCTCTAAGGATCTATCAACTACAGCGCCTTCCCAGAAGGCTTGCTGAATAGAATGGTACGGTGTACATGGAGTAGAGATGGCGTGAAAGATCCTCGATCTCCTGAGAATGTGATGATGATGCAGAAAAGTCAGGAGCATGTCTGGATGACTGATCCAGATGAGCACAAATATTGTGCTTAGTGCTCATGGTCCACGACTTGCCATCTGTTACAGAATGAAAATGAACGTTAGTATCCGTTGATTAATAATATCTTGAATCACTTGGACTTAAAAATATTCTTTTTGATCTGTCGTGCGAATGAGACTATGCGACTAAGATCTAGTCGTGCGAATGAGTATTGCGACTTAGATCTAGTCATGCGTATTACTTCATACGTACGACTCCTCATGCGACTGAGCTTACACGTATGTAAACTCATTTGTGTATATCAGTCGTGCGACTGAACTCACACGCCTGATTCAATCGTGCGGGTTAGCTGTTTGCACTACTCAGTCGTGCGACTGAAGTTCATCAACCTGTCCAGTCACATGACAGACTGCTGTTCAATTCAAATTCAAGTTTTGACCAATTCTTATCATTTAATTTCGTGTTTTGGTTCATTTGACTCGCAATCATTGTACTTAACCCCTGATAACATTGATTTCAATTGTTGGCTAATTTTAATTGGGTAACTTAGTCCAACATGTCTCGTTTCTTGTTTTGGGTCGAACATATCGATTTAGGAGTCAAAATGAATGAAACATTGTTGGATTGAATTGCATTATACCTGTAAAGTCAGTATAAATCGTCAGTTCACAACAATCTGAGATATAGTAAGATCGAAAGAAAATTTGGCAGAGTAACTTTAGTCATGCGAATTAGGGCTAATTTGGGAATGATGGGTCTCTGCGACCGACTCCCCCTCTATTTATACTGACTGTGAATTCAATCGTACAACTGAACTCATACGGTCATTTCATTCGGGCAAATGGACCTAAGTCGTGCGACTGGATCAGTCGCTCACTTCAGTCGTCCGACTAGAGTTCAGTCGTGTGACTTGTTCATTCTCCCACTCTCAATTGGCTGAATGGCCCATACATATAAGTCATTCAGTTTACTAGTCCATACTCATGTCCATTCGACTGTTTAATGCATGAGTATGGTCCATTCGCATGATTGGTCCATACTCAGGGTTCAGTCATGCTAATGGATCATACTCTTTAAATTTTTCTGCTTTATGACCATTTGACTTTTAGACCCATTTAAACTGTTGATTTAACATTATGAACACTTGATCATCTCAGACATGATCATTTTAACTTAAAACCTTTTGATCACCTTAGACGTGAACCTTTAAAGACATTTTGTCACCTCTGATGTGACCCAATTTTTACTTGAAAGTACATGTGGTCACCTCAGATGTGACCTTTTTGATGATAACGTCCCTTATCAACTTCCTTGACATAGTCCGATACTACACAAAAATGAAATAGACTAACGTTGTACCTACATAAAAGAATTAACACTAAAAATTATACTAAGACATGTTTTTGTGTTTTGTGAGGGTTAATTCCTAAGATGTAACTCTAAGGAATAATCTTTTCTGAGAGGGCAGCTTCAATCTTTTAAACCATACATGGACCAATTCAAGCTGGAATCATACAGGATATTCAAATCATTTGGGATAAGTTAGCTAAAACTTTGATGCTATTTCTTGGTTTTCATCCAGAGTCATTTAGCAAATTTAGGAAATCATACTAGTACTATAGTTCCCCACACTGATTTGAACTATCAAGAATCGTAGCCATAGTGATTGTCAGTATACTTATCCTCTTAAATCCATACACAGACTTTCAACACAGTGGGTGATCGTCTTAAGGTTGTTTATTTCAACAAGAATTTGTGGATCCCACACTTATATGGTAATCAACATTCCTCAGGAGATTTTGAGCGGTCTTAGGGTAGAATTCAAGAAGAGACTATCATAGAATTTTTCAAAGAGAAGCCAATCCTCAGGTCAGGGCCATCGTACAGCAGAGAGGCGGCAAACAATAGTGAGTTGTAGAATATATAGGTTATGCTTATCCTCAGGTCAGTGCCACCGCACAACAGAGAGGCACATAATCAATCTTCTTGTTTGAGCAATTTTTCTTCTTTTTGCACAAATCTCACCAACACGATAGGTTATCAGTTTGATGTATTTGCAATTTTCATGTGCTTTTGCTCATCCTTTGGTCTTACGCACACTTTTGTGGCATTTATTTTGCTCGTCACCCCTTATTGGAATCTTGTTGATTGTGTTAACCAGGGATAAGGCGTTACCCACAGCTAGTCAAACATTTTAGTTTAATCTTGAGATCACCAAAAGGTCTAGTCATCTGTTGTGTTGAATCTACCGACATATCAACTGTGGTCTAGCAACCTGTAGGTCTACTTTATTTGTGTTACCTTAGTAGTAGCTAGCTTATCTATCATATTTCCTTTTATATTGCTCAGACTACACATACTTATACTTGAACTTTGCATCTTTTTAATTTGAATTTTAAAGTCCCTAATGGTTTGTACCTCTGTACTATCATATTCAAAACATTGAATCAGTATCACACATACGATCTTATTTATTTTCAGCTCGCCTCTCCTTTTCCCTTGTTTTTTGTTCCTACCTATTCTCCCCCTAAAATACTAAAACCTCTAAGGATTTGCGTTTTAGGATTTTAATGGGCAAGGAAAGACACTAATTTTAATTAAACTAGTTAAACAAACACAAAAGAACAAACTAAAATAACACTAAAATTAAAAATTAAAAGAAACTAGACGCGGCGCATCGGACTATACATGGTCGTCTTCAGTAATGACCTCACTTTTATTTTTAATGCCATTGACCTCTAACAGATATAGAAAACATGGTTTGTCAAAAGCCTTTGAATAGAGGTCGGTGCGTTGAAAATCAGTGTTTATTTTTATCACATCGATTAAATTCTTTTCAAAACAATCACGTATGAAGTGATATTTGATTCTGATGTGTTTGTCTTAGGATGTTGGACCGGGTTTTTTAGTGACTGCAATCGCAGCTGAGTTATCAACAAAGATAGGAGTGGAAGTGAAATGCAAACCGTAATCCCGCATTTGCTGTTGAATCCATATGATTTGGGAACAGCAGCTTGCAGCAGCAACGTATTTGGATTCACAGGTTGACAGTGCAACCAAGGTCTGCTTCTTACACTACCAGGTTACTAATCTTCTCCCAAAGAACTGACACCCTGCTGATGTAGATTTGTAGTTCATCTTGCAGCCGCCGTAATCCGAGTCACTATACGCTGTAAGTTCAAAGTCATCATCATGAGGATACCACAACCCAAGTGTGGGTGTGCCCTTCAGATAACGAAATATCCTTTTGACCCTAATTAGATGGTTCACCTTAGGCTTTGCCTGATATCTTGAGCATAAACATATAGCATACATGATATCAGGTCTTTAGGCAGTGAGATACATAAGAGATCTAATCATCCCTCAGTACATAGTGGCATCTACTTGATCACCGTTCTCATCAGGTGCTACATCATGGTTTGTAGCCAGTGGAGTGCCAGCTGTGGAAGCATTCTCATGTCAAACCAACTGAGAATATCTCCTACATACTTGGTCTGATGTAGAAAAATTCCATTTGGTGTCTGATCCACCTATAACCGAGAAAGAACTTCATCTCCCCCATGACACTCATCACAAACTCCGCCTTCATTACTACTTCGAATTCTTTGCATAATTCTTTGTTCTTTGAACCGAAGATTATGTCATCAACATAGATCTGTACTAGCAGTAAGTCTCCATCTTTTTCTTTGATAAACAGCGTGCAGTCAATGACTCCCCTGCGAAATCCGTGTTTCACAAGATGAGTCAAGAGTTTCTCATACCAAGCCCGTGGAGCTTGATGAAGCCTGTATAGAGCCTTGTTGAGTTTGTAAACTCTATCCTGATGATATGGATCCTTAAATCCCTCGGGTTGACTGACATACACTGTTTCTCTGATCTCACCATGAAAGAATGCACTCTTAACATCTAGCTGATAAACCTTGGCTGATAAACCTTGATTTTCATATACGATGCATAGGCAAGGAAGATGCGGATGGATTCCATCCTTGCCACTGGTCCAAATACTTCATTGTAGTTGATACCTTCAACTTTTCGAAAACCCTAAACAACAATCCGAGCCTTGTTCTGATGATACACACCCTGATCATCTTTCTTGCATTTCAAGACCCATTTGGTGCCAATGACTTTAGAACCTTTAGGTCTATCAACTAGTGTCCCTACACCTAACTTCTTAAACTAAAGAAGTTCTTCTTGCATGGCACTAACCCAAGCCTCATCATTTAGTGCTTCACTAACATACTTTGGTTCAAAGTGAGACACAAAGCAACGGTATGCACCGTCGTGAAGGTATCCTTTTTCCATCACGGAGGCATAATCAGCTGAGTATAGCTGATTTCTAGTCTGAGCCCTGATCTCACATTCATATAATATTATCCAATGGGTGATAGACGTTTAGACATGAGCCAGGAGTTGTCGGAACAATCACCTCAGAGTCAGGATTATTAACATTTGGTTCTGGATCTGAGGCAGTCAGAGTCTGAGGTTCTGATGGTTCAGAAGCATCACTCGCTAATGCTTGTGAACTTGTGGTAGTCGGAACCTGTACATCCTGGTTGATCTGATCATTTTCTTCATTTTCTTCATCAGAGGAAGAATCACTCATATCAACTGCCCCCTGAGTTGGTAGTGTCATGACTTGTTGAATCTTGAGATGGTGTGTTCAAGACATCGTACACATCTTGTTTGCCAAATCGTCTTCTGAAGTGGAAACAGGTATGTTGAAGGTCTTGAAGAATCCCTCATAGTCGAAGAAGTAGGCAGGCCCTTTTCCAGCAGGCGGTGTGATATATATCTGAACATCAACATTACACCGCACCTCTACATGGCCTGTTGAGTTGTTGTAAACTCTCTTGTTCAGTATGTTGTATCCTAGAAAGATACCTTCATCAATCTTCTCACAAAATTTTCCCTCTTGAGTCTTCTTTAGCAGGGTGCACGGAGCGCCAAACGGCTCGAGATATTCCAAGTTAGGTTTACGTCGCTGTAATAACTCGTAGCACGTTTTACCATGCCGTTTTACTACCAAAAATCGATTAAGGATATAAAACGCATTTACCACTACTTCATTCCAAAATTGGATAGGCAGTTTCGAGTCTGCCAACATAGTCCGTGTCGTTTCTATCAAGTTGCGGCTCTTCTGTTCAGCAACGCCGTTCATCTGAGGGGTATAAGCCAAGGTAAATTGATGTAAAATTCCCTTTTCCTTGCAATAGGCCTCCATCCTCTGATTCTTAAACTCGGTTCCGTTGTCTAAGCGCACCTGTCGTACCTTCAGCTTGTATAGGGATTCCAGTATAGTTACCAATTCCTTGAACGATTCAAATGTTTCTGATTTGGATTTCAGAAACATTACCCAAGAGAACCTTGAGTAGTCATATGTAACTACATAGCAATACAGGTCGCCAGCGATGCTTCTTGTAACTAAACCAAACAGATCCATGTGAAGAAGTTCAAGAGGAAGTTCTATAGAATGAACTTCTTTCCTTATGAGATTTCTTCGTCTGTTTGCCCTTTAACACTCTATTTTCCTCTGTGCACAGTCCAGATCCTTTACTAAGCTATAATTATGATCTATAGCCTAGCAAATTTTGAATCTATACTTTCTCTGAATTTATTACATTTTAAGCAAGCATGATTATTAAACAGTTGGTCAGTAGTACTAACTGAGATGTTAAAGAGGAATCAAATGAGTGCAGACTCGGTTGTCTCTGCATCTGCTGATTCAGATGGTGATGCAGATTTTTCTTCTACAGGCAGGTGGTTGACCATATTTGCGTGTCTTCAGTTGACATCGCGAGCTCTACTACTATATCTCCCTCACTCGCAGAATCGTCATCAATATCCTCCACACTAGCTATATGGACTCTCCTGGTGCACGAACCGAAAGCTCCAGTTCTGTCCTTCATCCATTAACAGTTAAGGCTATTGGATCCTTACGGGATGAGTTAGAGCTATAGATGTTTCTTGCCTGACGATTAAAGACGAGAAGGATTGCCATTACCGTCTTCTTTGGTTTTACACACTCCCTCTTGAAGGTCCCTTCTCACCACAGTTGAAACATGTTGGACCAAAAGAACCAATGAGCCAAGATCAGAAAACCTCTAAGTCCCACACGGTATCACAACAACTGCTGAAAGCCTCATCAGTAGTTTGACAAGTGCTGAAGACCTTAACAGCTGAAGAACTAAAGTGCTGAAGTACAACAGCTGAAGAACACAAGTGCTGAAGCTGAAAGACCAAAGTACTGAAGTACAACAGCTGAAGAGTTCACAAGTGCTGAAGATCAACAACTGATGTACAAAGTCTGAAGACAAAGACTGAAGACATCAGCTGATGATATCTACTGAAGTCATCAGCTGATGAAACCCTGAAGGTCAAAGTCTGAAGATCAAGTACTGAAGCCTCAGTAGTTTGTCACAACTGCTGAAGAGTACTTCTTCAGTAGTTGTGATATCAGTAGTTTTATATTTCTAGTTTCTATTTTTAGTTTCAGTAGTTTTATATTTTGTACTTAACTTGCTGATATGTTCTCAGTAGTTGTGAACATTTCAGTAGTTTGTTAAGAATTAGTTATTTCTGTATTGGATCTGCCAGTTGTCACTTTCCGTGATAACAGCAGTGATTGTTGCACTCTATATAAGGAGTGACAACCTATTGTAATCAGTGATGAAATGAGTAATTGAATGGAATGAATGATTGATTCGATTAGAAATATTCTACATCTATAAACATTCCTAGAAATCAGAAATACATATTCTCTCCCTATAACGTATGCGATCTTAATGCTCACAAATATCGTTGCTTGCTACAATTTGTCTAATTCGTGTTGTATTCCGCTGCTTTATATTCTGATACATCAAACTTGTGATCACTGATCCTGTCAAATGGTATCAGAGCAGGTTAATCATTGATCGATCTAATAATTGATCATTGAAACTGCTATTCAAGATCCAAGTTTGATTGAATTAGCTTTTGTTTTGCAAGAAACGGTTATAGAGATTGAATTTTCTGTATTTCTGCTCATTCATCCTGAGATCTTTTTCTTGGTTCTCATTGAGTTTGTTGTGGTTTGTCTAAAACTTTTAAAACTTGAACTAAACTGTTTTTGAACTGAAAATGACCACTCCCTCCAATGATCCTCACAATACTGGTTCCTCAACCAAGCCTCCTATGCTGGTTAGGAATGAGTATAACATATGGCAAAGACGTATGCTCCATCACCTGTCTGTTAACAGCGCAGGGTGTTGGACATCAGTGGTACATGGTCCACACAAGCCTATGGTGAATAACCCGGAAACCAATCAAATGGTTCCGAAGAGGAGGGAGCAATACTCAGATGAGGATAAGAAGTTGCTTGAGATTGATGCAAAAGCCCATGGAATTCTGGCCATGGCTTTGCCCAATGAAATCTATTCTGGGCTAATGCATCATGAAACTGCCCATGACCTCTGGATTGCTTTGAAAGAACAATTGGAGGAACAGATGAGGTCTTGGCAAATAATAGAGAAATTCTTGCCCAACAATATGAGACATTCTCTCATAGAAAGGGTGAGACACTGACTCAACAATATGAGCGGTTTTCTTGTTTGATCTCTGAACTAAAAATGGTCAAACTTGAATACACCAATATTCAGATGAATAACAGATTTCTCAGATCACTGCCTGAGAGATGGGACACATATACTATTGTCCTACGCTCCAGTGCAAGTTTGGACAAACTATCTCTCACCCAACTCCATGGGAATTGCTCACTTTTGAGAGAGAGATAGAACAGAAGAGAAAGCTGTCTTCATCTGGAAAGCTCACTGAAGACTTTATACAAGGCAACACTGCCTTGGTGGGTCATGAGTCAGAATATGCTTCATCTGAATGCCAGTATGATGAGCATATTAATTTCTCTTCGAGCACTTCTAATTCTGCATTTGTAAGTGTTGATGGTCAGTTCACTGGATGTAATAATGACAATCTATGTTTCATTATGGATGATCTCAAGGGGATTGCTGATGATGACTTAGAAGAGATGGATATTTTGAGCCAAATGGCCTTGATAAATATCAGATCTCAGAAGTTCTACAAAAGAACTGGAAGAAAATTCCCAGGACTCTCTGGCAAAACCAAAGTTGGTTTTGACAAGAGCAAGTTGAGGTGTCACAAATGCCAACGGCTTGGACACTTTGCAAGAGAGTGTAGATCAACTGGATCAAACTCTACTGCACCCTTTGTGACTTTTCCTGGCAATAGTCAACAAAACAGGGCAACATCCTGTCACATCTAGTCATCATCCTCAACAACAATCTCCGGCATATTTTGTTCCTCAGGGTCAAATGCCATATCAGTACCCTTGTTATTACATGCCACAGTCAAATCAAGTTCAAGTTCCTATGACACCACAACCTCATGCATTACCAGAACCTCAGCCTTCCTATCTCATCAACAACCTCATCTCAACAACACAGCTTCTTCACCCAGGAGTTGTTGACTGGAGCAGTTTACCAGATGACTTGTCTGGTCATGATCAACTGTTCTCAGGTGCTGGTCAACATGGTGGTGACAGTCCCTTTGGGAATCTAGCTCTTATGGCTTTGGAGTCTGCTGATACTTCATCTTCCAATGCCTCTACACCTCAGGTATCACAGGTATCCTCTGAGGCAAAAGCCAAATTATGTTCTGAACAATGCATAGCAGCATTTGCTTCCATTAGAGAAGCAAATGTAGCTTTAATTAATAAGAATTGAGCTAGAACAAATAATTTCCAAAAAAAAGCTGAGTTTGAGTTTGTGCTCAAAGATAAAAATGATGAGGTTTATAAACTGAATTGCAAAATAATTGATGATAAGGCTAGAGAAGATGTACTTCTAGAGAAGTACAAAGATCTCAAAGAAACCCTTGCAGTTACCCAGGTCGAGTGTGATAGATGGGTACAATCATGCAAAGGTTTTGAAATGCTTCTTAGTAAGCAATCTGCTTCAAATGTGAAGTTTGGAATTGGCTACAATCACACTGCTCCACCTACAGATTTTACCCCAAGAGCAGAGGTAGAATCTGATGGTGAGAGTGATAACCAATCCATCAAATCATGTGATCTACCTTCTGATACAGCACAATCAGAAGTAGCAGTCAGCATCAAGTCCTCCTTGAACCTATCAGCTGATGTTGATGGTCCAAATGCTGACATTCACATGATCAATAAGTTGATCAACTCAGGAGTCAATCCTGAAGGTCCTGAAAGGACTGGAGAGCAGGATTCAACTCCTGAAGTTCAAACTTCAACTGCTGTCAGCACTGAAGAGAAGAAAACTGGCAGTAGAAAGAGTTTGAAGACTACTAAAGAGCTGTCAAGAAAGCAACCAATGCTTCCAAAGCATTGAAGAACAAGTCTTCTGTTGCTTCACCATCTTTAGTTGATGATCAACCTAAGATGAAGAAGAAACCATGTGAAGTATGTGGTTTGTTCAATCATCTTACAGATGATTGTTGGTACAAAAGAGGTTCCAAACTCAAACAAAAAGAAGAAATTAATGAGAAAATGGTAAAAATGAAAACTGAGTTTGAGACCACATTTGTATCAGCAACATCAAATCCTGTAACCCTTAAGTCCTTAAAGCAATCCAAAAAGGAAGGAGTTAAACAGGTGACAGCTGAGGGTGCTCAAAAAGAAGGTGCAACATAGGACCTTATCTAACTCCACTAGCAATGTGTCTGATGAGCTGAAAGCTTTATCACAAAATCAGACACAGCTGTGATGATGGTACAACATCTGTTGGGTAGAGTTAACCAACTAGATTCTCCTATGTTGAAACCACAGAAAAGGAGGTCTAAGCCAAAGGACTCCTCTTCTACACCATCTTCTTCTTCTCAGGCTGTTGTTACAAATAAACATGTTAGTTTACCATCTATTGATGAGACCAGGCCCAAAACCAAAAAGGTTTGGGTCTCTAAAACTAACTGATTGTTTATTATTGCAGGGTTCTTCAACATGCCAAAGTAGCATCTGGTATGTAGACAGTGGGGGATCTATGCACATGACTGGGAACATCTCTCTTCTTCATGACTACTCTCAAGGAAAGAAGGGATTTGTCTCTTTTGGCAATGATGCTAGGGGTTACATCATCGGTAAGGGCTTTGTCTCCAATGGAGAAATCAAATTTGATGATGTTAATCATGTGGAAAATCTCAAGTACAACCTCTTGAGTGTCAGTCAAATGTGTGATAAAGGCCATGTTGCCCTTTTCACAAGTCAAAACTGTAGGATTCTGTCATCCAAAGTTTTGCACTTGATTGACAAGGTGTTGGATGATCACACTCTCCTGAAAGCCAACAGGACAGGAAGAGTGTATGCCTTAGATCTCTCTAAGAAGATAGATCTCAAAGGCAATCCTTGCCTATTTTCCAAAGCCTCTTCTCAAGAATCTAAACTGTGGCACAGGAGGCTTGGTCATGTTAATCTCAAAAACATGAATCAGCTTAGCCACAAGTTTAGTCAGAGGCTTACCAATAAAGGAGTTCCACTGTGATGAAACTGCACTGCTTGTTTAAAAGGAAAACAGCACAAGGTCTCATTTCCTCCTATTGAAGTGTCCAAGTCCACTGCCTGCTTGCAATTACTGCATATGGATCTATTTGGTCCTGTGAGAGTAATGAGCATGGCAAAGAAGAAATACTGTCTGGTAATTGTGGATGATTACTCCAGATTTGTATGGACTTTCTTTCTACATTCAAAGGATGAGGCTGCTCAGAAGATTATCCACTTTGTGCTGTACATTGAGAAGCAGTATTCCCTTCCAGTCAAGTGTATTAGGAGTGATAATGGAACTGAGTTCAGAAATCATACACTTGATGACTTCTATCTTTCAAAGGGAATCAAAAGGCAGTTCAGCATTCCAAGGACTCCAGAACAAAATGGAGTAGTGGAGAGAAAGAACAGGACCCTCATTGAAGCTGCAAGGTCCATGCTGGCTGACTCAGGTTTGCCATTGACCTTTTGGGCCGAAGCTGTCAACACAGCTTGTTATGTGCAAAATAGAGTTTTAGTAAATCAGAGGTTGATGAAGACTCCATATGAAGTTCTCCATCATTTGGCTCCTCTGATTTCATTTTTCAAAGCATTTGGGTGTCCCTGTTTTATTCTCAACACAAAGGATCAACTCCACAAATTTGATCCTAAGGTGGATGCAGGATACTTTGTTGGTTATTCATCTACTTGCAAGGCATACAGAGTCTTCAACTGCAGAACAAAGATGGTTGAAGAAACTCTACATGTTAAGTTTAATGAATCTCCAAAGGACAAGATTCCACAAAGTCCTGTGGAGTTATTTGATTTGGACATACTGCAATATGTTCCTTATCAAACTCCTGCTGTTGCTCCTGTCAACAGTTCACCACCTGGTGGTACTGCTGATGATGATGATGATTGCAGTACTCACCTCTTCAGGTTTAGTGATCAGCTGCCTGACTCAACTAGACCTGATGTTCCTGTAGCGCCAGTAGCACCATCCACAACAAATGCTGATGAGATTTCTTCGAATTCACTTCCTTTGAATTACCATCCACTGATTGGTTTCAAGGAAATGATTCACCATCACCATCTGTTGCTGCTGAACCGGCTACAAACACTTGCACAGATCTCATTGTGTATCAAGATCTGAAGAATCACCCCATGTCTCAAATCATTGGTGATATCACTGCTGGAGTATCAACAAGAAGTCAATTGTCAAATTTCTGCTTCTATGCTCTCTTCATCAGTCAGCAAGAGCCAAAGAATTATCACATTGCTTTAAAGACAATGGATGGGTTGATGCCATGCAGCTTGAGCTTCTTCAGTTCAAGAAACAGCAAGTGTGGGAACTGGTTCCTCTACCTCCAGGTAAGTGTGCAATAGGCACTAAATGGGTGTTTAGGAACAAAACTGATGAAAATGGGCTTATTGTTAAGAACAAGGCCAGACTGGTTGTTCAGGGGTTTGCACAAGAAGAGGTATTGATTATGATGAAACCTTTGCCCCTGTAGCCAGACTGGAAGCAATTCGATTTTTTTAGCTTATGCTGCTTATCAAAAACTTAAAGTCTTTCAAATGGATGTCAAAAGTGCATTTTTGTATGGAAAAGTTAAAGAAGAGGTTTATGTATGTCAACCTCCAGGCTTTGAGGACAATAAACATCCTAATTGGGTGTATAAGCTTGATAAAGCTCTTTATGGTTAAAACAAGCTCCCAGAGCCTGGTATGAGACATTATCAAACTTTCTTCTGGAAAACAATTTCACTAGAGGCTCCATAGACAAGACTTTATTTATTAAGAAAGCTGGGCAGCATAATCTACTTGTTCAAATTTATGTAGATGATATCATTTTTGCATCCTCTGATCCAAAGTTGTGTGATGCCTTTACAAAGTTGATGCAACAGAAGTTTGAAATGAGTGCCATGGGAGAATTACAGTTCTTTCTGGGGTTGCAAATCAAACAAAAGGCTGATGGAATTTTTATTCATCAATCCAAATATACAAAAGATCTTTTGCAAAAGTTTGATTTACAAAACTGTAAGCCCTGTTCTACTCCCATGAGCAGCACCACACAACTGGACTCAGATCAGAAAGGTAAAGTGGTTGATGAAACACTTTACAGATGTATGATTGGGTCCTTGATGTATTTAACAGCTTCTAGACCAGATATTATGTTTGCTACATGTGTTTGTGCTAGATTTCAGGCTGCACCTAAAGAGTCTCATCTGATTGCAGTCAAGAGGATCTTTAGATATCTGCAAGGCACTCCATCTCTAGGTTTATGGTATTCTACCGGACATTCTGGTAAATTAGTTGCTTTTTCTGACAGTGACTATGCAGGGTGTAAGTTGACCAGGAAATCAACTTCTGGTGGATGTCAATTCCTAGGCAACTGCTTGATTTCTTGGCAGAGCAAGAAACAGACCTCAGTTGCTACATCCACTGCGGAAGCAGAGTACATTGCTGCTGCAAGCTGTACATCTCAGGTACTCTGGCTTCAAAACCAACTTTTGGATTATGGCATTACAGAGACTAAGACTCCATTGTTAATGGATAGTGCTTCAGCTCTTTGCATTGTCAAAAATCCAGTCCAGCACTCTAGGACCAAACATATAGAGATCAGACATCATTTTATAAGGGATTGTTTTGAAAAAGGTCTGATTGATCCTAAGTTTGTGCCTAGTGCTGATGAGCTTGCAGACATTTTTACTAAGCCTTTGGATAGTTCAACTTTCCAAAACCTGGTGTTAAGGCTTGGTATGCTGCAGCTAGAATAGTGACAACTACTGATGATCTCAGTAATTCATACTGATGATCATGAGTACCTGTCACATATAAGTACTGATGAGCTCTTTTAACCTCAGTAGTTTTATAACTACTGAAGGCTAAATGTCTCACAAGTACTGAAGTACTTCATCTGTTCTAAACTACTGATGTAGTTACAACTACTGATGCAGTCAACTACTGCAATCAGTAAAAACAGATAAGTACTGATGTCCTATGAAACAACTGAAATCAGCCATAAAGACTGATGAATGTGTTGAGGACAGTTTGAAACAGCTGAAAAGCTAAGAATTGACGAAAACAGCTGAAGAGAACTTTCTCTTCAGTCGTTTGTACAACTGCTGTTTCAAAACAGAAGCAATTTCAGTTTAAACTACTGATGACTAATACCAAGTCTGTTGTTTATAACAACGTCTGATACTGAACAAAACCACGTCTTCAGTAGTTTTAACTACTGATACTAATCCAAGTCTTCAGTTGTTTCAACAGCTGATGACAAACCACTGTCTTCAGTAGTTTCATAACTACTGATGACAAACACCAGTCCTCAGTTGTTTCAATCATCTGAAGTCAAAACCACGGTCTTCAGTAGTTTTCTAAACTACTGATGCCTAAACCACGACTTCAGCTGTTTCAACGTCTGAAAGGATAATACCATGTCAACGGTCGTTTAAAACTACTGATGACTAACACCACATCCTTCAGTCGTTCCTTACCCGTACCCTATAAATACCCCTAACCTGAGCTCTCCATGCTTCATCTTCTTCAAACCTAACGTTCCTCTCCAAAACTTCCCTCTTCTCCATGGCGTCTATGCAAATTAAACCGCGACACAACTGTGTTGCCTACCTCACAAAATCGCCGATCTGGACTAAGTTCGATACTGCTATCGATCTTATGGTTCAGTCCCAATACAACAAGGCATTCCTTCTGAACCCCGTCTTACATGCCGAATCCTTGAACCAATTTTGGATGAACGTTACTGTTACAACTGAGGAGAGCAACACACGATCCCTCCGGTCAGTCGTCAACAACAAAGAAGTAGTCATTACTCCTGCAACAATCCGTAAAATTCTTCAACTGAGTGATGCTACCTCTCCTGCTGGATATCCGAAGGGCACCATAGATCTATCATTTGCTCAGCATGGATATCAAGGTGATCTCAGTGCCACCACCATCATGAAGAAACACTTTAATGACGCTGAGCGCCTGATTTTTCACATGGTCAATGTATGTTTGGCCCCTAAGACATCGTCTTGGGATCAAATGTCCACCAAATGGCAGCAGGTAATGTATTCTATCCTTGAGCAACAACCACTAAACTTTTCAGAATTAATATTTTCAGAGCTCAAAGATATGGCTCAAAAACTAACTGCCAACCGTTGGATACTCTATCCACGGTTCATAATGGCCATTATTATAGACCAGCTTAATGCTGAGGGACTTGTTGGCTTGGGAGTCCCTGCTACGGCTGTTCTGCCAGAAGTATACTCCCGGCACAACTCTGACCGGACACTCAAACTGGCTGCCAAGCTGCGAAAACCCACGCAGCTGGAACCCACAGCCACCACCTCCAAATCCAATGTCCCCACAAACCCACCAAAAGAAACCCAAAATGGCTACTCAGGGAATTGAGTCCCCTGAGGATGCTCCTGCACACAAACGCAGGATATATCCACTAGTCCAAACCCCTAGTGGATACAATGACTCTTCCAGCCACAGCCGCTCAGGCTTCCTCTCAACAGGAGCCTGCAGCAACCCAAGGGGCACCTACTTATCTGGGATCTTCTCACTTGAGGAGATTGCCATTGAAGAGCACCATCCACCCCAGGTGCACACTGCTTCTACCCCCTTACCCCAAACAACCGCCCCTCACAGCCCAACTTTAATAGTTGCACAAGTGCTGACTCAATTGCACTCCTCACCCCCTCCCCAGAAACCACTTACTACTGGGAATACCTCTACAATTGAGGGGGAGGAACACAGTGCACCTGAGAACCCACAGCACAGGGGTTTCCCAATTCTATCTCCTGGTGTAGACAAGGCTTAGAATATCTAGTGAGGCTGCCACTCCTCTCTCAGCACATGACCAGAGTGAGGCTGGTAACATTGCTAAGACCTCCCTAGAGGCAACAGCTGATGATGGACATTGTCCTGAGGCTGGAAGTCCCCAGTACCAAGCACAAGGGGCACATGCACCAACTGGTCTACACCCAGTGCATGTAAATCCTGCTCTAAGCAGGAGGTCAGTGATTCAGTATCAACTGATGATGACCTGAGCTTCTTCTATGATGTAGTTGCTCAAAACACCATTCTAGAGGATGAGGTTAGCAGACTCAAAGAGCTGCTGGCCAGATGTCTCAGGATGCAAGTCCATCTGCCACCCCATACACCCACAGATGGCACCTTCCCTTGAAGGTTTCCCAAACACAGAGCCACCCCAAAATCAACCACCTGCCTCTGCTTCAGCCCTACTTCTCAGGAACAGAACCCTCCTGAGCAAATAGGTGCTGTACTCCAAAATTCCCTCCCTCTCATCACCCCCATAATCACTGATATAGTGATCAAAGCCCTTGATGAGAGGCTTTCCTCAACATTACAGCCCTTGGTTGATGCTGCTGTCCAAAAGACTCTTTCTGCGGTACCAACCCCTTCCTCCAATGCAACCAAAAAGGGGGAGAGTACTGCAGTGAAAGAAAGAAGAGGAAAAGATCCGAGGAAAAGGAAGAGAAGCAAGCCCAAAGGAGGAAAAGAAAAGCAACCTCTGCTCACTTACAAGCGAAAGAGAAGTGCTGATGATCACACTGCTGAAGACAAATCCTTGGAGGAGCTGGTCAAAGAAGCTGACACCACACACAGCCGATCCATGGATAAAATAATTGAACAACTCTTCAGGCAGGGGTTTGACACAGCCACACTGGATAGTGAGATCAGAAGGTTAGAAGTACAAGAGATACAAACCCGATGGGCAGGGTATGATGCTCTTGAGAAAGAGAGGTTGAAATATGATCCGCTTTATTGCAAAATACTTGGGAAGATCATTAATGGAGATCCGCGCATGGACCAGGGACAGCATTCTGGCTATAGCCACCAGAATCTGTCTGTCTGAGCAATTCAACAAGGGATTATTGTGGAAGCCCTTGATGAGGCTGGGGCTGGTAAAAGGTTAGAGATGGCTAAACTCACAAAGGCGAAACTAACTACAAGGATGCTAGATCAACCTTCCCTTCCACCCACCAAACATCCTATCCCTCAAATCTCCCAACCAACCTCTAAGCCAAAATCCAAACATCCTCATTCTTCAAAACCAATCCTTCACCAACCCAACCATCATCCAGTGATGTACCCAGAAGGAGGAGAAGGGTGCTGAGGATGGAAGAAGAAGAAGAAGAAGAAGAGGATGAAGATGATAGTCTGCCACTCTCTGCTGTTCTGAAGCTACCAAAACCCCGAAGTCAATCATGATCACACCTGACTCTCAAAGGGAAATGGTCAGAGTCAAGATAGAAGAAGAAGAACAGCAGAAACAGCACGATGAGCAACTGTTGAAGATGGTTGACAAGGAATTTCCTCAGTCATCATCTATTCAAGCCATGAAAGGGCATGCTCAAAGGCTGTACACTCTCAGGCACACCTTTCAGTATCAGAAGGAGAGAGTGAGAGTATGGCCAGACCCCAGGGTGAGTTCTAGAATCCATAAAAGAACTATCCCACACAGATACAACGGCCAGGTACGAAAAACAATAGAATCTACCATCATGTTGGCCGTTGTAGTCTCACCTTGGGAAATCATTGATGAATTCAAGAAAGCTCACCAAGCAAAGAAGACACCTCAAGCCTTACTAGAAAACAAGATGATTAAGAAGGGGTTGTTATATAAAAAGCTTGAAGACATCCAAAAGAATGAGCTCCAGTTACTCCTTGAAGGCAACCATCCTGATGAATTTGTATATAGGGAGGTAACTACGGTGGAGCTGAAAAATGGCAGGACCATGAAGTACTTATCAGAGTACTATGGTCCAGAGTTCTTCTTCGAAGGAGGAGCAGAAGAACTCTCTCAAGAGGAACAAGTTGTTCTCCTTGAGGCCTATGTTCGTGAGTCATACAGACTCATTATGGGGAAGTAAATCTCATGAATGGGATAACAACTCTGTGTCCAGTTCCCCAAAACAGAGTTCCCATTCATACTCTGCCAAACAAATATTTGAGATTTCTTCCCAGGCCGGAGCGTACATGGGTCATCTTCTCTACTGATCAAGAAGGAAAAAGACCAACATTTTGCCATCAATAAGTGGGAGTATAAATAAGTTAGAGGTTTTGGCTGCATTGGTTCAGGGGGAGTTTGTTGGACCAAAAGAACCAATGAGCCAAGATCAGAAAACCTCTAAGTCCCACACGGTATCACAACAACTGCTGAAAGCCTCATCAGTAGTTTGACAAGTGCTGAAGACCTTAACAGCTGAAGAACTAAAGTGCTGAAGTACAACAGCTGAAGAACACAAGTGCTGAAGCTGAAAGACCAAAGTACTGAAGTACAACAGCTGAAGAGTTCACAAGTGCTGAAGATCAACAACTGATGTACAAAGTCTGAAGACAAAGACTGAAGACATCAGCTGATGATATCTACTGAAGTCATCAGCTGATGAAACCCTGAAGGTCAAAGTCTGAAGATCAAGTACTGAAGCCTCAGTAGTTTGTCACAACTGCTGAAGAGTACTTCTTCAGTAGTTGTGATATCAGTAGTTTTTTATATTTCTAGTTTCTATTTTTAGTTGTCAGTAGTTTTATATTTTGTACTTAACTTGCTGATATGTTCTCAGTAGTTGTGAACATTTCAGTAGTTTGTTAAGAATTAGTTATTTCTGTATTGGATCTGCCAGTTGTCACTTTCCGTGATAACAGCAGTGACTGTTGCACTCTATATAAGGAGTGACAACCTATTGTAATAGTGAATGAAATGAGTAATTGAATGGAATGAATGATTGATTCGATTAGAAATATTCTTCATCTATAAACATTCCTAGAAATCAGAAATACATATTCTCTCCCTATAACGTATGCGATCTTAATGCTCACAAATATCGTTGCTTGCTACAATTGTCTAATTCGTGTTTGTATTCCGCTGCTTTATATTCTGATACATCAAACTTGTGATCACTGATCCTGTCAAACATGTAACCTTTGACTTATCAAACCAAAGGTTGTGTTTTTTGTTGCAACCAAGTTCTATCCGGTCTTTTTGACAAAATTTTTTAGGGTCGGACAGCACGGCCAGGGCCCACATTATTTCCATACGTTCCAACTCCATTCTCCACTGCTCTATCTTCATCTGCCAGGTGGCAGTTACCTATCTTGCTAGCAATTAATCCAGCGTAGGATTGAACCACCGCAGCTAAAAGGTCCATATGTTCTCTGGCCACCTCCACAGTTACATTCCGAGGTTGTCGGTTTTAAGCTTTGCTGCATTAGCTTCAGATATCATATATTGGGTGCTACATGACCCTGACATTTCAGATCCTGAAGTTGAGGGTTGTGCTAGAACTGCTGCGCTTGAGATAAAGGCAGTTTGCAGGGGCGCTACAGATGTCTTGACCGAAGGAGTAGCATTGTAGAGAGCAGGATTTTGATCATAGTTTTCCTTTTGGGATCGATACTTCATCCTGAGCTCCTCTTCTCTCAGTTTCAGAATGAAGTCATTTATATCTAACTTCGAGAGCATTTCATTCTGTCTGAGATTAGAGACAAACAAAGCCCATTTTTCTGGTAATCCATCAATAAAGTTGGATACCTTATCCTCCATTGATGTAACCACTCCATGAGTGTGCATCTCACTCATCAGGTGGTAGAATCTATCAATCACATCATCAAGGCTTTCTTTTCCATAGAGGAGAAGTTGTCAGACTCCTTCTTCAAGGCTTTTGCCTTGATAGCCTTCAAAGAGGCATTTCCATCATACCTCTTTTCCAATGCATCCCAAAGTTTCTTTGCTTGTGTATACTCCGAATACTAATGGAAAATATCCTTCGAAATAGACTGAGTAAGCAAAGCATAGACTTTCTTCTCAGCATTGTGTTTACCTTCTGAGCATCCGACATGCCACTTAGAGTAAGTTTGACTCCGTCAGCTCCTACTAGCATGCTATAACCCGACTCGATAGCCTCCCACAAATTTGTATCTACTCCATTTAAGTAGATTTTGAAACGTTGCTTCCATTATGAGTAGTCGTCTAACGTAATAAGTTTTGGGGGTTTATTGTGAATCCCCACTTCGTTCTCCAAGAGCAGTAGATTCTGAATACGTGTGTCTCTACTTGCTGTGTATGCTGAAAACTGATCCTCCATTAGGTTTAACTTTACTGTTTAACAAACTGCTACCGTATGCGAATGGAGGTATGCGATTGAACTTATTCGTTCAATTGAATAATGCGGATGGTTCAATTGTGTGACTGAACAAATGCGGATGAGTCAGTCGCCTGAATGAACAAATGCGATTGAACAGTCCGAATGAAGTTCTCAGTCGTACGATTGAAGGTACAAATGAGTCCAATCGTACGGGTGGAGAGTGCAAATTAACTCAGTCGTGCGATTGGTCTAATCGTGCGACTGAACTTGCTGAAGTTTGATAATTCGTAGGTTTAACTTGATTTATCCGTAAAAACTCGAATTTTATCAAACCCTAATAGCCGTATGCCGGAAAAACTCAACTTTTCGATCAGGAAACGTCTAAGACTCTGTTAGACACAAAAGGATTGCGTTTTTGATGCAAAAACACAATTTTGTGTCAAAACTATTAAATCAACACGTAATCAAGAGACAAGGGTCTGATACCACTTGTTGGGATCTGGTATTTGAATGAAACACCAACTGATTAACGTGTTAAACAAAACCAAATAGTGTGGAATCCTATTTGATTGGCGATCCAATCAGTGAGAACGCACGTAGAAACAATAACGTATTGAATCTATCGTCAAGAATCGATTAGGAATCAATCTACAGCGTTCTATGAACTTGGAGTACGAACTTAGAGGCTTCTGGACGGATAGGGTACGTCTGGAGTCGAAATAGATTCAATGCTTCCGTTTTTCCATGAATTAGATGGTATTTATAGGTTAGGGTTGCTCATTCGGGCGACTGAACCATTAGCATGGTTCATTCGTGCGATTGAGCCATGCGGTTGATCCATTCGCACGACTGAGTGTTCAGTCGTGCGACTGAGTCAGATGCATGAAGTTGTTCAGGCGTATGAACTATTTAGGTGCATGGACACTCAGTCGCATGGCCATTCGGATGCATGACCACTGTTGGGGCGCATGGTTCAGTCGGACACATGAGAACTTCACTTCACCAAGTTGAATGTATTCAATATTATAACATTATGCATAACAATTCAAACAATAACAAACCTATATAATCAAGTCAATACGCGTTAAACAAATCATTAATGAAATATTTGAAGGGTTTGTTAGAACACAAATCATAGTTTAACCTCTTAAATGTTTCTGAAAACGCAGCAGAATTACAACTTTATATACTTGTTTATAAGCTGAAAAATATGTTCATTAGATGACCATATTAATGTTTAAAACAAACCCATATATCAAAGGATCATTATATGTGAATAAGCATGCTTAGAGAACATAAAACAACATAATATGACAGCCACAAAGGGCTCCCATAACTATCTTCCAGCAGCTCAAAAACCGTGAATGAAAGGGGATGAGATGAAGGTGATGATGATGTCGAAAATGCAGCCTTGACTCCAAGAAGAGGATCCCTCAAGCTAGTATACCCCAAGCCTCCTTGCAAGCACCTCTTGTTAGGGAGATTCAACACCAAACACACCACAAATTGCTCTCCAAAACCCCTTAATCTACTGCCTTGGCCGTAGCTTTTTGAAGAAAAAGAGAGAGGATTTTGTTTGTTTTGCATATGAAGTGAAGTGTATGTTAGAGAGTCCAACACTCTTTCATAAAGAGTGTGTGTTACCAAGGCAAAAGAAGGAACCCCATTGGCCCATGGGGTGGCCGAAATTTAATTAAAATGGGTGTGATTCCCTCTACTTTTATGTCTTGGGGACACATTAAAAGTTCATTGACCCCCTTGGATTTTAATGTGTGACAAGTGCAAGAAGCATACTTATGTTTTATTCACTAATCTTAATTAAACATTTTAATTAAAGATCACTAACATTACATTATCTTATGTTATTTAAACCCTTTTAAATAACAATGTGATTAATAAAACCCATCAACAAATCATCCTTATGATTTGACCTATTTCACATATAATTGTTTAGAAAACCAATTTTCTAAATTTGGTGTGTTATTATTTAATTGCATGATCACATCATCAATTAAATAATCGTTTGTGTTTGCAAAGCTTGTTATTTGGGTATAACCCGACTTGGATCATAACGTACTAACCACATCAATATTCTAAGTGTCTTGGGCACATAGAATCCTACAATCTCCCACTTGCCCAAGATTCATAGAAGATTGATGCAAGCAGTAAATACTACCTAACACGGTTTACTACCCTTAATACACATGACTTATAGCCATTCAATAACATCATCTTATTCAAGTATCCTACTTGAAATGATTTAGGTGAATTACTCATCTATCCTTTTGTTACAGATGTCATGTTAAATCAAAGGACACAGAATGATCATTCCTTGTTGATTTAACTTAAATAGGCCTTAGACATCTTGCTCTCAACAAATAAGAGGAACAAATTCCATCTTGACAACATACGTTTCTCACAAACACCTCGTGCCATACCTGAACATACCCTTATGTACTGTCCACTATTTCAGGACAGTGAAGAATTAGTTCAAGGTATAATACTTGGTGAATATCAAAACCCAATATGTATCTCAGGTTGGAGGATACCAAATGATATTCGCCTTTACTCAAATTTACTTATGATCAATCAATGAGATTCCATGTAGTAAAATTTGAGATGCGGGTTAGTCCAATATTTGTATCCCATAAATATCTATGAACCTTGGCAGCAACCTATTGCTCTATATTCATCCTTATGAATATCAACCAATCCAAGTTCATAATAATCTTACCCTCACACTTGTTCCTACAAGTATGAACGACTACGAACATTTAGAGTAAACAGTTTACTCATGGATAAACATGCCAAATTGGAACATTAATTGAAACATTATAACCAAATAATTTTATTCAAATAATAAGAGTTCCATATATCCAAATACAAATTTTACATATCGAAGTCCCATGGCACAAGCATGACCTTCATGCTTTGCCTTTTCAAGGAGCTTCTTAAGAGGATCCGCGATGTTTTGATCTGTGTGAACTTTGCGAACACATATCTTTCCTTTTTCAACTTCATCTCGTATGTAGTTGAATCTCCGCTCAATGTGCCTAGTCTTTTGATGAGCACGAGGTTCCTTGATTTGAGCAATCGCACCCTCGTTATCACAAAAGATCTCTAGGGGGTCCTGAATGGAAGGGACAACCCCTAGATCGGCAATGAATTTCTTCAACCATGCAGCTTCTTGAGCTGCCAATGAAGCGGCGACGTATTCTGATTCTGTAGTTGATAGAGCCACCACATCCTGTTTGGAGCTCTTCCATGAGACTGCTCCTCCATTCAGAATGAAAATATATCCCGATTGTGACAGAGAATCATCACGATCGGTTTGGAAAATCGCATCCGTGTAACCTTTTACAACGAGTTCCTCATCACCAGATCCATAAATTAGGAACATATCTCTTGTCCTCCTTAGGTACTTAAGTATGTTCTTAACAACCATCCAATGACTGTTTCCAGGATTTTGCTGGTAACGACTTGTCATGCTTAAGGCGCATGACACGTTCGGTCGAGTGCATATCATTGCATACATGATGCATCCAATAGCAGATGCGTATGGGATTGCCTTCATTTTATCTTGCTCATCCTTTGAGCTAGGACATTGAGTCGTACTCAATATCGTTCCTCTTTGAATAGGTACGGTACCTTTCTTAGAGTTCTCTAGCTTGAACCTTTTCAAGATTTTGTCAATGTATGCCCTTTGATTTACACCAATCAACTGCCTTGATCTATCCCTATAGATCTTTATTCCCAAAATATAGGCGGCTTCACCAAGATCCTTAATGGAAAAACAACTTCCAAGCCAGGTTTTTACACCTTCCAAGGTTGGAATGTTATTTCCAAATAGTAGTATGTCATCAACATACAATACCAAGAATGTTATTGTGCTCCCACTAGCCTTCTTATACACACAAGCCTCATCAGCGTTTTCGATGAAGCCAAATTTCTTTACCTCCTCATCAAAACGATGATTCCAGCTTCTCGATGCTTGTTTCAATCCATAGATTGATTTCTTTAACTTGCATACTTTATTAGGATGTTTTGGATTGATAAAACCTTCAGGCTGAACCATATAGACATCTTCCTCAAGATATCCATTTAGGAAAGCCGTTTTGACATCCATTTGCCAAATCTCATAATCATAATGAGCAGCTATGGCAAACAATATCCTTATAGACTTTAGCATCGCAACAGGTGAGAAAGTTTCATCATAGTCAACCCCTTGAGTTTGAGTGAAACCCTTTGCTACAAGTCTAGCTTTATAAGTATCCAAGTTCCATGCATATCGGTTTTCTTCTTGAAAACCCACTTACTTCCAACTACTTTGGAATTAAGAGGTGGTACAACAAGTTCCCAAACTTGATTGTCATACATAGATTGCATCTCAACGTTCATGGCCTTAAGCCATTTGTCACAATCCAAATTGGACACTGCATCATGGTATGTGGTTGGTTCATCTGAATCTACCACATAGCATCCATCCATGAAAAATCCGTATTTTTCAGGTGGATTACTAGTTCTAGCACTTCTACGAACTTTTTGTGTGTATTGATCAACCACTTGATCATCCTCAACATCCTCATGTTAAGCGCTAGTTTCAACCAAACGTGCATCGGGTTGTGGTTCTTGATCCTCCTCAAGATCCACTGTTCTACTGTTAGTTCCTTCCATAAGGAACTTTGCTTCTAAGAACTCACCCTTTCTGGCAACAAACACCTTTTGTTCTAGTGGATCATAAAAATAATATCCCATGGAATCTCTAGGATATCCAATAAAGATACACTTGGTGGATCGGACTTCAAATTTGTTTGGGGTGGGAGTCTTAACATAAGCCTCACAACCCCAGACCCTTAAGTATGATAGGGATGGAACTCTTCCATGCCATATCTCAAAAGGTGTCCTTTCCACCTTTTTGGTTGGGCCATTTTTAGAATACAGGCCACGGAGAGCAAAGCGAAACCCCAAAATGATAAAGGCAATGTGCTTCTAGCCATCATAGATCGGACCATATCCAATAAGGTTTGATTCCTCCTCTCAAACACACCATTGTGTTGTGGTGTTCCAGGTGGAGTGAGCTGTGAGACAATCCCACAACTCCTAAGATGATCTTGAAAAGCATCACTTAGGTATTCACCTCCGCTATCGGTACGGAGAACTTTAATTGACTTGTTGAGTTGATTTTCCACTTCATTCTTGAAGATTTTGAACATTTCAAAAGCTTCATCTTTGTGCCTTAATAAGTACACATATCCATAGCGACTATAATTGTCGGTAAAGGTAATGAAGTATCTTTCACCATTCCTTGTCATTGGCTTAAAAGGACCACATACATCCGAATGTATGATTCCTAATAAATCTTTTGCCCTTTCGTTAGTTCCACTAAAGGGTGCCTTAGTCATTTTACCTTGTAAACAAGATTCACATACATCAAATGAATCACATTCATTTGTTTTTAAAAGACCATTCTTTTGAAGTGTTTGTATATGTTTCTTGTTTATATGACCAAGACGACAATGCCAAAGATAGGTATCACTCAAATCCAACTTGAGTTTCTTGGTGTTAGTTTGGTACAATGAACTATTTAAAGCATTTTCATTAACCAATTCATAAATACCATTAATGGGAATGCTTTAAAATAGAACATATCATTTAAAGAAACATGAATATCATTTTCAACAAAAGATAATACATAATCATAATGTCTTAATTGGGATACAGAAATAATGTTCCTAGTCAAACTAGGAGCATACAAAACATTCTTCAAAATAACATCCAAGCCACTTGGAAGTTTTACGATGTAATCCCCACGAGCTTCAACTTGGACTTTGGTTCCATTGCCCATGAAGAGGCTAACATCCCCTTGATTGAAGTCCCAACTTCTTTTGAACCCCTGCAACAAATTGCAAATATGAGTTCCACATCCGGTATCCAATACCTATGTGTTAGAAGATGTAACATTAAGATCAATATGAATCATGTATATTGTACCTGAGGTCTGCCCGGTATCCCTCTTTGCTTTCAACTCTTGGAGATGGATAGGACAATTTCTTGCCCAATGTCCAATCTCCCCACACTTGAAGCATGGGTCATTGGTAGCAACCTTTTGCTTCTTCTCTTGTGGTTTGGGTGCACCCTTGCCACCCCTTTCCCCATACGGGTCCCTTACCCTTGGCAACCTTTACCTTAGGTGCGGGATGAGGCCTTTTCTTGTTCCCACCTTCATTGATGGTGAGAACGGGTAAAACCCTTTTACCCATGGCCGCCTCGGCCGTTTTAAGCATTGAGTGAAGCTCACCAATGCTCTTGTCCCATGCATTCATGTTGTAATTCAACAAAAATGCCTTGAACTTCTTGGTAAGACCATTAAGGATCAAATCCGTGGCCAATTCCTTCAAGACAGAACAATTAAGCCTCTCGAGGCGGTCAATATGACTTTTCATCTTAAGTACATAAGATGAAACAAATTGATTGTCGTCCACACGACATGCATGGAGTGCTCGAACCGTTTCGAAGCGCTCAACCCTTGCTTGTTGTTGGAACGTTTCCTTCGGCTGGGTTATCATGTCATAAGCTCCGTGATTTTCATACCCCTTTTGGAGATCCGGAGTCATGCTCACTATCATGAGACAAGACACTTGGATGGAGTCCTCAGTGTACTTTAGCCAATCGTTGTAGGCCTCCTCATCATCCTCAGAAGGCTGATCAGGGATAGGGTCGTCTAAAACATATGATCTTCTCTCTTGCTTGAGAACCATTCTCAAGTTTCGATACCAATCAATGAAATTATTATGATTTAGACGTTCCTTTTGGAGTATCGCTCGTAACGATTGGGTGGACGCGGATGAGTTATCATGATTGTCACTATTGGTGGCCATCTACAAAATATAACAAAGATCTATTTAGTATTTTCGATATTGCTATTTTTAATAATTAATGTCTTTTAAGGTCATTTTATATTAAAATCTAGAACCCAACATTACATTTAAATTGTGGTTAGGTAACCTTTATCCCACGATTTAATTAATAAGGTGGTCAACGATTGACGGTTGCAACCATTTGCAACTTCTAGAGGTATGGGATCGACTTTAAACATCATACGTAAAGTCGGCATGTTAATCCCATCAACACCATTTGGAAACCATATTTAGGTGATCCATTTAACATGGTTTGCAAATCAAGTTACCCTACTTGCACACACGTGTGAGTTTACCCACATAAGTGGTTAGGTGACCTTTATCCCACCAATGTGGTATCCCCACCTTAAGTCACAAGTTCCCTCTAAATGGTTAGGTGACCTTTATCCCATTAAGAGTTTCCAAATGACTCAGTGTCGTGCAAAAGGACGGTGTTAAACTTGTTTGTCAAAAGTTTAGAGATTTCATAATTCTAGTTAGAAAACTCTATGTACTTGTATTTGCATGCTTTCAAATACAAGATACCCTATGGTTCTTTTAATAAAACCCATTTTATTATAAAATCATTAATCATTTATAACACTTAATGATTAAGAACCATTTTTATATTAGCTTGTTAAGATCATTTATATTAAGATTGTCAACCATATCCAAATATCATACAATCATTCATAAAATCACAATCAAACAAGCATAATATAAACAACCACAATGTGCATAACCATAGCTACTATTGTTACCAACTTGTTTGCCATCACAAGTGTGGTCATTTGGTCTTTCCTAAGGGTTGAATACAACACAAAATTGAGGTCTTCATAGACCCCACTTGAACTTGCATCCATATGCTTCAAGTCCTTATTTTGTGTCTTCCTCTTGTGCTTCCTTCCCGAGCATCTTCTTTTACAAAATATATATCCTAATACATATTTTCTAGTAAAAGGAAATTACTCCTAATCTATTATTACATCCTAATGAATAATAGACAAAATACATTTTTAAACAAAGCACAAATTAATATACAACCCCATTGAATGAATATAATCAAATAATACATCTATCATCCAAACATTGCAAACAACACAAGGCCAAAAGCTAGGTTATGCACCAATATGAACATACATCATATCATCCAAATATAACTAAGAATCCCCATTAAAACCCATGATTTTCAGCCGACATAAACTGAAAATACGGGTTTCAAACATTGTCCAAACAATATAAATATCATCATACATATCTTTCAAGGTTTAATCACAAGCATGTGTGATATAACCTTGAAAGCTTGGGGATTCAACATACAAGAACATTTCAGCCATTAAAAAGGTTATAAAATCCCATAAAACAAATTTTATAAGGATACTAACAGGCATGCTATCCACATAACCGGCTCTAGATGCCATGAAGGGTTTGTTAGAACACAAATCATAGTTTAACCACTTAAATGTTTCTGAAAACGCAGCAGAATTATAACTTTATAAACTTGTTTATAAGCTGAAAAATATGTTCATTAGATGACCATATTAATGTTTAAAACAAACCCATATATCAAAGGATCATTATATGTGAATAAGCATGCTTAGAAAACATAAAACAACATAATATGACAGCCACAAGGGCTCCGATAACTACCTTCCAGCAGCTCAAAAACCGTGAATGAAAGGGGATGAGATGAAGGTGATGATGATGTCGAAAATGCAGCCTTGACTCCAAGAAGAGGATCCCTCAAGCTAGTATACCCCAAGCCTCCTTGCAAGAACCTCTTGTTAGGGAGATTCAACTCCAAGTAGACTTTCAAATGAACAATATGCTGATTTGTTCACCAAAGCTTTTGATGAACAAATATTTAAGTATCTCATAACAGCTATTGGGATGGTAAACATTGATTAGCCTAACTCTTTTGAAAACCTTTTTAATATGTAATGTCTTATGTTAATACAATTTAAGCCCTGTTACAAAAGGTCTCTTTGAAATTTTCTAAGTATAAATTTCTTCCGAAGAGAAATTAACCCTGAGAAGTTTTTTTCATATCATCTGAAGCAAAATTTCTCAAAGGACAATTTTCTTCTCGGAAGAGTTTTTGGTCTCGGAAGAAGCGATTGATTTCATATCAGATCTACTTCCGAGGCTTACACACACTCTCCATTCGAAAAGCAATCCTGACCTTCGAAAGCAAAGTCTTTGCTTTGGAAGTAAGAATTGCCTTCAGAAGACAAATTACCTTCGGAAATGTTTTATATTCGGAAGAGAGATATTATTGTGTAATAGAAATCACGTGGGCCCCATACTGTATAAAGCAAAGATTTTGTGTAAGGCCCCGTTCTCGGGACGCTCACAACTAGTCAATCATTGCACATAAAACATATAATTACATTATATTTACTAAAATCATGTAGAGGAAACATCTTAAATAAACATTTCATTTCCCTTAAATAAACAGTTTTGCAAAATAATACATCGTTAATTATAAAATACAGTTCGTTTGTATTACAATGCAAAAATGTTATACAAAAGAATGCCATCCAAAAATGCCAAGTAGCTGCCCTGCGCCATCCTCAGCAATGCTCACCTGCCAACTGGAAAAATGCATAAAAAGTCAGCATTGCTAAGTGAGTTCTAGTTTTAACATAAAATATACTTTACATTCATTAAAATCGTCCTTTACTTTGCAGGTGATCACACATCATACGTACACATAGATAATACCATTATTATCTTCATCATTCATCCTTTTCACTTCCATTCGTTCATACATTCTTACTTTCATTCGTTCGTTCATCATTACATCTTTTCTTTTCATCAAAACCGTGAACCTTACCCTTGTTAGGATCGTGTACTTGACGAATACTAATAGATTTACGAGTATACCGAATCAAATAGTGCGGAATCCTATTTTATTGGCGATCTAATTAGTGAGAACGCACGTAGAATCAATTAAAGATTAAAACTAAACGTCAAGAACGATTAGAAATCGACCTACTATGATCTATGAAGTTAGAACAGGTTATTAGAGGTCTATGGATGGCTAGGGTACGCTTGGGTATCGAAATATTCAAAGTGTCTCGTTTTTCCACGATTTAAGTGGTATTTATAGGCTAGGGTTTCTCAATCGTGCGATTGGACCATTTGTATGGTTTAGTCGTGCGATTGAGTCATGCGGTTAATCCATTCACACGATTGAGTGTTCAGTCGCGCGACTGAGTCAATCTCATGTTACAATCATGCGACTGATCCAGTCTCCTGGTTCATTCATACGACTGGTTCATTAGCATGAAGTATTTCATGCGTATGGTCCATTAGCATGGACCAATCACATGAGAACTTCACATGATTAAGTTTGAATATGTTTCATAGTCATTAATTGATTTAGATATTATTCAAACAACCACAACCTATATAGTTAAGTCAATAAGCGTTATTATATACCAACCAATGAAATAATCAACATTATATAAGCACAACCACATATTGTATTTCATTAGGTACCCGTACAATTACATATGTGTAAGACAATACAAACATATTACATTATGTTCAAAAACTAGGGACACATGTATCTACAAACTCCCCCTTGGACCTAGTTCCATCTAATGTCTTACATCCTTCTTGAGTTCCTCAAATTTCTTGTACTTCTCTTCTCTAGTGACTCCGGCATGTATCTCAAAAGCAAAACAGTCATATATCGTCCTGAAATTGTATAGCTTGTTCAATATCTTAAGAGTCATAGAATAATGGCCACTTGTATAATGTATAGACATCATCTGTAGACAAGTTGGTAAGCCATATTGGGTCAAACCCCCTGATGGTTTCCATTACACCATTCTTGTTCAAAACTATGACTGCCTCTCCTGTCCTCCAATCATAGTACCACCATTTGAAGTGTGGAGTGAAGTCCTATGGCATTTCCCGTAGAGGGATCAAAGACATTGTGTGCGGAGGACTCCACTTCAGCACTATATTCGGTTTTCCAGTTATGGCATCAACCTCAGATCATCTGATATACCTCGTTGTTTGTTGAGGTTTGAAGTTAACTCATCTGGTGTGGTACTCTCTCTTTAGAGCTGCTTCAACCAGCCTGACATTTTTCGTGGGTCAGCGTATAGAAATTTCAACTTTGCTAACTGGTTAAGCTCAAATCCAGGAAGATTCTACAGGTCGTGTGGGAACCTGAAGTACTCAATCCCTTTCTCACATTTAACTGCATAAACATTGAGATCTTCAATATACACCCATGCTATGATTTTGCCCGAGACATTGTGATGTTTCTTCACTTTGTATAGTTCGGTGTAGACAGTTGACGTTGAAGCATTGCGTTGGGTTCTTATTTCTTCAAAGCATGCGGCCCACTCAGCCTTACTGATATTGACTTCAGCTTTCGAGGCTTGGGTTGTATCTTCTTTCTTGTCAGACTCTTCTTCCATTCTATCTAGAGTCTCAAAAGTTTCACTGACAAGGTTGTCTCCCAGATTGGGAACGACATTACCCTCAATGTTAGTATACTCCGGATAGTGTGGTCCGTGACATCTTCAATCTCGATCTCGTCAACATCGTTGAGCTCGTCGTCACTTTCCACATGGACTGTTGGAGCGTCTTTCACGATCTCATCTGGATTGAGTCGGAATATTTTAGCAAGTTTCTCTTCTGTGAGATCATGAATTATCTCTCCTTCTTGAGGAGTGTAATTCACTGATCTCCTGACTATTCCCTGCAGATCAAGAATCATCGTGAGCTGAGTCTTGATCTATTGAAGGGGAGCAACATCATATTCATCTCTTTGATAGTTTGGATCTGCTTGATTTAAAACATGTAACACATCAACCATTAGTCAACAATCATAGCAGTAAAAATCAACAATAAATATAAACGTTGATTACATTAATTTGATACATGATTCAAATACACATGATTTAAATAACATAAACAACTAAGCATTACTCTTGTCTTTTATCATGTCCTCCTCTGCTGACGGGGCTAATGTGGAGGCACCTTGGTCTTGAGCTCTTTTGGTCCTCCTTTCTTGTGCAGATGTGGCACCCACAACAAAAGTATCATGATCTCCATCATCATCATCATCCTCAATATCATCACCAACATCAGTATCCTCCCTTTGATCATCACCATCATCATCATCATCATCATCACTGTCATCATCATCACCATCATCTCCATCTCCTTCTCTGATCTGTAAGGGCTCATCCTTTGATCCTTTGAGCCTCAGCATGATGGTCTTGTTGGTCGCCTCCAACTACTCTATCCGTTTTGCTTATTGGACATGTTGCTCGTGGAGTTGGGACATCTCTGAGCTCTGAGCAGCCATCTGTTATCCCTGTGCTTGATCAGTTGTGCCTACTGAGATATCTGCTGAGATTGTGCAGTAGTAGTTCTACTAGCTGAAGAATCTAGGCAGTCTTCTCGTCATCAGCGGCCAACAGCTTCGGCACCATACGGTTAAGATTCCTCTAGCTGAGAGCTATTCCTCTACCCCACTAGGAGGTAGAGAGGATCCAGATAGATAGGAGGGGTAAGATGACGGTCTTGCATGGTGGCTAGTGGTGGTGGTGGTGGCAGTGGTGAAGATTAGGGATGGCATAGATGTAGTTGGTGGTGGAGTGGTTGTAGTAATGGTGTGTGAGGTGGTAGATAAGGTGGTGGATGTAATGGTGGTAGTGGTGGTAGGTGGAGTGGTAGTAGCAGGTGGAGTTGTGGAAGTGGTGGTAGTAGTGGTGGTGGTGACGAATGTCAACCTCCTCTTATTCATCTTCAACCCGTGGGGCTGAGCCATCCTTTTCTTCCTCGAGCCCCTCGAGGTGGATGCTCTCCCTAGAGCACTGCTAGGCTGAACGTGAACATAAGTAGGATTAGTGTCAGCCTCCCCAGACTCGCCAGGGCGTCCTCCAACTTCCCGAATACCTCGGCTAGTGGCAACCACCCTGCTCCCACAGTACGAGTTAGGGGCTTCTCGTCTATCTCCTCCTCCTCATCAAGACGAAAGTCCTGATGGAACCCTACAGCCTCAGTTCCACCTTGGGTGGATGCTGTAGATGCTATATCAGTAGTGGGGGCCCTCAGTTGAGTGGGCCCTGCATCTCCACCATCACCGCTGTCGTTGTCGTCAGCGTCATCTTCAGGAAGCTCCAGCTGCTCGACATCCGAATCACTGTCTACGTGGCACCATTTATGCCTCTCTGACATCACGTGGTCTACCTTGGCCAGATGGCCGATGAGTCTCTTTACTGGGGGTTTGACCTGCTTTCCTCGGTATACCTTCATACGACCCAGTGTCGTATCATCCATAATCTCTAACGACATAGCGTCGTGGCTCTCCTTGGGCAATGTGAGTAGCTTCTCATCAAAGATCATTTGTAAAAACCTAGGGTACATGCATAAAACCTCTTTGCCCTTCACCTCCAAGTTCTCTATCAGGTAAGAGAAAATCATGCTAGAAATGCTGAAAGGGTGGTTCAGCACCAGTGCCACATAGGCATTTTGAATCTGGTCTGAAAGATAATCAAACCCACCCCTTCGCGAAGCCAAGCACTTGAGGATGACGTGTGCCAAGTACTTGTACTGGGGACAAAAGTTGCTCTTGTTGAGCACACCTGCATTAATATCCCCAACGTACTTCATCCTCAAGAAGCACCCTCTCACCGTCAGCGGGTGAAGTCTGGTGGGGTGGTCTGCATCATCACCCAAACCACGTAATCTCCTGATATCCTCGGCAGTGACCTCAATATCCATCCCAAAAATAGAGCTCCTTATGTTGTACGACTCATGAGAGTGGTCACCCGATGCTCCCTCCCAGAAGGCCTGCTGAATAGACCTGTAGGGAGTGCATGGTGTAGATATTGCCTTGTGGATCCTGGATCGCTTGAGGAAAGCGATGATCCCTGCAAACTCGGCACCATTCTGAGTCATAGAATCTAAATGAGCCCATATGTTGTGCTTGGGTTGATGGACCATCTGTCCGCCATCAATCTGTAACACAAGACACATAGACATTAGCTAACCACACTACACAAATCAGTTCTAATTAACTTGGTTGAATTCATTCTGGTTCATTCATACGATTGAACCATGTGACTGTGTTCAGTCGGTTGACTTGGCATGCGACTGGATTCGGTCAGGTGATTGAGTAGGGGAATGAGTTCAATCGGTTGACTTAGCCAGCGATTGGTTCAGTCAGCCAACTCAGCTAATTTGTATGATCCATTCGGCTGATTGAGCCATTCAACCAAGTCAATCATGCGATCGGAGTTCGTCCTGGTGTCCAGTCGCATGACCCACTATTCGGTCGACTGTGATTTGATTTTTAACCAATTCTTGAAATTAGACATCGTGTAATGGTTCTTTAGACTCGCATTCATTATACTAATAACTTAATAACCTTTATTTCAACATTTTACTTGGTTTAGTTAGGTTATTAGTCCATTTAAGGTGTCGGGTCTTGTTAGGGCCATTTCTTGATTTTTAAGTCTAATCGAAGGAATTTATGGCATAATCACACCGCATTTTACCTATATAATCAATAATGAAGTCAGAATATGAGAATAAGCAAGATATTTGGGTCAAATGAAAATTTGGCAAACTAACGGTAGGCTATGCGATTTTAAGGCGATTGGGGGTGATGAGTTGAATGCGATCGACTGTGCCCCATTTATACTGAATCTGATTTCAATCGCCCGACTGGACCCATTTGCTCGGTTCATTCAGGCGAATGGACCTCAGACATGCAATTGGCTCAGATGATCACATTCAGCCGGCCGACTGGATTTCAGTCTGGTGACTGACTCATTCGCACAGTTCCATCCGGTCGAATGGCACATTTTGATAAGCCAGTCGGGTGAATGGTTCATACTCATGTGCCATTTGGTTGTTTAGTGCATGAGTATGGTCCATTCATACAGTTGGTCAATACTCATGGTCCAGTCGTGCGATTGGATCATACTCATGATTTTGACTTTATGACCATTTCTCACTTAACCCTTTTTAACTTTTCATTATACTTTATGAGCATTTGATCATCTCAGACATGATCATTTTAACTTGAAAAACTTTTGACCACTTCAGACGTGATCCTTTTAAACAATTTATCACCTCAGACGTGACTGATTTTACCTTTGAAAACATGTGTGGTCACCTTAGATGTGACCCTTTTAGATGATTAAATCCCTATGGAATTCCATGGCATAGTCCGATATCAAACAAACTGAATTTGACTAAATTTAAACAAAGTAGAAGACTTAAACTTAAATACATAACTAAACTTGTTTTTGACTTTTTATGTGAGGTGTAAATCCTAAGATAGAAATCTAATGGATTCAGTTCCGGAATAGGCAACTTCAATTTATTTTGACCATAACTGGACCAATTCAATTTGAAATCATCCAGGCAAGTCAAATCACTTGGGACATGTTATCAACACCTTTTGATGCTCAATTCTTGTTTTTCATCTAGAGTCGTTAGCAAGTTTATGAAACCATACTAGTACTATTAGATCCCCACATTGATTTGAACTTTCAAGAATTGTAGCCACGATGATTGTCAGTATTCTGGTCCTCTTAGATCCATACACAGACTTTTGACACACATTGGTGATAGTTTAAGGTTTGATTATTTTAACAATCATATTTGGATCCCACACTTATATGGTAATCAACATTCCTCAGGAGATTTTTTAGCGATCTCAGGGTAGTTTTCAAGAAGAAACTATTCTTAGAACTTTCAGAGAGAAGCCAAGCCTCAGGTCAGTGCCACCGCATAACAGAGAGGCGGCAAACAACAATGAAGTCTAGAATATATATAGGTTATGTTTATCCTCAGGTCAGTGCCACCGCACAGCAGAGAGGCACATAACCTATTTTCTTGTTTGAGCAATTTTAATCTTTTTGGATAGTTCTCACCAACAACATAAGTTATTAGTTTGATTGCTTTTGCTCATATTTTGGTCTTATGCACACATTTGTGGCGTTTATTCTGCTCGTCACGCCTTATTGGAATTTGTTGATTGTGTTAACTAGGGCTAAGATGTTAACCCACAGCTTGTTGAACAACTTAGTTTGTTCTTGAGATCACCAACAGGTCTAATCATCTACAGCGTTGAATCTACCGACATATCATCTGTGGTCTAACAACCTCTAGGTCTACTTTCTTTGTGTTACGTTAGTAGTAGCTAGTTTTACTATCATTTTTCCTTTTATATTGCTCAGACTGCACAGACTTATACTTTGAACTTCACATCTTATTTTATTTAAACTTTTAAAGTCCGAAGTGATTAGTTCCAGTGTACTATCATTTTCCAAAGTCATTGAATCGTTATCACAGATATGATCTAGTTTCTATAAGCTAGCCTCTCCTCCTCCCTCGTTTTTTTGTTAATGTTACTAACTGACCTATTCTCCCCCTAAAATTCTAAAACCGTAATCGATTTACGCTTTTTAGGATTTTAATAGGCGACCAAATAACATCAATTTAATTTAAACTACTTAAAGTTAAACAATAAATAAAGAAAATAAAAATTAAATGAAAAATTGGATAATTCGCATCGGACTACACATGGTTATCATCGGGAATTACAACACTTTTCTTTTTGACGTTGTTGACCTCTAAAAAATATAGAAAATGTGGTTTATCAAAAGCCTTTGTATAGAGGTCATCCCATTGAAAATCAATATTTATGTTTAATCACATCGATTAGGTTCTTTTCAAAGCAATCATGTATAAAGTGATATTTTATGCTGATGTATTTGGTCTTAGGATGTTGGACCGGATTTTTAGTTCCCACAATCGCAGCAGAGTTATCAACAAAAATATGAGTAGAAGAGAATTTCAAACCGTAGTCTCGCATTTTCGGTTTAATCCATATGATTTGTGAACAGCAACTTGTAACAACAACGTATTCGACTTCACAGGTTGACAAAGCAACCAAGGTCTGCTTCTTACACTACCAGGTCACTAATCCGAGTCACTATACGCTGTTAGCTCGAAGTCATCATCATGACGATACCACAATCCAAGTGTTGGAGTACCCTTCAGATACCTTTTGACCCCATCAGATGGTTAACTTTTGGCTTTACCTGATATCTTGAACATAGACATGTCACGTACATGATATCAGGTCTTGAGGCAGTGAGGTACATGAGAGATCCAATCATTCCTTGGTACATGGTGGCATCGACCAGATCACCATTCTCGTCGGGTGCTACATCATGGTTTGTAGCAAGTGGAGTCCTAGCTGCGGAAGCATTCTCCATGTCAAACCGACTGAGGATATCTCCTACATACTTGGTCTGATGTAAGAACATCCCTTTTGGTGTCTGATCCACCTATAACCCGAGAAAGAATTTCATCTCTCCCATGGCACTCATCTCAAACTCAGCCTTCATTACTGCTTCAAACTCTTTACATAGATCTTCGTTCTTTGAACCGAAGATTATGTCATCAACATATATTTGGACAAGCAGTAAATCTCCATCCTTTTCTTTTATGAACAGTGTACAATCAATGACACCTCTGCGAAAACCGTGTTTCACAAGGTGAGTCGAGAGTTTCTCATACCAGGCTTTGGGAGCTTGATGAAGCCCATATAAAGCCTTGTCGAGTTTGTAAACTCTGTCCCGATGATATGGATCCTTAAATCCCATGGGTTGACTGACGTACACTGTCTCTCTGATTTCACCATGAAGGAATGCACTCTTCACATCAAGTTGATAAACTTTAATCTTCATACACGATGCGTAGGCAAGGAAGAAACGGATTGCTTCCATTCTTGCCATGGGTGTGAACACTTCATTGTAGTCTATGCCCTCGACTTGTTGAAATCCTTGATCAACAAATCGAGCCTTGTTTCTGATATCATGCCCTGATCATCTTTCTTACATTTCAAGACCCATTTTGTGCCAATGACCTTAGCACCTTTAAGTCTATCCACCAGAGTCCATACACATAACTTCTTCAACTGAAGAAGTTCTTCTTGCATGGCACTCACCCATGCCTCATCATTCAGGGCTTCACTAACATACTTTGCCTCGAACTGAGACAAAAAGCAATGATATGCACCATCAGGAAGATAGCCCTTTTCCATCACCGAGGCATAATCAGCTGAATACAACTGATTTCTTGTTTGAACTCCTGATTTCAAATCTCCAATGATATTATCCAAAGGATGATAGACATTTAGTTGTGATCCAGGAGTGGTTGGAACAACTACATCAGAATCAAGATTATGAACATTCGGTTCAGTATCTGAGGTAGTAGGAGTCTGAGGTTCCGAAGATGCAGAGGCATCAATGTCAGATGCTTGTGGACTATCGGTAGGGGGAACCTATTGCACGTGGTTATTCTGATCAGTCTCCACAGCTTCTTCATCAGAGGAAGAGTAACTATTTCAAGTGCTCCCCTTGAGTTGTTAGATGAATCACCTTGTAGTCCAAATGATGTAGATTCCTGAGATGGTGTGTTTAGAACATCATACATCATTTTTGTTGCTAACTCATCATCAATAGTGAAGAGGGGTATGTTGAAGGACTTGAAGAATCCATCATAGTCGAAAAAGAAGGCGGGTCCTTTTCTAGTAGGTGGTTTGGTGTATCTCTGCACATCAACATTACACCACACTTCTACCTGACCCGTTGAGTTGTTGTAGACCCTCTTGTTCGGTATGTTGTATCCTAGAAAGATACCTTCATCAGCCTTGTCGCTGAATTTTCCCCTTCTGAGTCTTCTTCAGTAGGGTGCACGGAGCGCCAAACGGCTCGAGATATCTAGATTAGGTTTACGTCGTTGAAGTAGCTCGTAACACGTATTTCCATGGCATTTAACTACCAGAACCCGATTTAGCGTATAACACGCATTTGTAAATGCTTCATTCCAGAATTGGATGGGCAGTTTTGAGTCTGCTAGCATCGTCCGTGCTGTCTCTATCAAGCTGTGATTCTTCTTTTCAGCAACATCGTTCATTTGAGGAGTGTGGGCAGAAGTGAATTGATGCACATTCCCTTTTCCTTGCAGTAAGCCTCCATCCATTGAGTCTTGAACTCGGTTCGGTTGTCTGAGCGCACTTGATTTACTTTCAACTTGAATAGGAACTCCAGAGTAGTTACTAATTCCTTGACTTACTCAAATGTCTCTGGTTTGGATTTTAGAAACATCACCCAAGTGAATCTCGAGTAGTCATCAATAACTACATAACAGTACAAGTCGCCTGCGATGCTTCATTTACTGACTGGACCAAATAGATCCATGTGAAGAAGTTCAAGAGGAAGTTTGATAGAATGAACTTTGTTTTCCTTATGAGACTTTTTCGTCTGTTTGCCCTTCTTGCACGCAACACAGAAATCCGGAAGTTGGAAGTTTTTGACGTTAACTCCTCTCACTAGATCATTCTGGATCAAGTCATTCATCTTCCGTGGATTAATGTGTCCCATTCTCCTATGCCAGGAGATGGATTCCTTCTCAGTAGCTTTTGCCAAGAAGCACTGAACTTCATTATCCATGGTGGAGGCCTTTGATAGATCCAAGACATAAAGATCTTTATATGTTGAGGCAGACATTAATACTTGATCCTCCGGGATGACATAGTCCTTTTTCAGGACATAGCACTTCCTGTTGTCAAATACTACCTTAAATTCTTTATCACAAATTTGAGAAACAGAAAGCAAGTTATTTTGAAGTTGTTGAACGTAGTTTACCTTGTCAAACTTCACTTTCTAATTACCTACTTCCCCTTAAGCTATGATGTACCCACCTTTGTTTCCTGCAAACGAAACGTGACCTCTTTTTATCTGTTTGATGTTTGATAAGAGATCCATGTTCCCTGTCATGTGCCTGGATGCTCTGCTATCTATAATCCACGTGTTAGTTTCAACACTATATCGAACACCCTGCACATTCAGTGTCAAAACATTAGTTCAGGTTAGGGACCCAAGCCTTCACTAGCTTGGGTTTCCCAGAGTCATCACACATCATAAATGTTACCCATTGACCATTCGAGGGTGAGGGAAGCTCAGATGTCTTCTTGTTCTCATTATCAAACAATGTGGTTGATTTCTCCTTCCATAAGCCAGCTTTGTGTAAGGCCTGTTTGTGATAAATAGATGACTCGCTAATGTGTTGAACTTTTGGTTCACTATCTCTTTTAGGCGGCGTCATTGAGTTCCTGTTAAAAGAGCTAGGTTTTTGTTCAGGAAGTTTAACTTTCCTCCTCGGTTTCTAATAGTATGGACAAGGAGACGCAATTTGTCCATGCTCTCCGCAACTGTAGCAAGCTCTACTTTCGACTTTACGATTTAACTGTTTTTATGGAGATGTATGTGACACCCGGGTGACCTTACTTTGTTTGGGTTTTGACTCTGATTGTTTAAATGTTTTGTCTGGTTTAACAAGGTTAATTGCTTTAACATTTTTAACATCTTTTTCTTTTCTATTTTCAGGACTTTGACATGATGCACGTGAATGGTTAACATTATTGGTCTTTTTAGGTTCATATTTGACAGTTGTTGAACCAGACTTTATACTAACCTTTTCAAACTATTGTCTAGATTAACACAAGGTATTTTACCTTTTGCCTTTAAAGTGGCCTCCTTTTGTTTAGTGCCAGATTCATTTGATGAACATGTGGAATCTGGATCACTTACAAAAAGAGTAGACACCATATGATCCTTGATTGGATTACCATTAATTGGTTTACATTTTGTGTTCATCAATATCTCATGTGGTGGTGGAACCACTTTATAACCCAATCCCTCCCCGTTGTTTCTCTCTCTCACTAAGTTTTGGACTATGTGTGAAGAACTAGTCCAACTATGTAGTTTTTGTTTTAGGGAATTAACTTCTACTTCTAAAACTGCCTTTTGTTTCTTAGTGTCCTTGAGAGAGTTTACATAGTACCTAATGTCATTAGCTTGGTTAAAGACAACTACTTCTGTTTCCCTAAGCTGTTTGTTCAAAAGGTTTATCTTTTCTTTGTAACTATGCTCATTTTGCTTTAACATTCTGTTAGCTTCAGTGCACAGTTCCAAGTCCTTTACTAAGTTATCATTATGATCTAATAACCTAGCAAATTTTAAATCAATGCTTTCCCTAAATTTATTACAATCAGAACAAGCATGATTATTAAAAAGCTGGTCAGTAGTACTTACCTGAGCGGTTTTTTGAAGAATCAGCCATCAATGCAGAATCTGGTGTTTCTGGAGCTGGTGATTCTGACGTTGTTGCAATTTTGGCAGGTAGGTGACCACTGGTGCAATTTCTTCTGAGTTTGACATCGCAAGTTCGATTGCAATATCTCCTTCACTAGCAGAGTCATCATCAATATCCTCCACACTAGAGATATTGGATTCTCCCGGTGAGACAAACCAAAAGCTCTAGTCCTGTCCTTCATCATCATGAGCAGTCAAGGCTTTGGGATCCTTGCTTGATGAAGTAGGACTGCTAGGGGGTTTATCCTTACCATTGAAGGAGGAGAAAGGATTCCCATTGCCAGTCTTCTTTGGCTTCACACACTCCCTTTTGAAGTGCCCTTTCTCACCGCAGTTGAAGCAAGTTACCTTGGTTTTATCAAAGCCGAAGGTAGTGTCCTTAGTTACATTCAAATTTTGTCCGGTCTTTCTCACAAACTTCTTAGCTCTCCGGACAGCACTTGCTAAGGCCCATGTTATGTCCATCCGTCCAGCTCTGTCTCATCCACCAGCTCATAATCCTCATCTGCCAGATGGCAGTTCCCAATATTACTAGCAATTCATCCATCATAGGAGTGGACTACTGCAGCTAAGAGATCCATGTGCTTTTTAGCTATCTCAACTGTCACATTGCTAAAGTTCTCGGTCTTCAGCTTTGTTGCATTTGCTTCAAGTGCAATGTATTGGGTACCAGACGACCCTGATGTTTCTGACCCTGAAGTAGAGGCTGGTGAAGGACTAGACGAGCTTGATACAAAAGTTGTCTGAAGAAGTGCTCCAGATGTTTTGGCTTGAGGAGTCGCGTTGTACAGTGTAGGAAATAAGAAGCCTTTTGAGCTCTATACTTCATTCTTAGTTCTTCCTCTCTCAGCTTCAGAATAAAGTCATTGATATCTAACTTCATCAGCATACCATTCTGTCTGAGATTAGAGACAAATGACACCCATTTCTCCAGCAGCCCATCTGTAAAGTTGGACACTTAGTCCTCCATTGACGTTGATACTCCATGAGTGTGCATCTCACTCATCAAGTGGTAGAACCTATCGATAACATCATCTAGGCTTTCTTTTCCCATCAAGGAGAAGTTTTCAAACTCCTTCTTTAAAGCCTTAGCCTTTATGGCCTTCAATGATGCATTTCTGTCATACCTTTTCTCCAATGCATCCCATAGTTTCTTTGCTTATGTATATTCCGAGAATTGATGGAAAATATCCTTCGGAATTGACTGTGTAAGCAAAGCATAAACTTTCTTTTTGGCATTGTACTTTAATTTTTGTCCATCAGTCATGCCACCAAGTGCGAGTTTGACTCCATCAGCTCCTACAGACATGTTGTACCCCGTCTTTATAGACTCCCACAGATTGGGATCCACTCCATTTAAGTAGATCTCGAAACGTTGCTTCCATTGTGGATATTCGTTTAACGTGATTAGCTGTGGGGGCTTGTTGTGATTCCCCACTTCATTCTCCAGTAGCAATAAGTTTTGTATACATGAGTCTCTCCCTGCTGTGAATCCTGAATATTGGTCTTCCATTTCTAATAACTTTAACTTTAAACCAAACTATTGTATAAGTGCGAATGAAGGTGCGATTGGGCTATTTGGGCGATTGATCTATGCGGATGGTTCAATGGTGTGACTAAACTAATGCAGATGACTCAGTAGGCCGAATGAACTAGTGCGGTTGAACAATGCGAATAGTCTTCTCAGTCGGACAAATGGAAGTGCGACTGGGTCCAATTGGGCGTATGGGAATGCGTATGAACTCAGTCGGGCGATTGAGTCAATCATGCGACTGGGCCTGCTGGATTTAAAAAATTCGTAGGTTTAAGGTGTTTGAACGCAAAAATACGAATTTCTTGCTAACCCTAATTGTCGTATGCCGGAATAAACTAAACTTTACGATCAGGAGACGTCTAAAACCCGATTTGACACAAAAGATTGTGTTTTTGAGTGTAAGAACACAATTTTTATATCAAAATGATTGAATCACACGTAAATCTAGAGCCAAAGCTCTGATACCACTTGTTAAGATCGTGTACTTGACGAATACTAACAGATTTACGAGTGTACCGAATCAAATAGCACGAAATCCTATTTGATTGGCGATCGAATCAGTGAGAACGCATGTAGAATCAATTAAAGATTGAAACTAAACGTCAAGAACGATTAGAAATCGATCTACTGCGATCTATGAAGTTGGAACAGGTTATTAGAGGTCTATGAACGGCTAGGGTACGTGTGGGTATCGAAATATTCAAAGTGTCTCGTTTTTCCATGATTTAAGTGGTATTTATAGGTTAGGATTTCTCAATCGTGCGACTGGACGATTTGCATGGTTCAGTCGTGCGATTGAGTCATGCAGTTGATCCATTCGCACGACTGAGTGTTTAGTCGTGCGACTAAGTCAATCTCATGTTACAATCATGCGACGATCCAGTCTCCTAGTTCATTTTTATGACTGGTTCATTAGCATGAAGTTATTCATACGATGGTCTATTAGCGTGGGCCAATCGCATGAGAACTTCACATGATTAAGTTCGAATATGTTTCATAGTCATTAATTGATTTAGATATTATTCAAACAACCACAACCTATATATTTAAGTCAATAAGCGTTATTACATACCAACCAATGAAATCTTCAACATTATATAAGCACAACCACATATTGTAATTCATTAGGTACCCGTACAATTACATATGTGTAAGACAATACAAACATATTACATTAAGTTCAAAAACTAGGGACATATGTATCTACAACCCTTTAGTTTCCTGGTACTGGGCCTAAGCCTATCATAGACCTTCCATTACGGTGCACAACACCTCCTGGCCATAGTACCTAAGGTAAAGTTTAGGTGTACCATTGTTATGTGCTACGCCCTTTTGTGTCCTGGTACTAGGCCTAAGCCTATCATAGACCTTCCATTACGATGCACAACACCTCCTGGCCACAGTACCTAAGGCAAGCAACAATGGTTCCATATAAATGGTCAATCATAAAGAAAGACCCCGATGTGCATCCTCCTGGGGTAGCGAACCCACACATCGTTGGACTAACACCTTACAAAGGGGTGTGTCAAGACTTGCAAGACTTTCGTTACTTTTCATTATTTAGTAATGCATGCATACCATCGTTATGTTCCTTTTTTCATTACTTTCCACTATATGTTTATAATACTTTTCGTTTCATTCATAACCATCAACGCAAAGCCATGGAAAAATACATAAATAAACAGGAACACCAATAAGATCATACCAATCATCATACGTACCAGCATGCATACATAATATTAATCATGTCCATCATGCCCATCCCATAATCACCAATCATGCATCACATAAACCATAAAATATCATCCTCATGCATCATACACTCACATACATAAACACATGCACAACAAGCATAAGTCATCATAAAACATAGCTGACCCAATGCGGGACAGCGGGGGTTTGGGGGCCGCAACCCCTAACGGCGGGGTCTTAGGGGCAGCAGCCCCTAGTGGGGTCCAAGGGGCAACGCCCCTGGCTGCGGCCAGGCTGCCAGGTCAGTGCGAAAAAAATTTATTTTAACCCTTTTATATAGCACATTTAAACCCTTTTAAAATCTTGGTCGTTCAAAACGTATATTTAGTATGCATTTCCAGCGCCAACTAGTTCAAAACCTTTAAAATAGGGGATCTAGAACTCACTTGGACTCAGTGAGTAGCTCCTGAATCAAGCTTTCAAAGCAAGGGTTGCACTACACAGCCTGCAGATAAGTTAAAACTCAAGGGAGTTAATTTCTGCCTAATATCGCTGCTAATTTTACTGCAAGTTCAGCAGTTTCGCTAGCAGTTTCGCTCGCCTCTTTGCTGCCATTTTCGCTGCCATTTTCGCCCAACTTTCATTGGAAAACCATGTCTGCAAAACTACCTCCGATACTATAGTTTTGCAAGAAGATCCACAGTTTTGCTGGACGAACAACTAATATTGCTGGATGAACACCCAGTTTCGTAGAACGGGCTGAAAAATACGAACCAACCCATTTTTGACCCAAAACTTCAATCTTTTACATCCAAAATCTTGGTTTATCACCCAATAAGCTATATCCGAGCTTCTTACATGTTTTCTCAAGTGAGATACATGGAATGTCAGATGAATTCCACTTAACTCACTGGGCAACTCCAACCTATAGGCCACCTCTCACACTCGAGCAATAATTTGAAAAGGCCCTATGCATATTGGGCTCAACATGCCCCGCTTCCTACACTGAATGATGCCCTTCCAAGGTGAGACCTTTAACATAACCCTGTCACCCACCGGAACTCAATCAGTCTGCGTCGTTTATCAGCATATGACTTCTGTCTATCTTTGGTTGCCTTCATGAAGGTTTTTATCTTTTCGAGCTTCTCAGTCGTAGCCTCGATCACTTCGAAACTCCCTAAATCGTTCTCACCAATATCACCCCAACAGACGGGTAATCTATATTTTTAGTTGTATAGCATCTCGTAAGGGGGCATACCAATACTGGCATGATAGTTGTTGTTATATGAGAACTACGCTAACGGCAAGTGGTCATCCCAACTTCCTCCAAAATCGATGACACACGCTTGGAGCATATCCTCCAGCGTCTGAATGGTCCTTTCTGACTGACCATCCATTTGAGGATGATAAGCCATGCAAATATGCAACCGCGTCCCCATTGTGTCGTGGAATTTCTTCCAAAATATAGATATAAACAGGGTGTCACGGTTAGACACGATAGACATCGGCACACCATGACGAGTCACAATCTCTTTAATGAATAGATCAGCCAATCTCATGGAAAAAATATGTTTCGTGGATCGGTAAGAAGTGAGCGCTCTTCTTCAAACGATCAACAATCACCCATATAGCATCGTACCCTCGCGCGGTGTACGGTAGTTTTGTAATAAAGTCCATGGTGATATGCTCCACTTCCACTCCGGTATATCCAAAGGTTGGATCTTTCCATACGGCTTTTGGTGCTCGGCCTTCACTTGTAAACAAGTAAGGCACTTGCTCACATACTCCACCACATCACGCTTCATACCCAGCCACCAATAATCTTTCTTCATGTCCTGATACATCTTTGTGGCACCGGGATGAATGGAGTATCGAGACTTATGATCCTCATCCATAATCCTCCCACGTAGATCCCTAAAACGAGGAATCCACATCCTTCCGAACCGGGTCCTAACACCGAGTGTATTTTCACCCAATTCTGCAACCAAACCTCTCATTCTTTCAGAGTTAAGATGATCTTCTTTCAATGCTTCATCTTGAAACTCTTGACCTGCTTCATCACATCAGAGGTCATGATCAACTGGTAAGCCTTCACCCGATCGGCTCAGGTTTCTCTTTTCGGCTAAGGGTGTCTGCGACCACGTTAGCTTTGCCTGGATGGTAATGAATCTCGCAATCATAATCCTTTATGAGCTCAAACCATCTCCTCTGCTTCATGTTTAAGTCCTTCTGCTTGAATAAGTACTTCAAGCTCTTGTGGTCGGTGAATATGGTGCACTTTGTACCATATAGGTAGTGCCTCCATATCTTTAATGCAAAGACCATGGCTGCTAGCTCCAAATCATGAGTATGGTAATTGACCTCATTAACCTTTGATTGTTGGGATGCATAGGCGATAACTTTTCCCCTCTGCATTAACACACACCCTAACCCTGAGTAGGAAGCATGAGAATAAACCACAAGATCTTCACATCCATTGGGTAATGATAGAACAGGAGCTTAAGTCAACCTCACCTTCAATTCCTCGAACGCCTTTTCTTGAGCTTGACCCCATACGAACTTCACATCTTTTCCGGTCAACTTGGTTACTGGAGAAGCGATCTTAGAGAAGTCTTGTTGTTTGGATGCCCATGAACACCGATCTTCAATCCCGTGATCAACCGAGACTTAAATCTTCGATTCTCTCCACTTTTTCTCTCTACTCTCTCTCTCTAGAACTAGAGTGTGAGTTGTAAATGAGAGCTGCTCAAGCTGATCCGTTTATATATACCAGGGCATTCTCAGGACCTTAAATGCGCCAAACACGTAACCCGCAAAGTCTTCACGGTCTAAAACCCATATCCATCTTATTTTTATTAAATGATCTCGTCTAAGCCAATTATTATTATTTGGCTCGCTTAAACATTATTCAGGGTGTTATATTTTGTTAATGATGTCGGATTATTTAACTGATTTAAACCTTACCGTCACTGTCATTTCTTCCACTAAAAGAAATGTTGTATCGAGCTTGTAATCATTGCCAAGAGTCTAGGGCTGCCGGATGAGAGGGGAAATCATGCTCGATCTTCCCCTTGCCAAGAGTCTTGATTCTTATGTTGTATCGAGCTTGTAATCGTTAGGTTTTATCAATGAAACCATTCAATTATAGTTCGTGTTATTGTTTGACTTTTGGTTTGTGTTGTTGTTTATTCTTCCTTCAAGAACATGCTCGGATGATTATCGATCCAAGCCGACTTCACAATTGGTATCAGAGCTGGTTACTGCTGGAATGATCTAACAATCATTCTCGCAACCCGAGTTCTTGATTTCTGGATCAAATTTCAGATCTTGACGTTAACCCACTTCGTGTTCTTTGTGTTTTGCTCAGATCTTGTTATGTGTGTTGCTTCTATGTTAAAATCGAATTGGAAACCACGTTCCCATCACTCCTTCGAATTTGATGATGTCTATTTTGTCTCGGTTCATGTAAAATCTGCGTGCAGACCCCTTCATGCGACTGGGTCATGCGAATGGAGCATTCGTACGACTGGACCATCCGAATGGACCATTCGTACGACTGGACCAGTCATATGTTCAGTCGTGCGACTGGACCAGTCGTATGTTCATTCGCATGAATGAGTCATCTGCATTGATTCATCCGCATTTGTTCCAGACCAAAAAAAGAGTCTGGAACTGCTTCTTGCATAGATTTGAGGATGGGCAAAGCATATTCACCCTCAGGTTCTTTTGTCAAATAAGTTTGATGTATACCCCGTTATTCGTCGGACTTCCAGAATAGGTGAATGTATTTGGAACACAAAAGAGAGAAGAGAATATGTCAGTAGTTGGTGTTGATTTTGTGGGGTAGTCAGGAGCATCTGACTATTTATGGGCCAATCAAGTTATATATGGATGGTCCATTCGGATGGTCAGGAGAATATGTCAGTAGTAGATTTTAAGATCTGCAGCTGCCAGGGTTGCCCAAAATCCTAATCTGATAAATTTTACATGAACTGAAACAAAGTAGGCATCATCAGATTCGCAAGGGTGATCAGAACATGGTTTCAAGTTCAATTTTAACATAGAAACTACACACGTAACCAGATCTGAGCAAAACACGAAGAACACGAAGTGGATTTACCGTCAAGATCTAAAATTTTATCTAGAAATCAAGAGCTTGGGTTGCTAGAATGATTGTTAAATCATTCAAGCAGTAACCGGCTCTCATACCCATTGTGAAGTCGTCTGGATCGGTAGACATCCGAGCATGTTCTTGACTGAAGGATAAACAACCAAAACCAAAAGTCAAATCAATAACACGAACTATCAAAAAATTGGTTTCATTAATAAAACCTACGATTACAAGCTCGTTACAACGTAAGAATCAAGACTCTTGGCAAGGGAAGATCGAGCATGATCTTCCCTCTCATCCGGCAGCCCTAGGCTCCGGGCAGACTTCCTCTCAATCCTTAATCTCTCTGCACATTAAAACTAGTATATATAGGCCTCGGCCCATATTAGATGCGACTGGGCCCATTCGTGCGATTGGACCATGCGTATGGTTCAATCATACGACTGGACCATGAGTATGGTTCGATCGTACGACTGGACCATACTTATAGTTCAGTCATACGAATGCCCCAATCGCATCTCTCAATCGCACGACTGGTCTATTAGCATGGCTCAGTCGTACGAGTGAGTCTCATTCGCATATGCTCCTACGAATGACCTAGTTTCATGTGTTTAAAACATATCAGGTGTATTACAATAAGCCTAGACTATTCGACAAGCGACGGACACACTATATATGACTATATATGCTCCAACACACTTCTTGATTCATCAAGAGATGCTGACTTCTCTAAAATCATCTCCTTTCTCACCCAATCATCTTACTACACAGCCCTTACCGTTAACCCCACTATTTACTCCAATAAAATGGCCGAATTTTGGGAAAATGGTCAAGTCGAAACCATAAATGGGATTCGTGTACTAAGGTCCAGCATTTGTGGACAAGATTTGGTCATTACTGAACAACTTATCAGGGAGCATCTCGAGGTTCATGATGAAGAATCTCCTACTAAATTCCCCAAAGAAGATTTAGACAGCACTTATATCCTCATGGGATATGGTGGGACAAGTGATGAACCCACACCAGCAACCACCTCCACATTGTCAATAGTGCCTTCTCTACCCATCACCATCACGTACCACAGACGTCATAAACGAATCCTTATTCAATCTACTCTGATTGAGTAAGCACCTCCAGTTCAATCCCAAAAGACTAGAGTGGAAACATGGGCTCCCACTCAGTCTAAGGTCTCACCATCCTTCTCATTCGACCTCAATTTGGGTTTTGAGCCTCCTCAGTCTCAAACCCATGAGCTCGACACCCAAACCAACAGCCCTCAGGATGAGTATTTACACTCTTCTGAGCAGCCAACAAGGGACAACCCCACCAAAGGCTCAATGCATGTAGACATTGACCAAAGTCTCGAGTCAGTAGGCTTAACATCCCTATCCTTCATTGACCTTCTTTCTAAAACTGATGAAGAGATAACATCTCTTCATGGCAATGAAGTTGATCTACAACACCCTCTCCAAAATCAACAGAGCCCAGAGAGATCCCTTATCTCTAGCCCCCATTAGCAACCCATAACTGAGGTGAGTCCCACTGATATGGAGGGGACTCATGCAGATTCAGCTGCCACTATAGAAGGTGCTTAAATGGACCCTATGGACAGTGGTAACATATCTAAGACTGAATCTGTGGCAACCATGCCATTTGATGACTCTGAAAGAGACATCATTCAGCAAAGGAAACCAGGGTGCCAAGAAACCATATCTGGTGGTGAGGCTAAACATACTAGGTATGTTACCTTATCTCCCCTTGATTCTTCTAAATAAGATGAGGGAAGCATGAAAATCCTCATAAAAGACCTTCTGTCTAAAGTCTCAAACCTTGAATCCTTGGTTAGGACTTTAGAAGAAAGGTCCGCCACTCAACAACTTGAGATTGACAATCTCAAGGCTCAACTAGCTGAGAAACAGACGGAGATATCTAATAGGACCATGTACAGGACGATGTACTAACTGATTAACGTGTAAACCAAATCAAATAGTGCGGAATCCTATTTGATTGGCGATCTAATAAGTGAGAACGCACATAGAAACAATTATGTAATTGAATCTAACGTTAAGAATCGATTAGGAATCGATCTACTGCGATCTATGAACTTGGAGTACGATCTTAGACGTCTCTAGACGGCTAGGGTACGTCTGGAGTCGAAGTGTGTATGATGCTTACGTTTTTCCATGAATTAGGTGGTATTTATAGGTTAAGGTTACTCATTCGTGCGACTGAACCATGTGCATGGTTCATTCGTGCGATTAATCCATGCAGTTGATTCATTCGTACGACTGAGTGTTAAGTCATGCGACTGAGTCAGTCGCATGAAGTTGTTTAGGCGTATGGACTATTTAAGCGCATAGACACTCAGTCGCATGGCCATTTGGATGCATGACCACTGTTGAGGTGCATGGTCCAGTCGGATGCAAGAGAACTTCACTTAACCAAGTTTGAATGTATTCATTATTATAACATTATGTACATCATATAATCTAGTCAATCTGTGTTGCACATCTCATTAGTGAAGTATTAAACATTATAAATCACAACCAAACATTCTCATTTCATTAATTACCCAAGCCTTACATAAGTGTAAGAAATTCAAGACATATTACATTAAGATCCGAATCTAGGTACATATGTATCAACAAACTCCCCCTTGGACCTACATCTATCTATCGTCTTACCTTCTTCATAACCTCCTCGTACTTCTTCTACTTTTCTTCTCTTGTGACTCCTGCATGTATTTCAAATGCAAAGCAGAGCCGTATCACATTTTGGAATTGGAGGGCTTGTACAATATCCTACGTGTCATAGAACAGTGGCCACTTGTATAGAGTGTAGACGTCATCAGCTGATAAGTTGGTAAGCCACATCGGGTCGAATACCCTGATAGTATCCATTAGGTCCTCTTTGTTCAGAACTATAACAGCTTCCCCTGTTCTCCAATCACAGTACCACCACTTAAAGTGTGGAATGAAGTCCTGTGGCATTTCCCTGAGAGGGATTCTTGACATTGTGCATGGAGGACTCCACTTCAGCACTACCTTTGGCTTTCCAGTTATGGGATCAACTTCAGATCGTCTGATATACCTCGTAGGTTGTTGAGGTTTGAAGTTGACCCACCTGGTGTGGTACTCTTTCTTTAAAGCAGCCTCAAACCAGCCTGACATCTTTCTCGGGTCAGCATATAACAACTTTAGTTTAGCCAGCTGGTTGAGCTCAAAACCATGTAGAGACTTTAGATCATGCGGGAATCTAAAGTACTCAATACCTTTCTCTCTCTTCACCGCATATACATTAAGATTATCAAAATGGGCCCACACGATAATCTTGCCTGACACCTTGTGATGTTTCTTCACATTGTAGAGCTTGGTGTAGACATTCTGTTTAGGAGTAGCACGTTGGGCTCGGATCTCCTCAAAACAAGCAACCCATTCAGCCTTTCTGATATCAACATCGGTGTTTGAGGCATGGGCTTGTTCTTCAACCTTCTCAAACTCTTGCTCCATCTTATCTAATATCTCAAATGTGTCACCAACCAGGGAGTCACCCAAATTGGGGACCACATTTCCCTCTTTATCAACGTACACGGGATAGTGCTCAGCAGTGACGTCCTCGGTCTCTATCTAATCACTGTCGTTCAGCTCGTCGTCACTAGTTTCTTCAATGTTGGAGCGCCTTTGACAATCTCATCTGCATTGAGTTTGAACATTGCTGCTATTTGCTTGTTAGTGAGATTGTGAATGATTTCTCCTTCTTCAGGAGTGTACATCACCGATCTCCTGACTATACCCTGCAGATCAAGAATCAACGTGAGCTGAGTCTTGACCTGTTGGAGGGGAGCAACATCATGTTCATCCCTCTGAAAGTTTGGATCTGCTTGATTTATACATGTAACACAACAATCATTAGTTAATAAACAAGACAGAAATACCAACATTAAATATAAAAATTCATTACATTAATGTGATACAAGATTCGAATACATATGATTTAAATAAAGTAAACAACTAAATATTACTCTTATCATGTATCCTCTGCTCTTCTGCTACCGGGGCGGATGTGGAGGCACTCTGATCTTGAGTCCTTTTGGTCCTCCATTTGCTTGTAGATGTGGCACCTGCATCAGAAGAATCCTCTTCATCATCATCATCATCATCATCATCTGCATCCGTATCACCCTCGTGATCATCACCATCATCATCATCATCACTCTTATCATCATTAGCATCATCGTCTCCGTCTCCTCCTTCGATCTTCAAGGGCTCCTTTTTGGATCCTTTTAGCTTTAGCATGATAGTCTTGTTTGTAGCCTCCAGCTCCTCAATCTTCTTGGCATGTTGTTCTTGGAGCTGAGACATCTGCTGAGCCTGTTGATCAATCAATCGAGCCTGCTGAGAAATCTACTGAGATTGTGCAGCAGTAAGATCTACTAACTAACGAATCTGTGCAGTTTTCTCGTCATCGACTACTAACAGACGCATCACCATATGGTTCAGCGTTGATAGTTGTTCCTCTACCCCAAAGGGAGGTAGAGGTGATCCGGATGTATATGGAGAGAAGGATGATGGTGCAGCTGGATGGCTAGTGGTGGTGGTGGTGGCAGTGGTGAAGATTGGGGGTAATATAGATGAAGGTGGTGGTGGAGTGGCTGGTAGTGGTGGTAGTAGTGGTGGTGTTGATGAAGGTCAGTCTTCTCTTCTTCTTCTTTAAGCCATGGGGCTGAGCCATCCTTTTCTTCTTCTAGCCTTTTGAGGACGATGCTCCCCCTGGAAAACAGCTTGGCTGATCGGGAGCAAAGGTAGGATCCGTGTCAGTCTCTCCCGATCTGTCATGGTGTTCACCAACCGTCCGGAGCCGTCGCTCTGTGGCAAACACCTTGCTGCCAACAGTCCGAGTGAGGGGCTCCTCATCCGTATCCTCCTCCTCATTAGGTTGGAAATCCTGATGGAATCCAGCATCCTCAGTATCTCTATGGGTGGGTGCTGGAGATGCTATATCAGTAGTGGGGGCCCTCGGTTGAGTGGGCCCTGCATCTCCACCAGTACCGCTGTCATCGTCATCTGAATCAGCATCTGGGAGCTCGATCTGCTCAGTATCTAAGTCACTGTCATCGTGGCACACTTTCTTCGTGACGGCGCCACATTGTCTTCACAGGCCAGATGCCGAAACAGTCGCCTCACAGGGCGTTTCACCTGCTTCCCCCTGTATACCTTCATCCGACCCAAGATGGTATCATCCATCACCTCGAGTGCTACCGCATCCTCCTTCTCCTTTGGTAGCGAAGGGAGCTTTTGGTCAATGATCATCTACATAATCGAGGGTACATGCAAAAGCCCTCCTTGCCCTTGGCCTATATGTTCTCCACCAGGTAGGTGAAGATCATCCTGGAGAAACTGAACGGATGGTTCAGCACCAACACCACATAGGCGTTCTGTATCTGATCAGACAACTCATCGAACCCCCCCATTCGTGAGGCAATGCACTTGAGCAGCACATGGGCTAAGTACTTAAACTGAGTACACAGGTTGCTCTTGTTGAGCACACCTAAGTTGATGTCTCTAGAGTACTTGGCCCACATAAAACAACCTCGTACTGTCAATGGATGTAGTCAGGTAGGACAATCAGCATCATCCCTGAGCTCTAACATTGTCCTGAGATCATCCTCAGTGATCTCTATGGGATGACCAAAAATAGGACTCTTGATTCGGTGGGGCTCTAAGGTCCTGTCAATAACTACGCCTTCCTAAGAAGGCCTGCTAAATCGAGCGATAGGGTATGCACGGAGTCGAGATGGCTCGAAAGATCCTTGATCTCCGTAGGAAGTGATAATGCCCGAGAAGTTAGCTACGTTCTTGGATGTCAGATCCAGATGAGCATAGATGTTATGCTTGGTGCTCATAGTCCAACGACTAGCCATCTGTTACACAATGAATATAAATGTTAGTGTTAGTCAATAAGTAATGAACTTAATCATTTGAACATGAAATTCTCTGTTCTGTCGTACGAATGACAATGTGCGACTAAGATCTAGTCATGCAAATGACCTCATACGTATGACTTAACATGCGACTAAGCTCATACGTATGCTATCTCATGCGGTTACACCAGTCGTGCGACTGGACTCATATGCATTGTTTAGCTATGAGATTTGGCCATTCGCCCCTTTCAGTCATGCGACTGTAGTTCATCAGATTGTCCATTCGCATGACAGACTAACTATTCAATTCAAAATCAAATTTTGAGCAAACTTTAATGTTACACGTCGTGGTTTGGCTCATTAGACTTGCAATTCACCAACAAAACACATTATAACATTAATTGCACAACGGACTTAGTTTTATTAGTTTATTTGTCAATGTAAGTCACGCTTTTTTAGGGTTCATATCAGTCAAATTTGGGCTTAAATCGATGGATATTTTCATGGATTGCACCGCATTATACCTGTATAGTCAATAGAAATCATCAGTACACAACAAAAATGGTCTTGAAGGCTCAAATGAAAATTTGGCAGAGTAACGGTATGTTCGTATGATGTAGGGGCGATTTGGGAGTGATGACCAACTGCGACCAACTCACCCTCTATTTATACTAGGGTTTACTTTCAGTCGTGCGACTGAGCCTAGTCGCATAGTTGATTCATGTGATTGAATATCATTCGTGCGACTATCGCAGTCGGTCACCTTCAGTCGTGCGACTAGAAGTCAGTCGTGCGACTGGGTCATTCGGACACCTTCATCCATGCGACTAGACACATTCGTGTACACCAATCGTACGACTGATCTATACTCATTGTCTAGTCTTGCGAATGAGTCATACTCAAGGTTGTTTGACTTTATGACCATTCAACAATCAATACCCTTTTACCTTTTTTTATACTTTATGAGCATTTGACCATCTCAGACATGATCATTTTAAGCTTGAAAATCCTTTGATCACCTCAAACGTGATCCTTTTAAAATACTTTGTCACCTCAGATGTGACCCATCTTTATTTGAAAGCACGTGTGGTCACCTCAGACGTGACCATTTAGATGATAAGGTTCCCTATCAACTTCCATGACATAGTCCGATATTAAACTAACCGAAATTGACAACCTTTATATAGATTTAAAAGAAATAGAACTGAAACTTAAAACTAAGACATGTTTTTGTGTTTTTGTGAGGGTTAAATCCTAAGATGTAAATCTAAAGAATTATTTTTCTGAAAAAGCAGCTTCAGTTCATTTAAACCATACATGGACCAATTCAATTTGGAATCATACAAGATATTCAAATCATTTGGGATAATTTATCTAAAATCTTTGATGCTCTATTTGTTTTTCATCTAGAGTCATTTAGCAAATTTAGGAAATCATACTAGTACAATTAGGTCCCCATATTGATTTGAACTTTCAAGAATTATAGCCACAATGATTGTCAGTATACTTTTTCCTCTTAAATATATACACAGACTTTCAACACATATTGGTGATGGTTTAGGTTTGTTTATTTCAACAACCATTGTGGATCCCACACTCGTATGGTAATCAACATTCCTCAGGAGATTTTTGAGAGGTCTCAAGGTAGTATTCAAGAAGAAACTATTCTTAGAACTTTCAAAGAGAAACCAAGCCTCAAGTCAGTGCCACCGCACAGCAGAGAGGCAGCAAACGATAAGGAATTCTAGAATATATAGGTTATGCTTATCCTCAGGTCAGTGCCACCGCACAGCAGAGAGGCACATAACTTATCTTCTTGTTTGAGCAATTCCATTCTTTTTGCACAAATCTCAACAACAACATAGGTTATCAGTTTGATTGCATTTGCATTTTTTATGTGCTTTTGCTTATGTTTTCGTCTTATGCACACATTCATGGTGTTTATTTTGCTCATCGTCCCTTATTGGAATCTTGTTGATTGTGTTAACCAGGGATAAGGTGTTACCCAAAGCTAGTCAAACATTTTAGTTTAATTTTGAGATCACCAAAAAGATCTAGTCATCTATTGTGTTGAATCTACCGACATATCATCTGTGGTCTAGTAACCTCTAGGTCTACTTGTTGATACACATATGTACCTAGATCCTGATCTCAATGTAATATGTCTTGAATATCTTGCACTTATGTAATATTAGGTACTTAATGAAATGATAATGTTTGGTTATGTTTTATAGTGTTTAATATTTCAATAATGAGTTGGGTAACACATACGGACTAGATTATATAGGTTTGAAATTGTTTGAATTGATATACATAAGTTATAATGATGAATACATTCAAACTTTTGTTAAGTAAAGTTCTGTTAGGATTAGTGATCTATGTTCAATTGATTAGAGAGTATAGCAGCGGAATTCTAACAATGAATTAGCCAATTCACAAGAACGAAATGATATTCAATGAAGAACAAAGACGGTTATAGATAGAGAGAATTCTGCAAATATATTTCATTCAATATTCGCTTTTGTGGTAACGGAATGTCACACTTACAATTAGGTCGACACCTCTTATATAAGAGATGTGACGTCTGCTGATGTCACTTGATAGTGACATCTAACAGAATTATTCCAACTGAAACACAACTACTGAAGATGTCAAAACACCTGACATCTTCTTACAAAAATACTAAGTGTTATCAGTTACTATAACTACTGAAAAACATAAAACTACTGATACTACAACGACTGAAGAACAAGCTCCTCAGTCGTTTTACAAAACTACTGAAAGTAAAAACATAAAACTACTGAAAGTAAAAACATAAAACTACTGATATCACAACTACTAAAGAAGTACTCTTCAGCTGTTGTGACAACTACTGAAACTTCAGTACTTGGTCTTCAGACTTGAACTTCAGACGTTTCATCAGCTAATGACTTCAGTAGATATCATCAGCTGATGTCTTCAGTCTTTGTCTTCAGACTTTGTACACCAGTTGTTGATCTTCAGTACTTGTAGACTCTTCAGCTGTTGTACTTCAGTACTTTGGACTTTAGCTTCAGTACTTGTGTTCTTCAGCTGTTCAGCTTCAGCACCTGTGTTCTTCAGCTGTTCAGCTTCAGCACTTGTGTTCTTCAGCTGTTGAACTTTAGCACTTTAGTCTTCAGCTGTTGAAGTCTTCAGCACTTGATCTTCAGCTGTTGGAGTTTTCAGCACTTGTCAAACTGCTGATGAAGTCTTCAGCAGTTGTTGTGATATCATGTGGGACTTAGAGGTTTTCTGATCTTGGCTCATTGGTTCTTTTGGTCCAACAAGTTCACATGCGTCCGACTAGACCATGCGCCCAAACAGTGGTCATGCGTCCGAATGGTCATGCGACTGAGTGTCCATGCGCCTAAATAGTCCATATGCCTGAACAACTTCACGCGACTGACTCAGTCGCACGACTGAAACTTCAGTCGGGAGAAAGGATCAACCGCATGGCTCAATCGCACGAATGAACCATGCTAATAGTTCAGTCACCCGAATGAGCAACCCTAACCTATAAATACACTTAATTCGTGAAGAAAAGAGGATTCGAAAGTATTTGAACGCATTCAATCCACTTCGACTCCAGACGTACCCTAGCCGTCCAGAAGCCTCTAAGTTCGTACTCCAAGTTCATAGAACGCGGTAGATCGATTCCTAATCAATTCTTGACATTAGATTCAATACATTGTTGTGTCTACGTGCGTTCTCACTGATTGGATCGCCAATCACATAGGATTCCGCATTATTTGGTTTGTTTTAACACGTTAATCAGTTGGTGTTTTGTTCAAATACCATATCCTAACAAGTGGTATCAAAGCTTTGGCTCTTGATTACGTGTTGATTCAATAGTTTTGATACAAAAAATGTGTTTCCTCATCAAAAACGCAATCTTTTTGTGTCTATCGGAGTCAGCAAGTTCAGTCGCACGATTGGCTCAATCGCACGACTGAGTTCATTCGCATTCTCCAACCACATGATTTGACACATTCGTACTCGTACGATTGAGAACCTCATTCGGACTGTTTAACTGCATTAGGTCATTCAGCCAACTGAATCATTCGCATTTTTTCAGTCGCACGATTGAACCATTCGCATTTGTTCAATCGCCCGAATAAGCCCAATCGCATACCTTCATTCGCATACATCAGTAGTTTGTTTAATAGTAAAGTTAAGTGAAATGGAGGACCAGTTTTCAGCATACACAGCAAGTAGAGATACTCGAATCTAGAATCTACTGTTGTTGGAGAGCGAAGTGGGAATTCACAATAAAACCTGAAGCTTATAACGTTAGACGACTACCCACAATGGAAGCAGTGTTTTTAAATCTACTTAAATGGAGTAGATACAAATATGTGGAGGCAAAGAGTCGGGGTACAGCATGCCCGTAGGAGCAGATGGAGTTAAACTTACTCTAAGTGGAATGTCGGATGCTCAAAAGGTAAAACACAACGCTGAGAAGAAAGTATACTCTTTGCTCACTCAGTCTATTCTAAAGGATATCTTCCATCAGTATTCAGAGTATACTCAAGCAAAGAAACTATGGGATGCGTTGGAGAAGAGGTATGACGGAAATGCCTCACTCAAGGCCATTAAGGCCAAAGCTTTGAAGAAGGAGTTCAATAACTTCTCTTCAATGGGAAAGGAACGTCTGGATGATGTGATCGACAGATTCTACCACTTGATGAGTGAGATGCACACTCATGGAGTAACTACGTCGATGGAGGATAAGATATCCAATTTTGCAGATGGTCTACTGGAGAAATGGGCTTCCTTCGTTTCAAATCTCAGACAGAATGGGATGCTTTCGAAGTTAGACATAAATGACTTCATTCTTAAACTAAGGAAGATGAGGTTAGGATGAAGTACAGAGCGCAAAAGGCCAACTACGATCAGAATCCTACACTCTACAAGGCAACTCCTCCGGTCAAGACATCTGGAGCACCGTTGCAAACTGCTTTCATCTCAAGCGCAACAATTCCAGCACAACCGTCAACTTTAGGGTCCGAAACGTCGGGGTCATCTGGCACCCAGTATATCATACCTAAAGCTAATGCAGCAAAATTGAAAACCGATAACTTCGGTAATGTGACTGTTGAGGTGGCCAAAGAATACATGGACCTTTTAGCTGCTGTAGTCCACTCCTATGATCGACTAGTTGCTGGAAAGATAGGAAATTGTCACCCGGCAGATGAAGATATGAACAGGTGAACGAGATGGAGTTGGAACGTACGAACATAATGTGGGCTTTGGCAAGTGCTGTCCAACGAGCTAAAAAGTTTGTCAAAAAGACCGGACAGAACTTGGTTGCTACCAAAGAGACAACCTTTGGCTTCGACAAGTCAAAGGTAACTTGTTTCAACTGTGGCGAGAAGGGTCACTTCAAGCGGGAGTGTGTGAAGCCAAAGAAGACTGGTAATGGCAATCCCTTCTTATCCTTTAATCGTCAAGACAAGGCCGCATCTAGCAGTTCTACTTCATCAAGTAAGGACCCCAAAGCTGTTGGACCAAAAGAACCAATGAGCCAAGATCAGAAAACTCTCTAAGTCCCACACGGTATCACAACAACTGCTGAAAGCCTCATCAGTAGTTTGACAAGTGCTGAAGACTTCAACAGCTGAAGATCAAGTGTTGAAGACCTTAACAGCTGAAGAACCAAGTGCTGAAGTACAACAGCTGAAGAACACAAGTGCTGAAGCTGAAAGACCAAAGTACTGAAGTACAACAGCTGAAGAGTTCACAAGTGCTGAAGACCAACAACTGATGTACAAAGTCTGAAGACAAAGACTGAAGACATCAGCTGATGATATCTACTGAAGTCATCAGCTGATGAAACACCTGAAGGTCAAAGTCTGAAGATCAAGTACTGAAGCCTCAGTAGTTTGTCACAACTGCTGAAGAGTACTTCTTCAGTAGTTGTGATATCAGTAGTTTTATGTTTCAGTAGTTTTGTAAAACAACTGAAGAGCTTGTTCTTCAGTCGTTGTAGTTTCAGTAGTTTTATATTTTTGTACTTAACTTGCTGATATGTTCTCAGTAGTTGTGAACATTTCAGTAGTTTGTTAAGAATTAGTTATTTCTGTATTGGATCTGCCAGTTGTCACTTTCCGTGACAACAGCAGTGATTGTTGCACTCTATATAAGGAGTGACAACCTTGTAATCGTTGAATGAAATGAGTAATTGAAAGGAATGAATGATTGATTCGACTAGAAATATTCTAGTTTATAAACATTCTAGAAGTCAGAAATACATATTTCTCCCTATAACCGTATGCGATCTTAGTGCTTACAAATATCGTTTGCTTGCTACAATTTGTCTAATTCGTGTGTGTATTCGCTGCTTTATATTCTGATACATCAAACTTGTGATCACTGATCCTGTCAAATGGTATCAGAGCAGCAAGGTTAATCATGATCGATCTAATAATTGATCATTGAAACTGCTATTCAAGATCCAAGTTTGATTGAATTAGCTTATTTTTGCAAGAAACGGTTATAGAGATTGAATTTTCTGTATTTCTGCTCATTCATCCTGAGATCTTTTTCTTGGTTCTCATTGAGTTTGTTGTGGTTTGTCTAAAACTTTTTCAAACTTGAACTAAACTGTTTTTGAACTGAAAAATGACCACTCCCTCCAATGATCCTCACAATACTGGGTCCTCAACCAAGCCTCCTATGCTGGTTAGGAATGAGTATAACATATGGCAAAGACGTATGCTCCATCACCTGTCTGTTAACAGCGCAGGGTGTTGGACATCAGTGGTACATGGTCCACACAAGCCTATGGTGAATAACCCGGAAACCAATCAAATGGTTCCGAAGAGGAGGGAGCAATACTCAGATGAGGATAAGAAGTTGCTTGAGATTGATGCAAAAGCCCATGGAATTCTGGCCATGGCTTTGCCCAATGAAATTATTCTGGGCTAATGCATCATGAAACTGCCCATGACCTCTGGATTGCTTTGAAAGAACAATTTGGAGGAACAGATGAGGTCTTGGCAAATAATAGGGAAATTCTTGCCCAACAATATGAGACATTCTCTCATAGAAAGGGTGAGACACTGACTCAACAATATGAGCGGTTTTCTTGTTTGATCTCTGAACTAAAAATGGTCAAACTTGAATACACCAATATTCAGATGAATAACAGATTTCTCAGATCACTGCCTGAGAGATGGGACACATATACTATTGTCCTACGCTCCAGTGCAAGTTTGGACAAACTATCTCTCAACCAACTCCATGGGAAATTGCTCACTTTTGAGAGAGAGATAGAACAGAAGAGAAAGTTGTCTTCATCTGGAAAGCTCACTGAAGACTTTATACAAGGCAACACTGCCTTGGTGGGTCATGAGTCAGAATATGCTTCATCTGAATGTCAGTATGATGAGCATATTAATTTCTCTCCGACCACTTCTAATTCTGCATTTGTAAGTGTTGATGGTCAGTTCACTGGGTGTAATAATGACAATCTATGTTTCATTATGGATGATCTCAAGGGGATTGCTGATGATGACTTAGAAGAGATGGATATTTTGAGCCAAATGGCCTTGATAAATATCAGATCTCAGAAGTTCTACAAAAGAACTGGAAGAAAATTCCTAGGACTCTCTGGCAAAACCAAAGTTGGTTTTGACAAGAGCAAGTTGAGGTGTCACAAATGCCAACGGCTTGGACACTTTGCAAGAGAGTGTAGATCAACTGGATCAAACTCTACTGCACCCTTTGTGACTTTTCCTGGCAATAGTCAACAAAACAGAGGGCAACATCCTGTCACATCTAGTCATCATCCTCAACAACAATCTCCGGCATATTTTGTTCCTCAGGGTCAAATGCCATATCAGTACCCTTGTTATTACATGCCACAGTCAAATCAAGTTCAAGTTCCTATGACACCACAACCTCATGCATTACCAGAAACTCAGCCTTCCCTATCTCATCAACAACCTTCATCTCAACAACACAGCTTCTTCACCCCAGGAGTTGTTGACTGGAGCAATTTACCAGATGACTTGTCTGGTCATGATCAACTGTTCTCAGGTGCTGGTCAACATGGTGGTGACAGTCCATTTGGGAATCTAGCTCTTATGGCTTTGGAGTCTGCTGATCTTCATCTTCCAATGCCTCTACACCTCAGGTATCACAGGTATCCTCTGAGGCAAAAGCCAAATTATGTTCTGAACAATGCATAGCAGCATTTGCTTCCATTAGAGAAGCAATGTAGCTTTAATTAATAAGAACATTGAGCTAGAACAAATAATTTCAAAAAACAAAGCTGAGTTTGAGTTTGTGCTCAAAGATAAAAATGATGAGGTTTATAAACTGAATTGCAAAATAATTGATGATAAGGCTAGAGAAGATGTACTTCTAGAGAAGTACAAAGATCTCAAAGAAACCCTTGCAGTTACCCAGGTCGAGTGTGATAGATGGGTACAATCATGCAAAGGTTTTGAAATGCTTCTTAGTAAGCAATCTGCTTCAAATGTGAAGTTTGGCATTGGCTATAATCACACTGCTCCACCTACAGATTTTACCCCAAGAGCAGAGGTAGAATCTGATGGTGAGAGTGATAACCAATCCATCAAATCATGTGATCTACCTTCTGATACAGCACAATCAGAAGTAGCAATCAGCATCAAGTCCTCCTTGAACCTATCAGCTGATGTTGATGGTCCAAATGCTGACATTCACATGATCAATAAGTTGATCAACTCAGGAGTCAATCCTGAAGGTCCTGAAAGGACTGGAGAGCAGGATTCAACTCCTGAAGTTCAAACTTCAACTGCTGTCAGCACTGAAGAGAAGAAAACTGGCAGTAGAAAGAGTTTGAAGACTACTAAAGATGCTGTCAAAAAGCAACCATGCTTCCAAAGCATTGAAGAACAAGTCTTCTGTTGCTTCACCATCTTTAGTTGATGATCAACCTAAGATGAAGAAGAAACCATGTGAAGTATGTGGTTTGTTCAATCATCTTACAGATGATTGTTGGTACAAAAGAGGTTCCAAACTCAAACAAAAAGAAGAAATTAATGAGAAAATGGTAAAAATGAAAACTGAGTTTGAGACCACATTTGTATCAGCAACATCAAATCCTGTAACCCTTAAGTCCTTAAAGCAATCCAAAAGGGAAAGAGTTAAACAGGTGACAGCTGAGGGTGCTCAAAAGAAGAAGGTGCAACATAGGACCTTATCTAACTCCACTAGCAATGTGTCTGATGAGCTGAAAGCTTTATCACAAAATCAGACACAGCTGGTGATGATGGTACAACATCTGTTGGGTAGAGTTAACCAACTAGATTCTCCTATGTTGAAACCACAGAAAAGGAGGTCTAAGCCAAAGGACTCCTCTTCTACACCATCTTCTTCTTCTCAGGCTGTTGTTACAAATAAACATGTTAGTTTACCATCTATTGATGAGACCAGGCCCAAAACAAAAAGGTTTGGGTCTCTAAAACTAACTGATTGTTTATTATTGCAGGGGTCTTCAACATGCCAAAGTAGCATCTGGTATGTAGACAGGGGGATCTATGCACATGACTGGGAACATCTCTCTTCTTCATGACTACTCTCAAGGAAAGAAGGGATTTGTTTCTTTTGGCAATGATGCTAGGGGTTACATCATCGGTAAGGCTTTGTCTCCAATGGAGAAATCAAATTTGATGATGTTAATCATGTGGAAAATCTCAAGTACAACCTCTTGAGTGTCAGTCAAATGTGTATAAAGGCCATGTTGCCCTTTTCACAAGTCAAAACTGTAGGATTCTGTCATCCAAAGTTTTGCACTTGATTGGCAAGGTGTTGGATGATCACACTCTCCTGAAAGCCAACAGGACAGGAAGAGTGTATGCCTTAGATCTCTCTAAGAAGATAGATCTCAAAGGCAATCCTTGCCTATTTTCCAAAGCCTCTTCTCAAGAATCTAAATGTGCACAGGAGGCTTGGTCATGTTAATCTTAAAAACATGAATCAGCTTAGCCACAAGAGTTTAGTCAGAGGCTTACCAATAAGGAGTTCCACTGTGATGAAACTTGCACTGCTTGTTTAAAAGGAAAACAGCACAAGGTCTCATTTCCTCCTATTGAAGTGTCCAAGTCCACTGCCTGCTTGCAATTACTGCATATGGATCTATTTGGTCCTGTGAGAGTAATGAGCATGGCAAAGAAGAAATACTGTCTGGTAATTGTGGATGATTACTCCAGATTTGTATGGACTTTCTTCCTACATTCAAGGATGAGGCTGCTCAGAAGATTATCCACTTTGTGCTGTACATTGAGAAGCAGTATTCCCTTCCAGTCAAGTGTATTAGGAGTGATAATGGAACAGAGTTCAGAAATCATACACTTGATGACTTCTATCTTTCAAAGGGAATCAAAGGTAGTTCAGCATTCCAAGGACTCCAGAACAAAAGAGTAGTGGAGAGAAAGAACAGGACCCTCATTGAAGCTGCAAGGTCCATGCTGGCTGACTCAGGTTTGCCATTGACCTTTTGGGCCGAAGCTGTCAACACAGCTTGTTATGCAAAATAGAGTTTTAGTAAATCAGAGGTTGATGAAGACTCCATATGAAGTTCTCCATCATTTGGCTCCTCTGATTTCATTTTTCAAAGCATTTGGGTGTCCCTGTTTTATTCTCAACACAAAGGATCAACTCCACAAATTTGATCCTAAGGTGGATGCAGGATACTTTGTTGGTTATTCATCTACTTGCAAGGCATACAGAGTCTTCAACTGCAGAACAAAGATGGTTGAAGAAACTCTACATGTTAAGTTTAATGAATCTCCAAAGGACAAGATTCCACAAAGTCCTGTGGAGTTATTTGATTTGGACATACTGCAATATGTTCCTTATCAAACTCCTGCTGTTGCTCCTGTCAACAGTTCACCACCTGGTGGTACTGCTGATGATGATGATGATTGCAGTACTCACCTCTTCAGGTTTAGTGATCAGCTGCCTGACTCCACTAGACCTGATGTTCCTGTAGCGCCAGTAGCACCATCCACAACAAATGCTGATGAGATTTCTTCGAATTCAACTTCCTTGAATTACCATCCACTGATTGGTTTCAAGGAAATGATTCACCATCACCATCTGTTGCTGCTGAACCGGCTACAAAACACTTGCACAGATCTCATTGTGTATCAAGATCTGAAGAATCACCCTATGTCTCAAATCATTGGTGATATCACTGCTGGAGTATCAACAAGAAGTCAATTGTCAAATTTCTGCTTCTATGCTCTCTTCATCAGTCAGCAAGAGCCAAAGAATCACATTGCTTTAAAGGACAATGGATGGGTTGATGCCATGCAGCTTGAGCTTCTTCAGTTCAAAAAACAGAAAGTGTGGGAACTGGTTCCTCTACCTCCAGGTAAGTGTGCAATAGGCACTAAATGGGTGTTTAGGAACAAAACTGATGAAAATGGGCTTATTGTTAAGAACAAGGCCAGACTGGTTGTTCAGGGGTTTGCACAAGAAGAAGGTATTGATTATGATGAAACCTTTGCCCCTGTAGCCAGACTGGAAGCAATTCGATTGTTTTTAGCCTATGCTGCTTATCAAAAACTTAAAGTCTTTCAAATGGATGTCAAAAGTGCATTTTTGTATGGAAAAATTAAGAAGAGGTTTATGTATGTCAACCTCCAGGCTTTGAGGATAATAAACATCCTAATTGGGTGTATAAGCTTGATAAAGCTCTTTATGGTTAAAACAAGCTCCCAGAGCTTGGTATGAGACATTATCAAACTTTCTTCTGGAAAACAATTTCACTAGAGGCTCCATTGACAAGACTTTATTTATTAAGAAAGCTGGGCAGCATAATCTACTTGTTCAAATTTATGTAGATGATATTATTTTTGCATCCTCTGATCCAAAGTTGTGTGATGCCTTTACAAAGTTGATGCAACAGAAGTTTGAAATGAGTGCCATGGGAGAATTACAGTTCTTTCTGGGGTTGCAAATCAAACAAAAGGCTGATGGAATTTTTATTCATCAATCCAATATACAAAAGCTTTTGCAAAAGTTTGATTTACAAAACTGTAAGCCTGTTCTACTCCCATGAGCAGCACCACACAACTGGACTCAGATCAGAAAGGTAAAGTGGTTGATGAAACACTTTACAGATGTATGATTGGGTCCTTGATGTATTTAACAGCTTCTAGACCAGATATTATGTTTGCTACATGTGTTTGTGCTAGATTTCAGGTGCACCTAAAGAGTCTCATCTGATTGCAGTCAAGAGGATCTTTAGATATCTGCAAGGCACTCCATCTCTAGGTTTATGGTATTCTACCGGACATTCTGGTAAGTTAGTTGCTTTTTCTGACAGTGACTATGCAGGGTGTAAGTGACCAGGAAATCAACTTCTGGTGGATGTCAATTCCTAGGCAACTGCTTGATTTCTTGGCAGAGCAAGAAACAGACCTCAGTTGCTACATCCACTGCGAAGCGAGTACATTGCTGCTGCAAGCTGTACATCTCAGGTACTCTGGCTTCAAAACCAACTTTTGGATTATGGCATTACAGAGACTAAGACTCCATTGTTAATGGATAGTGCTTCAGCTCTTTGCATTGTCAAAAATCCAGTCCAGCACTCTAGGACCAAACATATAGAGATCAGACATCATTTTATAAGGGATTGTTTTGAAAAAGGTCTGATTGATCCTAAGTTTGTGCCTAGTGCTGATGAGCTTGCAGACATTTTTACTAAGCCTTTGGATAGTTCAACTTTCCAAAACCTGGTGTTAAGGCTTGGTATGCTGCAGCTAGAATAGGTGACAACTACTGATGATCTCAGTAATTCATACTGATGATCATGAGTACCTGTCACATATAAGTACTGATGAGCTCTTTTAACCTCAGCGTTTATAACTACTGAAGGCTAAATGTCTCAAGTACTGAAGTACTTCATCTGTTCGAAACTACTGATGTAGTCACAACTACTGATGCAGTCATAACTACTGCAATCAGTAAAAACAGATAAGTATCGATGTCCTATGAAACAACTGAAATCAGCCATAAAGACTGATGAATGTGTTGAGGACAGTTTGAAACAGCTGAAAGGCTAAGAATTGACGAAAACAGCTGAAGAGAACTTTCTCTTCAGTCGTTTGTACAACTGCTGTTTCATTTTAAACAACTGAAGCAAAACCACGTCTTCAGTAGTTTTATAACTACTGATGACTAATACCAAGTTTCAGTGTTTACAACAGCTGATGACAAAACCACTGTCTTCAGTAGTTTCATAACTACTGATGACAAACACTTTGTCCTCAGTTGTTTCAATCATCTGAAGTCAAAACCACGGTTCAGTAGTTTTCTAAACTACTGATGCTTAACACCATGACTTCAGCTGTTTCAACGTCTGAAAGGATATACCATGTCAACGGTCGTTTAAAACTACTGATGACTAACACCACATCCTTCAGTCGTTTCCTCACCCGTACCCTATAAATACCCCTAACCTGTGCTCTTCATGCTTCATCTTCTTCAAACCTAACGTTCCTCTCCAAAACTTCCTTCTCCATGGCGTCTATGCAATTAAACGCGACACAACTGTGTTGCCTACCTCACAAAATCGCCGATCTGGACTAAGTTCGATACTGCTATCGATCTTATGGTTCAGTCCCAATACAACAAGGCATTCCTTCTGAACCCCGTCTTACATGCCGAATCCTTGAACCAATTTTGGATGAACGTTACTGTTACAACTGAGGAGAGCAACACACGATCCCTCCGGTCAGTCGTCAACAACAAAGAAGTAGTGATTACTCCTGCAACAATCCGTAAAATTCTTCAACTGAGTGATGCTACCTTCTCCTGCTGGATATCCGAAGGGCACCATAGATCTATCATTTGCTCAGCATGGATATCAAGGTGATCTCAGGCCACCACCATCATGAAGAAACACTTTAATGACGCTGAGCGCCTGATTTTTCACATGGTCAATGTATGTTTGGCCCCTAAGACATCGTCTTGGGATCAAATGTCCACCAAATGGCAGCAGGTAATGTATTCTATCCTTGAGCAACAACCACTGAACTTTTCAGAATTAATATTTTCAGAGCTCAAAGATATGGCTCAAAAACTAACTGCCAACCGTTGGATACTCTATCCACGGTTCATAATGGCCATTATTATAGACCAGCTTAATGCTGAGGGACTGTTGGCTTGGGAGTCCCTGCGGCGGTGTTCTGCCAGAAGTATACTCCCGGGCAACTCTGACCGGACACTCAAACTGGCTGCCAAGCTGCGCAAACCCACGCAGCCGGAACCCCACAGCCACCACCCCAAATCCAATGTCCCCACCAAACCCACCAAAAGAAACCCAAAATGGCTACTCAGGGAATTGAGTCCCCTGAGGATGCTCCTGCACCACAAACGCAGGATATATCCACTAGTCCAAAACCCCTAGTGGATACAATGACTCCTCCAGCCACAGCCGCTCAGGCTTCCTCTCAACAGGAGCCTGCAGCAACCCAGGGGCACCTACTTATCTGGACCTTACTCACTGAGGAGATTGCCATTGAAGAGCACCATCCACCCTAGGTGCACACTGCTTCTAACCCCTTACCCCAAACAACCGCCCCTCACAGCCCGACTTTAATAGTTGCAAAGTGCTGACTCAATTGCACTCCTCACCCCCTCCCCAGAAACACTTACTACTGGGAATACCTCTACAATTGAGGGGGAGGAACACAGTGCACCTGAGAACCCACAGCACAGGGGTTTCCCAATTCTATCTCCTGGTGTAGACAGGAGCTTAGAATATCTAGTGAGGCTGCCACCTCCTCTGTCTCAGCACATGACCAGAGTGAGGCTGGTAACATTGCTAGACCTCCCTAGAGGCAACAGCTGATGATGGACATTGTCCTGCGGCTGGAAGTCCCCAGTACCAAGCACAAGGGGCACATGCACCAACTGGTCTACACCCAGTGCATGTAAATCCTGCTCTAAGCAGGAGGTCAGGTGATTCAGTATTAACTGATGATGACCTGAGCTTCTTCTATGACGTAGTTGCTCAAAACACCATTCTAGAGGATGAGGTTAGCAGACTCACGAGCTGCTGGCCAAGATGTCTCAGGATGCAAGTCCATCTGCCACCCTCATACAACCACAGATGGCACCTTCCCTTGAAGGTTTCCCAAACACAGAGCCACCCCAACATCAACCACCTGCCTCGCCTCAGGCCCTACTTCTCAGGAACAGAACCCTCCTAAGCAAATAGGTGCTGTACTCCAAAATTCCCTTCCTCTCATCACCCCAATAATCACTGATATAGTGATCAAAGCCCTTGATGAGAGGCTTTCCTCAACATTACAGCCCTTGGTTGATGCTGCTGTCCAAAAGACTCTTCTGCGGTACCAACCCCTTCCTCCAATGCAACCAAAAAGGGGGAGAGTACTGCAGTGAAAGAAAGGAAGAGGAAAAGATCTGAGGAAAAGGAAGAGGAGGAGAAAGAACAGCAACCAATGCTCACCTATAAGAGAAAGAAAGGTGCTGATGAGCATATTGCTGAAGATAAAGCCTTGGAACTACTGATAAAAGAGGCTGATGCCGAACACAGTAGATCAATGGACAACATCATTGATCAGCTGTTTAGGCAAGGCCATGACACCAATAAACTTGACTCTGAGATTCGACGACTAGAGATTGAAGAAATCCAGAACAGATGGGCAAGTATGAAGTGTTAGAAAGAGAAAGGCTTGAAATCATGATCAGATTTATTGCAAAATATCTTGGAAGGTCAATGATCGAAATCAAAGCTTGGTTCAGGGATAGTATCTTGGCAATCACCACCAAGATCTGTTCATCTGAAGTAATACTAGGGGCTTGTCATTGAAGCTTTGAATGAAGCGGGTGCTGGGAGCAGGATGGTAGCCAAGCAATCAAAAGCCACACTCACCTCAGGATGCTAGAACAGCCTGTCAACATTCCACACCAAAACCACCAAAACACAACCCACCAAACCAACTCCCTTACCCTCAAAACCCATAGCCGATGATATACCCTGAAGAAGAAGAGAAGGATATTGAGGCTAGAAGATGATGACGAAGATGATGAAGACAGGCTGCCGCTCTCAGCTGTGATTCAGTTGCCTAAGGCCACAAGTCACTCCTCAGCAATAACTCCTGAAGTCAGAGACAAATGGTTAAAGTGAAGCTAGAAGAAGAAGAGCTTCATAAACTGCATGATGAGGAATTGCTGAAGAGAGTTGACAAAGCTTATGCAGCCACATCTTCTATCATCAATATGAGGAGCAAGCCCTCAGACTTTACACTCTCAGGCATACCTTTCAATATCAAAAGGAAAGAGTGAGGATTTGGCCTGATCCCAGGGTCTCTCACAGAATTCATAAGAACAATATACCTCAGAGATACATTGGCCAGGTGAAAAACATCGTAGATGAAGTGATCTCTCTGGTCTTTGTAGTTTCACCCTGGAAATCCTGGAAGACTTCAAGAAGGCCTACAAAGCTAATCTAACCCCTCAGAAGATGCTAGAAAAACAAATAGTGAAAAAGGGTTAGTTTACAAGAGCTTGAGGAAGTCAGGAAAAATGAGCTTCAGTTGTTCCTAGAGGGTAATCACCCGGATGAGTTTGCTTACAGAATAATAACAACGTGGAGCTAAGAATGGGAAACAGGCCAAATACTGTCTGAGTATATGGGCCTGAATCATTGTTTGAAGGAGGTACTGAAGGTGAACTATGGAGGAACAAATCACCTTCCTTGAGGCCTACACAAGAGAGTCGTACAGACTCATTTGGGGAAGTAAATCTCATGAATGGGATAACAACTCTGTGTCCAGTTCCCCAAAACAGAGTTCCCATTCATACTCTGCCAAACAAATATTTGAGATTTCTTCCCAGGCCGGAGCGTACATGGGTCATCTTCTCTACTGATCAAGAAGGAAAAAGACCAACATTTTTGCCATTAATAAGTGGGAGTAAATAAGTTAGAGGTTTTGGCTGCATTGGTTCAGGGGGAGTTTGTTGGACCAAAAGAACCAATGAGCCAAGATCAGAAAACCTCTAAGTCCCACACGGTATCACAACAACTGCTGAAAGCCTCATCAGTAGTTTGACAAGTGCTGAAGACTTCAACAGCTGAAGATCAAGTGCTGAAGACCTTAACGCTGAAGAACCAAAGTGCTGAAGTACAACAGCTGAAGAAACACAGTGCTGAAGCTGAAAGACCAAAGTACTGAAGTACAACACTGAAGAGTTCACAAGTGCTGAAGATCAACAACTGATGTACAAATCTGAAGACAAAGACTGAAGACATCAGCTGATGATATCTACTGAAGTCATCAGCTGATGAAACACCTGAAGGTCAAAGTCTGAAGATCAAGTACTGAAGCCTCAGTAGGTTTGTCACAACTGCTGAGAGTACTTCTTCAGTAGTGTGATATCAGTAGTTTATGTTTCAGTAGTTTTGTAAAACAACTGAAGAGCTTGTTCTTCAGTCGTTGTAGTTTCAGTAGTTTTATATTTTGTACTTAACTTGCTGATATGTTCTCAGTAGTTATGAACATTTCAGTAGTTGTGTAAGAATTAGTTATTCGTATTGGATCTGCCAGTTGTCACTTTCCGTGACAACAGCAGTGATTGTTGCACTCTATATAAGGAGTGACAACCTATTGTAATCGTTGAATGAAATGAGTAATTGAAAGGAATGAATGATTGATTCGACTAGAAATATCTACGTTATAAACATTCCTAGAAATCAGAATAAATATTCTCTCCCTATAACCGTATGCGATCTTAGTGCTTACAATATCGTTTGCTGCTACAATTTGTCTAATTCGTGTGTGTATTCCGCTGCTTTATATTCTGATACATCAAACTTGTGATCACTGATCCTGTCAAAAGCCTTGACTGCTAATGAGGATGAAGGACAGGACTGGAGCTTCAGGTTTGTATCACCGGGAGAGTCCAACATAGCTAATGTGAGGACAGTTATGACGATTCTGCTAGTGAGGAGACATAGCAGTAGATCTCACGATGTCAAATTTTGAAGACACTGCACCCGTGGTCAACCACCTGCCTGAAGAAGAAAAATCTGCATCATCGTTAGAATCACCAGAACCAGAAACAAGCAATTCTTAACTCATGGCTTCCTCTTCAACATCTCAGGTAAGTACTACTGACCAGTTGTTTAAAATCATGCTTGTATAGATTTAAAATTTTCTAGGTTATTTGATCATGATGATAGTTTAGTAAAGCACCTAGAACTGTTCACTTAGGCAAATAGAGTGTTAAACAAACGAGCACAGTTATAAGGAAAAGATAGACCTATTGAATAAACAGCTTAGGGAAACGAGGTAGTTTCTTTAACCAAGCAAATGACATTAGGTATTATCTAAACTCCTAGAGGACACTAAGAAGTAGAAACAGTTTTAGAAGTAGAAGTCAACTGTTTAAACAAAAACTGCACAGTTGGACAAGCTCATCTCACATTGTTCAACACTTAGTGAGAGAGAGAAACAATGGGGAGGGATTGGGATACAAAGTGGTTCTACCACCACCTGAGACCTTGATGAATACCAAAAGTAAACGGATTAACAATAACCCCACCAAGGATCACGTGGTGTCCACTCCTCTTGTTAGTGATCCAGATTCCGTAAGTAAATCAAATGAATATGTCTCTATACAAAAGGAGGCCACTTCAAAGGCAAAAGGAAAGATGCCTTGTGTTAACCTTGAAACTGAGTTTGAAAAGGTTAATTTAAAGTCTGGGTCAAAAAAGTCAAACCAGAACCCAAAACGACTATAAAACCTAATCAATCACGAGCGTCATGTCAAAGTCCAGGTAAACAAGAGATAAAAGATGTAAAACTAGGTAAAACAATTGAATTTGTAAAACCAAATCATACATCTAATGAAGAAGTGTCTCAATCCAAACATAATAAGGTCAACTATGTGACTTCTACATCTCTACCAAAATATATAAACCGTAAAGTTGAAAGCAGATCCTACTATAATTGTGGAGAGTATGGTCATATAGCATCTCATTGTCCTTATTATTAGACACCAAGGAGGAAAGTAGAACTTTCAGCACCTAAAACTAGATCTTTTAAGAGGAACTCAGTGACGCCACCTAAAAGGGCTAGTGAACCCGCAGTTCAATACATCAGCCAGTCGTCTGTTTATCACAAACAGGCCTTACACAAACTTGGTCTATGGAAAGAAAAGTCTGCCTCAGTGTCTGGAAATGAGAACAAAGAGCACTTTGGGCTTCTCTCAACCTCAAATGGTCAATGGGTTGAGTTTATGATGTGTGATGCCTCAGGGAAACCCAAGCCAGTGAAGGCTTGGGTTCCTAACATGAACTAATGTTTTCATTGAATGTGTAGGGTGTTCGCTATAGTGCTGAGACTAACACGTGGATTGTAGATAGCGGAGCATCCAAGCACAAGACAGGGAACAAAGCTCTCTTATCAAACATCAGACAAATCAAGGAGGGCATGTTTCATTTGCTGGAAACAAAGGCGGGTACATCACAGCCCAAGGAGAAGTGGGAAATGAGAAAGTTAAGTTTGATAAGGTAAACTACATCCAACAACTACAAAATAACTTGCTCTCAGTTTCTCAAATTTGTGATAAAGGATTCAAAGTAGGCTTTGACAATAAGAAGTGCTACGTTCTAAAGAAGGACTACGTGATCCCAAAGGACCAAATCCTAATGTCAGCTTCAAGATATAATGATCTTTATGTTTTGGATCTCTCAAAGGCCTCCACAACGGATCATGAAGTTCAGTGCTTCTTGTCCAAAGCTACTGAGAAGGATTCCATCTCCTGGCATAGGAGAATGGGACACATAAATCCGAGGAAGATGAATCACTTCGTCCAGAATGATCTAGTGAGGGGAGTAAATGTCAAAAACTTCCAACTCCCGGATTTCTATGTTGCGTGCAAAAAAGGCAAACAGACAAAGAAGTCTTATAAGGAAACGAAAGTTCATTCTATAGAACTTCCTCTTGAGCTCCTTCACATAGATCTGTTTGGTCCGGTCAGTACAAGAAGCATCATAGGCGACTTGTATTGCTATGTAGTTACTGATGACTACTCAGATTCTCTTGGGTAATGTTTCTGAAATCCAAATCAGAAACATTTGAATCCTTCAAGGAATTGGTAACTACACCGGAATCCCTATGCAAGCTAAAGGTACGACAGGTGCGCTCAAACAATGGAACCAAGTTCAAGAATTAGTGGATGGAAGGCCTATTGCAAGTAAAAGGGAATTGTGCATCAATTCACCTTTGCCTACACTGCTCAGATGAATGGGGTTGCTGAACGGAAGAATCATAGCTTGATAGAGATGGCACGTACTATGCTGCTAAACTCGAAACTACCTATTCAATTCTGGAATGAAGCAGTGGCAAATGCTGTTACACGCTTAATTGAGTTCGGGTAGTGAAACGCCATGGAAAACATGCTGCGAGTTACTACAACGACATAAACCTAACTTAGAGTATCTCGAGCCTTTTGGCGCTCCGTGCACCCTGCTGAAGAAGACTCATGAGGGAAAATTCAGTTAGAAGGTTGATGAAGGGATCTTTCTAGGATACAACTTACTGAACTATAGAGTTTACAACAACTCAACGGGTCAAGTAGAGGTGTGGTGTAACTTTGATGTTTAGAGATAGATCACACCACCTGCTGGAAAAGGGCCTGCTTACTTCTTCGACTATGATGGATTCTTCAAGTCCTTCAACATTCCTCTTTCTGCTTCAGAAGACAAGTTGGCAAACAAGATGATGTATGATCTCTTAAACACACCGTCTCAAGACTCAACACCATCCAGTTCACAAAGTCAATCATCTACCAACTCAGGAGGAGCACTTGATTTGAGTGACTCTTCCTCTGATGAAGAAAATGTGGAAAATGATCAAAACAACCAGGTTCCGCCTACCACAAGTCCACAAGCATCTCATAGTGATGCATTTGAGATTTCGGAACCTTAGACTCCTATTGCCTCAGATTCAGAACCAAATGTTCACAATCTTGATTCTGAGGTAGTAGTTCCAACAACTCCAGGCTCACGTCTAAACATCTATCATCCTTTGGATAATGTTATAGGAGATGTGAGATCAGGGGTTCAAACTAGAAATCAACTGTACTCAGCTGATTATGCCTCTGTGATGGAAAAGGGATACCTTCACGATGGTGCCTACCGTTTCTTTGTGTCTCAGTTTGAGCCAAAGTATGTTAGTGAAGCACTGAATGATGAGGCTTGGGTGAGTGCCATGCAGGAAGAACTTCTTTAGTTTAAGAAGTTAGGTGTATGGACACTAGTGGATAGACCTAATGGTGCTAAAGTCATTGGCACCAAATGGGTCTTGAAATGCAAGAAAGAAGATCAGGGAGTGATCATCAGAAACAAGCTCGGCTTGTTGTTTAGGGTTTTCGACAAGTTGAGGGTATTGACTACAATGAAGTGTTTGCACCAGTGGCACGAATGGAAGAAATCCGCATCTTTCTTGCCTATGCATCTTATATGAAAATCAAAGTTTATCAACTAGATATGAAGAGTGCATTCCTTCATGTGAGATTCGAGAGATAGTGTATGTTAGTCAACCCAAGGGATTTGAGGATCCATATCATCGGGACAGAGTTTGCAAACTCGACAAGGCACTATATGGGCTTCATCAAGCTCCGAGGGCTTGGTATGAGAAACTCTCGACTCATCTTGTGAAACACGGTTTTCACAGGGGAGTCATTGACTATACATTGTTTGTCAAAGAAAAGGATGGAGATTTACTGCTGGTACAGATCTATGTCGATGACATAATCTTTGGTTCCAAGAACGAAGAATTATGCAAAGAGTTTCAAGCAGTAATGAAGGCAGAGTTTGAGATGAGTGCAATGGGGGAGATGAAGTTCTTTCTTGGGTTATAGGTGGATCAGACACCAAATGGGATTTTCCTACATCAGACCAAGTATTCAACTTGCTACAAACCATGATGTAGCACCCGATGAAAATGGTGATCTGGTAGATGCCACTATCTACCGAGGGATGATCGGATCTCTCATGTATCTCATTGCCTCACAACCTGATATCATGTATGCTACATGTTTATGCTCACGATATTAGGCAAAGCCTAAGGTGAGCCATCTAATTGGGGTCAAAAGGATTTTTGTTATTTAAAGGGCACACCCACACTTGGGTTGTGGTATCCTCATGATGATGACTTGAGCTTACAGCGTATAGCGACTTGGATTACGGCGGCTGCAAGATGAACTACAAGTCTACATCAGCAGGGTGTCATTCTTTGGAAGAAGATTAGTAACCTGGTAGTGTAAGAAGCAGACCTCGGTTGCATTGTCAACTGTGAAGCCAAATACGTTGTTGCTGCAAGCTGCTGTTCTTAAATCATATGGATTCAACAGCAAATGCAGGATTACGGTTTGTATTTCTCTTCTACTCCTATCTTTGTTGATAACTCTGCTGCTATTTCAGTCACTAAAAACCCGGTCCAACATCCTAAGACCAAACACATCGGTATTAAATATCACTTTATACGTGATTGCTTTGAAAAGAACTTAATCGATATGGTAAAATAAATACAGATTTTCAACGTGCTGACCTCTATACAAAGGCATTTGACAAACCATGTTTTTATATTTGTTAGAGGTCAACGGGGTTAAAAAGAAAAGTGAGGTCATTCCTGAAGATGACCATGTATAGCCCGATGCGTCGTGTCTTGTTCCCTTTATTCTTTGAACTTTTAATTTCTTTTATTTTATTCTCTTGTCTTTGTTTAATTTTAGTTAGTTTAATTACAATTGGTTTATTTCCTTGTCTATTAAAATCCTAAAACACTAATCCGTGATCGTTTTATAATTTTAGGGGGAGAATAGGTTTAGGCGGTATAAAAAAAAGACGAGGGAAAATGAGAGGCAAGCTAATAAAAATAAGATCGTATGTGTGATACCAATTCAATTTTTGGAATATGATAGTACACAGGTACAAACCATTTGGGACTTTAAAAATCAAAATTGAAAAAGATGAAAAGCTTAAGTATAAGTCTGTGTAGTCTGAGAAATATAAAAGGAAATATGATACATAAGCTAGCTACCACTAAGGTAACACAAAGAAAGTAGACCTAGAGGTTGTGAGACCATAGATGATATGTCGGTAGGTTCAACAAAATAGACGACTAGACTTTTTTGGTGATCTCAAGATTATACTAAAATGTTTGACTAGCTTTGGGTAACACATTATCCCGGTTAACACAATCAACAAGATTCCAATAAGGGGTGACGAGCAAAATAAACGCCACAAATGTGTGCATAAGACCAAAGCATGAGCAAAAGCACATAAAACAATGCAAATGCAATGAAACTGATAACTTATGTTGTTAGTGAGATCTGTGCAAAAAGAATGAAATTTCTCAAACAAGAAGATAGGTTATGTGCCTCTCTACTGTACGGTGGCACTGACCTGAGCATAAGCATAATCTATATATTCTAGAACTCATTGTTGTTTGCCGCCTCTCTGCTGTGCGGTGGCACTGACCTGAGTATTGGCTTCTCTTTGAAAGTTCTAAGAATAGTCTCTTCTTGGACACTATCCTAAGACCGCTCAAAAATTCCTAAGGAATGTTGATTACCATATAAGTATGGGATACACAAATGCTTGTTAAAATAAACAAACCTTCAACTGTCACCAAACTGTGTTGAAAGTCTGTGTATGGATTTAAGAGGACAAGTATATTGACAATCATTGTGGCTACAATTCTTGAAAGTTCAAATCAGTGTGGGAACCTAAGAGTACTAGCATGATTTCCTAGATTTGCTAACTGACTTCAGATGAAAACCAAGAATAGAGCATCAAAGTTTTTTTAAATATATTGTCCTGAATGATTTGAATATCCTATATGATTCCAACTTGAATTGGTCCATGTACGGTTTAAATGATTGAGGCTGCTCTCTTAGAAAAATTATTCCTTAGAATTACTTCTTAGGAGTTAACCCTCACAAAACAAAACCATGTCGTAGGTTTAATTTTCAGCATTATTTCTTTTATTTTTGTACAAAGTCTGTCAATTTCAGTTTTTTTTAGTATCAGACTATGTCATGGAAGTTGATAAGGAACCTTTTCATCAAAAAGGTCACGTCTGAGGTGACCACACGTGCTTTCAAATAAAAATGGGTCACGTGTGAGGTGACAAAATGTTTTAAAAAAAAGATCACGTTTGAGGTGATCAAAGGTTTTTCAAGATAAAATGATCATGTCTAAGATGATCAAATGCACATAACGTTTATTCAAAAGTTAAAAGAGTGTAAAATGTAAAATGGTCATAAAGTCAAATTCATGAGTCTGACCCATTCGCACGAATGGACCATGAGTATGGACCAATCATACGAATGGACCATACTCATGCATTAAACAGCCGAATGGACATGAGTATGAACCATTCATCCAAATGGCTTATCAGAATGACCCATTCGACCGAATGGGAGTGTGCGAATGAGTCAGTCGACCGACTAAGCTCCAATCGGCCGACTAAAATTGAACGACTAATCCAATCACCGACTAAGTTCCATTCGCCCGAATGAACCGAGCGAATGAGTCCAGTCGGTCGATTGAACTCAAATTTAGTATAAATAGGGCCATAGCGAATCGCATTCAGCTCATCACCCCCAATCGCCCTTATATCGCACATCCTACCGTTACACTGTCCAAATTTCATTAGACCATAATTATACACTCCTATTGATCTTTTGACGTTTGTGTGCATTTATACAGGTATAATGAGATGAAATCTCACTGAAATCAGGAGAAATGGTGCCCTAATTGGTGATCCTCGATTAAAACAAGAACCGAACAACTAAATGGATTAATGACCTACTGAAACCATGTAAAATCTTAAAACTAAAGTTATTAGGTTATTAGTTAAGTGATTGCTAGTCTAAAGAACCTATACACAACGTTTAATTTCATGATTTGGTCAAGATTCGAACCTCAGTCGACCGAACAGTGGGTCATGCGACTGGTCGTCTGGATGAACTCTAATCGCACGATTGAGCTAGCCGAATAGCTCAATCGGCCGAATGTATCTTACGGATGAGCTCAGTCGGCCGACTGAACCAATCGCAGGATTAGCCATCCGATTGAACTCAGTCGCATGTTCATTTTCCAGTCGCATGATAGGACAATCGACTGAACAGAGTCGCATGATTCATTCGCATGAATGAATCAGAATGAATTCTATCAAGTTACTTAGAACTGATAGTATCTAACATTTATGTATCTTGTGTTACAGATCTATAGCTGATAGATGGTCTATCAACTCCAAGCACAACATCTGTGCACATTTAGACCACACAACTCAGAATGGTGCCGAGTTTGCAGAGATCATCACTTTTCTCAAGCGATCAAGGATACACAAGGCTATCTCTACTCCATACACTCCCTACAGGTCTATTCAACAGGCCTTCTGGGAGAATGCATCTATTAATAGATCATGAGAGCCATACAGCATTCGGAGCTCCATCTTTGGTATGGACATAGAGATTACAGCTGAAGACATTCAGCGTGTACTTGGATTGGGAGATGATGTTGGATACCCCACCAAGCTTCACCCGCTGACGGTGAGAGGCTGTTTTCTGAGGACTAAGACGCTGGGGACATCAACTCAGGTGTGCTCAACAAGAGCAACCTGTGCCCCCCAGTATAAGTACTTGGCACACATTATTCTGAAGTGCATAGCTTCCAGAAGGGGTGGGTTCGACGACCTATAAGACCAGATACAAAATGCCTACGTGGCACTGGTGCTGAACTACCCCTTCAGCTTCTCTAGCATGATCTTCTCTTACCTCATAGAGAATCTAGAGGCAAAGGGGAAAGAGGGTTTTCATGTCTACCTCAGGTTTTTGCAGCTGATTTTTGATGAGAAGCTACCCTCGCTTCCAAAGGAGAGCCACGATGCAGTGGCTTTGGATATCATGGATGATACGACTCTAGGTCGTATGAGAGTTTACTGGGGTAAGCAGGTCAAGCCCCAGGTAAAGAGACTTATAGGCCATCTGGCCAAGGAGAACTACTTGGCGCCAGGCAGGCGTAAGTGGCATCACGTAGACAACGACTCAGATGATGAGCAGCTACAGCTCCCGGAGCACGACTCCGATGATGATGAAAGCGGGGATGCTGGAGATGAATGGCCCACTCAACCAAGGGGCCCACTACTGATACTGCATCTCCAGCAACTGCCCCTACTAGAGATGTAGCAGAGACTACTGGATTCCACCGGGAATTCATACTTGGTGAGGAGGAGGAGTCAGATGAGGAGCCTCTGACCCGGACTGTGGGTAGTAAAGTTGTTGCCACAGAATGGGGGCTCCAGGCGGTTAATGAATGCCCCGGCGGGTCGGGAGAAGCTTATACTGATCCCACGTATGCTCCCGATCAGCCGAGCCATGCTCTAGGGGGAGCATCCTCCTCGATAGGATCGAGGAAGAAGAGGATGGCTCAGCCCCACGACATGAAGAAGAAGAAGAAGAGACGACTCACCTTCATCACTACCACCACCACCACTACTTCTATCACCACCACTCCGCCCACTACCAGCATCACAACTACCACCACTACCATACCACTCACTATCACCACTACACCTCCACCCTCCACTACTACAGCCACACCTCCACTATTTATTCCACCCCCAATCTACACCACAGCCACCACCACCACTACTAGCGACCATGCTGTACCACCATCATTTCCTTCCTACACAATAGGATCACCTCTGCCTCCTAGTAGGGTAGAGGAATAGCTCTCAGCACTTAATCAAATGGTGTTGAGGCTGTTGCCGGTAGATGAAGAGAAGACTGCTCAGCTGCGACAGCTAGTAGACCTTACTGCTGCCCAAGCTCTGCAGATATCTCATGATCACTCCTTGATCATCTTTCTTGCATTTCATGACCCATTTGTGCCAATGACCTTAGCACCTTTAGGTCTGTCCACTAGAGTCCATACACCCAACTTCTTGAACTGAAGAAGTTCTTCTTGCATGGCAGTCACCCATGCCTCGTCATTTAGGGCTTCACTAACATACTTTGGCTCAAATTGAGACATAAAGCAACGATAGGCACCGTCGTAAAGGTATCCCTTTTCCATCATAGAGGCATAATCAACTGAGTACAACTGATTTCTGGTCTGAACTCCTAATCTCACATCTCCTATGATATTATCCAAAGGATGATAGATGTTTAGACGTGAGCCTGGAGTTGTTGGAACAACCACCTCAGAGTCAAGATTGTGAACATTTGGTTCTGGATCTGAGGCAATAGGAGTCTGAGGTTCAGAAGACTCAGAAGCATCACTGTCAGATGCTTGTGGACTTGTGGTAGTCGGAACCTGTTCATCCTAGTTATCTGATCATTTTCCACATTTTCTTTATCAGAGGAATTGTCACTAACATCAAGTGCTCCCTTTGAGTTGGTAGATGATTGACTTTGAGAACCAGATGGTGTTGAATCGTGAGAAGGTGTGTTCAAGACATCGTACATCATCTTGTTTGCCAAATCGTCTTCGAAAGTGGAGAGAGGTATGTTGAAGGACTTGAAGAATCCATCATAGTCAAAGAACTAAGCAGGCCCTTTTCCAGCAGGTGGTGTGGTGTATCTCTACACATCGACATTACACCACACCTCTACTTGAACCATTGAGTTGTTGTAAACTCTCTTGTTTGGTATGTTGTATCCTAGAAAGATCCCTTCATCAACCTTGTCGCTTAATTTTCCCTCCTAAGTCTACTTCAGCAGGGTGCACGGGGCGCCAAACGACTCGAGATACTCTAAGTTAGGTTTACGTCGTTGTAGTAACTCGTAGCACATTTTTTCATGGCGTTTAACTACCAGAACTCGATTGAGCATATAACATGCATCTGCAACTGCTTGGTTCCAGAATTGAATAGGCAGTTTCGAGTCTGCTGACATAGTCTGTGCGGTCTCTATCAAGCTGCGATTCTTCCGTTCAGCAACACCATTAATCTGAGGACTGTAGGCTGAGGTAAATTGATGCACAATTCCCTTTTCCTTGCAGTAGGCCTCCATCCACTGATTCTTGAACTCGATTCCGTTGTCTGAGCGCACTTGTCATACTTTCAGCTTGTATAGGGATTCCAGTGTAGTTACTAATTCCTTGAAGGATTCAAATATTTCTAATTTAGACTTCACAAACATTACCCAAGAGAATCTTAAGTAGTCATCAGTAACTACGTAGCAGTACAAGTCGCCTGCGATGCTTCTTGTACTGACTGGAACAAACAGATCCATGTGAAGTAGCTCAAGAGGTAGTTCTATGAAATGAATTTTCTTTTCCTTATGAGGCTTCTTCGTCTGTTTGCCCTTCTTGCACGCAACATAGAAATCCAGGAGTTGGAAATTTTTGACGTTCACTCCCCTCACTAGATCATTTTGCATCAAGTGATTCATCTTCCTCGGATTTATGTGTCTCATTCTCCTATGCCAGGAGATTAAATCTTTCTCAGTAGCTTTGGACAAGAAGCACTGAACTTCACGATCTGTTGTGGAGGCCTTTGAAAGATCCAAGACATAAAGATCATTATATCTTGAAGCTGACATTAGGACTTGGTCCTCCGGGATCACGTAGTCCTTCTTCAGAACGTAGCACTTCTTGTTGTCAAAGACTACTTTGAAGCCTTTATCACATATTTGAGAAACAGAAAGTAAGTTATTTTGTAATTGTTGGACATAGTTTACCTTGTCCAACTTAACTTTTTGATTTCCCACTTCCCCTTGGGTTGTGATGTACCCGCCTTTGTTTCCAGCAAATGAAACATGCCCTCCTTTGATTTGTCTGACATTTGATAAGAGAGCTATGTTCCCCTTCATGTGCCCGGATGCTCCGCTATCTACAATCCATGTGTTGGTCTCAGAACTATAGCGAACACCCTGCACATTCAATGAAAGCATTAGTTCAAGTTAGGAACCCAAGCCTTCACTAGCTTGGGTTTCCCCGAGGCATCAAATAACATAAACTCAACCCATTGACCATTTGAGGTTGAGGGAAGCTCAGATGTCTGTTTGTTCTCATTTTCAGACGTTGAGGCGGATTTTCTTTCCATAGACCAGCTTTGTGTAAGGCGTGTTTGTGATAAACGGACGACTGGCTGATGGGTTGAACTTTGGATTCACTATCCCTTTTAGGAGGCATCACTGAGTTCCTCTTAAAAGATCTAGTTTTAGGTGTAGGAAGTTGAACTTTCCTCCTTGGTGTCTGATAATAAGGACAATTAGACGCAATGTGATCGTACTCTCCATAATTGTAGCAAAATTTGCTTTCAACTTTTGGGTTTATTTGTTTTTGTGGAGATGTAGGTGTCACACGGATGACCTTATTTTGTTTAGATTGAGACACTTCATTGTTAGATGTATGGTCAGGTTTTACAAACTTAATTGTGTTACCTGGTTTTACATCTTTTATTTCTTGTTTACCTAGACTTTGACATGATACTCGTGATTGATTAGGTTTTATAGTCTTTTTGGGTTCTGATTTGACTTTGTTTGAACCTGACTTTAAATCAACCTTTTCAAACTCTTTTTCCAGGTTACCACAAGGCATCATTCCTTTTGCCTTAGAAGTGGACTCCTTTTGTTTAGTGCCAGATTCAATTGGTTTACTTATGGAATCTGGGTCACTAACAAGAGGAGTGGTCACCACATGATCCTTGATAGGGTTATTATTAATTGGTTTACTTTTGATGTTCATCAAGGTCTCAGGTGGTGGTGGAACCACTTTGTATCCCAATCCCTCCCCATTGTTTCTTTCTCTCACTAAGTGTTGGAAAATATGAGATGAGCTTGTCCAACTGTGCAGTTTTTGATTTAAGGAGTTGCCTTCTACTTCTAAAACTGCTTTCTACTTCTTAGTGTCCTCTAGGGAGTTAAGATAATACCTAATGTCATTAGCTTGGTTAAAGAAACTATTTCTGTTTCCCTAAGCTGTTTGTTCAAAAGGTCCATCTTTTCCTTGTAACTGTGCTCATTTTGTTTTAAAACTCTATTAGCTTTAGTGCACAATTCCAAATCCTTTACTAGGCTATCATTATGATCAAATAATCTAGCAATTTTAAATCTATGCTTTCCCTAAATTTATTACAATCAGAACAAGCATGATTATCAAACAACTGGTTAGTAGTACTTACCTGAGATGCTGAATCGGAATCAGCCATGTGTGCAGAGTCTATTGTCTCTGGTTCTAGTGATTCTGACGTTGATGTAGATTTTTCTTCTTCAGGCAGGTGGTTGACCACAAGTGCAGTGTCTTCATAATTGGACATCGCAAGCTCTACTGCTATATCTCCCTCACTGGCGGAATCGTCATCTATGTCCTCCACACTAGCTATGTTGGACTCTCCTGGTGAGATGAACCGAAAGCTCCAGTCCTCTCCTTCATCATCGTTAGCAGTCAAGGCTTTAGGGTCCTTGCTTGATGAAGTATAATTACTAGATGTGGCTTTGTCCTGACGATTAAAGCCCGAGAAAGGATTGCCATTACCAGTCTTCTTTGGCTTCACACACTCCCGTTGGAAGTGCCCCTTCTCACCATAGTTGAAACAGGTTACCTTTTTCTTGTCGAAGCCAAAGGTCGTGTCCTTGGTTGCAACCAAGTTCTGTGCGGTCTTCTTGACAAACTTTTTAGCTCGTCGGACAGCACTTGCCAAGGCCCACATTATATCCATCCGTTCCAATTCCATCTCATACACCTGTTCATAATCCTCATCTTTCCAGCAATTAGTCCATCATAGGAGTGGACTATAGTAGCTAAGAGGTCCATCTGTTCTCTGGCCACCTCAACAATTATGTTGCTGAAGTTATCGGTTTTCAGTTTTGCTGCAGTGGCTTCAGGTATAATATACTGGGTATTAGACGACCCTGACATTTCGGCCCCTAAAGTAGATGCTTGTGCTGGACTTGCTGAGCTTGAGACGAAGGCAGTCTGCAGTGGTGCTCCAAATATCTTGGCCTGAGGAGTTGCGTTGTAAAGCGCTAGATTCTGATCATAGTTGGCCTTTTGGGCTCTATACTTCATCCTAAGCTCATCCTCTCTTAGTTTCCAGAATGAAGTCATTTATATCTAACTTCGAGAGCATCCCATTCTGTCTGAGATTTGAAACGATGGAAGCCCATTTCTCTGGTAATCCATCAGCAAAGTTGGATACCTTATCCTCCATCGACGTAGTTACTCCATGAGTGTGCATCTCACTCAACAGGTGGTAGAATCTGTCGATCACGCCGTCCAGGCCTTCCTTTCCCATTGAAGAGAAGTTGTCAAACTCCTTCTTCAAAGCTTTCTCCTTAATGGCCTTGAGTGAGGCATTTTTGTCATACCTCTTCTCCAACGCATCCCATAATTTCTTTGCTTGAGTATACTTCAAGTACTGATTGAAGATATCCTTCGGAATAGACTGGGTAAGCAAAGCGTAGACTTTCTTCTCAGCGTTGGGTTTCACCTTTTGTGCATCAGACATGCCACTTAACGTAAGTTTGACACCGTCAGCTCCTACTGGCATGTTGTACCCCGACTCTATAGCCTCCCACAAATTTGTATATACTCCATTTAAGTAGATTTCGAAACGTTGCTTCCATTGTGGGTAGTCATCTAACGTGATAAGCTTTGGGGGTTTATTATGAATTCCCACTTCGTTCTCCAATAGTAGTAGATTCTGAATACGAGTATCTCTACTTGCTGTGTATGCTGAAAACTGGTCCTCCATTTCACTTAACTTTACTATTCAACAAACTTTTTATGTGTGTGAATGAAGGTATGCAATTGGGCTTATTCGGGCGATTGAACTAGGCGAATGGTTCAATCGTGCGACTGAACTAATGTGGATGAGTCAGTCGGCCGAATGAACTAATGTGGTTAAACAGTCCGAATAGGGTTCTCAATCGTACGAATGAGGATACGAATGAGTCCAATCGTGCGTTTGGGGAATGCGAATGAACTTAGTCATGCAATTGAACCATTCGTGCGACTAAACCTGCTGAAGTTTTAAAATTCGTAGGTTAAACGTGTTTTGGCCGCAAAAACTCGATTTTTCACGAAACCTAATTGTCTTATGACGGAAAAACTAAACTTTATGGTTAGGAGACGTCTAAGACACTATTTGACACAAAAAGATTGCGTTTGTAGTGGAAAAACACAATTTTTGTATCAAAAACAATTGAATTAACACGTAATCAAGAGCCAAGGCTCTGATACCATTTGATAGGACCGTGTACAGGATGATGTACTAACTGATTAACGTGTAAACCAAATCAAATACTGCGGAATCCTATTTGATTGGCGATCCAATCAGTGAGAACACACGTAGAAACAATTATGTAATTGAATCTAACATTAAGAATCGATTAGGAATCGATCTACTGCGATCTATGAACTTGGAGTATGATCTTAGAGGTCTCTGGACGGCTAGGGTACATCTGGAGTCGAAGTGTGTATGATGCTTACGTTTTTCCACGAATTAGGTGGTATTTATAGGTTAGGGTTACTCATTCGTGCGACTGAACAATTTGCATGGTTCATTTGCGCGATTGAGCCATGCGTTTGATTCATTCGTACCACTGAGTTTTCAGGCGTGTGGACTATTTAGGCGCATAGACACTCAGTCACATGGCCATTCGGATGCATGACCACTGTTGGGGTGCATGGTCCAGTCGGACGCATGAGAACTTCACTTCACTAAGTTTGAATGTATTCATTATTATAACATTATGTATATCATTTCAAACAATCACAAACCTATATAATCTGGTCAATATGCGTTACACAACTCATTAATGAAATATTAAACATTTTAAATCACAACCAAACATTCTCATTTCATTAATTACCCAAGCATTACATAAGGGTAAGACATTCAAGACATATTACATTAAGATCCGAATCTAGGTACATATGTATCAACGAGATCTGTTAAGCATGTACCTGTGCAGGTCTCATTGACTTCTCCCTCCAGCTTATCTAGCTCTCAAGATGATGCTACAAAAAGGGGGAGAATGTTCAGAGACAAACACTTGAGGACCCACGGACTCATACTTCAACTTTAATATCTTATACTCCTATCTCACTTTGTTTGAGCCATCTCAAGTTGTACTTCAAATCGACCCAAAGATGCTCAGAGATCTCTACAGACTCTTCACCAAGTTTCTGTTGAGATCCTCTACTGATCAGCCAAGCCTAGATGCTGCAATGATTTACTTCGGAGCTGAAAAGCTTCAAAGGCTTACTGCACCTTCTACCACTATGGAAGAAGTGGTCAACCTAAGGTCCACATGGAACCTAAGATTCATTTCGAAGGGGAAATGGGGACTGATGGCCCAGCAACTATAATAGTCAGGACCGAATATGCATCTCCTCAAACTTCCAAAGCTGAAGTTAAAGCCTAGGAAGAACAAGCTAAATCTTCCGAAGCTGAAATGGAAGCTGCGGAAGGACTGTTCAAGATGTCCGAGGAACTGATCATCATAGATGCAATCCTAGAAATGGCATCTGAGGTGAACAGTGAGGACTTTCTGAATCGACCTCTATCCCAAACACCCTCTCTGCCTCTATCACAATCAGAATCCACACTCCTAGAACCACCACAGTTAGGCTCTTCAAAAGATAACAAAGGGAAAAGGAAGATGATTGCGGAAGAGCATCAGGAACAGGAGAATATTGAGAAGTTAAAGAAGAAAGGAAGACTTCCAACTGAGAAGACTTCCAACTGCAGCCAACTAGGAGGCTGTCAACAACAAAAGGAGAGAAGAGATAATTGATCAGCTCATCCAATTGGGAGCTGCTAATGAAGAAACACTCCTGCTACCACTAGAGGAGTTGGTGAATCTGGAAAAGGCAACTAGGCTCAAACATGAGAAACAACAAGAAGTAGCCAGGTTGGCCTTAGAGAAAGAGAAAGAAGAATAACAGAAGGAGGCTGACTTGCAACATAGGAGAGATAGGATAGAGTTTCTAATCTCCAGAGGCTTCAATCTTTAAGAACTCTCTCCACACAACAATGAAACGATCCTATGGCTCTACAACAAAGAGCAGGATCAAATGGAGAAAGAGAGAAGAAAGGCTGCAAGAGAAAAGCTAAAGGGAAGGAAGAAGAAGGAGGAAGAAGCAAAGGCCACTACAACCAGGAAGCTCAATGAGAAGGCCTGGATGAAGGACTATCTCCGGGCTCATGGCTTCTCTGGAAGGCAGGTGGCTCCCATGTCAGAGAGGACACTCCAACGGATTGCAGTGAAATCAAGGCTGACATCCGCTTGGGAAAGAGAAAAGAGATATATAGAAGGGTAAAGGGGATGACCTTCACTGCAACTACTCAAACATAACCTGATCCCTTACCCTTACCCTTCACCATCAAAACTAAGCCCTTCACCCCTAAACCCACATCCTTACCCTCACCCATTTCATCACCCCAACCATCCAAACTTCCCATCCTTCAACCAAAAACACTTCCCAGAACCTCTGAACCTCAACCTACCCAACAACCATCCAAACCATCCCCTTAGCAATTGCACAACCTTGAGCAAAGTCTCATTTGAGGAACACTCTGTCAATATCACCTATGTTGATGGATCTTCATTTTCCTCATAAGAGATCAATTCCTTGATTTGCCTAGAGGAACATTGGACCAGGCTGCTAGACTTCTAGGCCTCAATCAGATTCACTAAATGATGAAGAGAAGAAACTTAGAAGGAAACTGGTGACTCTGCTGGATACAAAGAAAGAGGACAAGATTCCTAGTCAGTCTCTTGTGCCTAGAAAGAGAATAATCTAGTGGAGGTTCAATGAAACTTCTCACAACTTTGTTATGGAAAGGGAGAATGGAGAAGTCAACAGACTTAATGCAACCTCTCTAACACTCCAGTAGATTTGATATTGCTGAGTTAGCAGAGAAGCCATTTTCCAACCCCTCCAACTTTGAAACTGTTGCATCCATCAGAAATCATCTCAGCAGTCTTCATCTAGCCGAGCTAACTGCAAAAGCCAAGACTGAAGAAGAGTTGAAGTTGAGAAGACAGGAAGACAAGGAAAGACCTCCTACCAAGGGCGCTGCCTTTCTACAGATGGTGGAGGGTCCCGAATTGGAACTTATAGTTAGATGGGAATATGATTACAGTTCCCATCAACTAACTCTTTTCAGAGGGCAACAACAGAGGGTACACATCATCCAAGGTGACAGACTGGACTTCCTGTCTACCAAGGATTTGTACAAACTTCTCAGCACCACATCAGGGAAGAACAAGAAAATGGATAAATATCTACTCTCCTTGGTGCCAAAAGTTTTGAGAAGCAGAAACAAGTGAGGTTTTGGTAGCATCAGCCTAGGGGGAGTTTGTTGGATCAAGAAGAAGGCTGGTGCAACCAAAACCAGATCACTTAGATAATTTTGGTGCTACATGCAAAGGCTTCCGAAGCTTAGCATGGAACTTCCGAAGGTTGTAGAGTTCTTCCGAAGATAAAGTGAAAGATCAACTTTCGAAGATAGAACTCTACTTCCGAAGTCAAGAGCATGCTTCCGAAGGTCAAGTCTTAGAAGAGCAATCAGAAGACTACTTCCGAAGTATGAAGAAAAGACAAAATTCCCAAGCCTTAGAAGAAGTAGCCTCTTTCGAAGTATAAGTGGCTTTGGAAGTACTTGTTCTTCCGAAGCCATCTAACCTTCAGAAGACATTGCTATGAACCAGTGGACAAAAGTATGGTCTCTGACACTCCGTTGTAGATCTCTGATACTGTATGGCGTTTTCTCAAAGAGCCATGCAGTTGATCATACTTTCTTCCATTGTTTACCTTATATGATAGTACATGTTACCAACTTTAGTTGGTGAAAAAAGGTAAGTCAGGGACATGTCCAGACTACCATATCTCATATAAGACTTTATCCGAGATACCTTAAACTATAGCCTTGTAGTATAGGCTTTAGCTATAGGATCCTAGCTGGTATCAAAGTATATCCAGCTGTAGGTAGTATTTATATCTTATTTCTCATCGTAACTCAAAAGATAAGCTTGTAAGAGTCTTATAATATATGAGTTGAGAAGCAATATACACAAGTACCTTGAAAATTACTTTTTGTGTTATTTATTACTTACTATATTGTGATTAACTCTTATTGACTCTATCTTCATCTGAGTGTTGTTCAAAGTGAGTTTGAGAGAAAAACTAAGTGTTAAATGACCTTAACCGATCCTACAACTTGTCTCTTGGATTGGCTTCCTTGGGTGTAGTTCTCTCTAGGTGTCTTTGGGAAGGTGATGAAAGGACCTTTAGGTGAGTAGTCAGGGTAGCATATGAGATGATGTTGGGGTTCTATGTTATCCCTTTCAACCACATGCAAGGCTGAACCCATTTGATTGTTGGAGTTTCCAGATGAACCTTGCATGTTCATCTCCATCTAGTAGCCACTGAGAATCCCATATAACTCTATCAGAGTAAGAGTTTTTAGATTCTTAGTCCTCTTGATCACCACATAGTAGTGTGTGTACTGCCTAGGAAGTGAGGACATGAACTTCCTTATAATGTCCTTGTTCTCAAGAGGAAGTCCTCCATCCACAAGGGTATCCACAATCTCAACATACCTAAAGTATTATTGAGTAATGGTTTCACATGTTTTAAAGGTGATGTTTTTAAACCGCTACTTCAGGAGATCTTTCTTGTTCTCCTTGGCTTCAGAAGTGTTAGGATCTAGTATTTGACCAACACCAACTGATTGACGTGTTAAACCAAACCAAATAGTGCGGAATCCTATTTGAATGGTGATCCAATCAGTGAGAACACACGTAGACACAATAATGTATTGAATCTAACATCAAGAATCGATTAGGAATCGATCTACAGCGTTCTATGAACTTGGAGAACGAACTTAGAGGCTTCTGGACGGCTAGGGTACGTCTGGATTCAAAGTGGATTCAATGCTTGCGTTTTCCACGAATTAGGTGGTATTTATAGGTTAGGGTTGCTCATTCGGGGGACTAAACAATTAGCATGGTTCATTCATGTGATTGAGCCATGCGGTTGATCCATTCGCCTAACTGAGTGTTCAGTCGTGCGACTGAGTCAGACGCATGAAGTTGTTCAGGCGTATGAACTATTTAGGCGCATGGACACTCAGTCGCATGGCCATTGGACGCATGACCACTGTTGGGGCGCATGGTCCAGTCGAACGCATGAGAACTTCACTTCACCAAGTTTGAATGTATTCAATATTATAACATTATGCATAACACTTCAAACAATCACAAACCTATATAATCAAGTCAATATGCGTTAAACAACTCATTAATGAAATATTAAACATTATAGACACAACCAAACATTTTGTATTTCATTAAGTACCCAATAATTACATAAGTGTAAGACATATTACATTCAGATCAGGATCTAGATACATATATGTATCAACAAACTCCCCTTTGGACCTAGATCTATCTATTGTCTAACATCTTTCATGATTTCCTCAAACTTCTTGTAGTTAGCTTCTTTGGTGACTCCTGTGTTTATCTCAAAAGCAAAACAGAGTCTTATCACTTTCTGGAACTGTAAAGCTTGTACAATATCCTGTGGGTCGTAGAACAGTGGCCACTTGTATAAAGTATCAACATCTTGTGATGACAAGTTGGTGAGCCACATCGGATCAAACACCCTTATGGTTTCCATTGTGTCATTCCTGTTCAAGACTATCACGGCCTCTCTCGTTCTCCAATCATAGTACCACTATTTGAAGTGTGGAGTGAAGTCCTGTGGCATCTCACGTAGTGGGATCTTTGACATTGTACGTGGTGGACTCCACTTCAGCACTACTCTAGGTTTGTCAGTTATGGCATCAACCTTAGATCTTCTGATGTACCTTGTTGGTTGTTGAGGTTTGAAGTTGACCCATCTGGTGTGGTACTCCCTCTTTAGAGCAGCTTCAAACCAGCCTGACATCTTACGAGGGTCAGCATATAGCAAGTTTAACTTTGCTAACTGGTTGAGCTCAAAACCTGGAAGAGTCTTCAGATCATGTGGAAATCTGAAGTACTCAATTCCCTTCTCACGTTTAACCGCGTAAACGTTGAGGTCTGCAAAATGTGCCCACGCTATGATCATGCCTGCCACCTTTTGATGTTTCTTGACCTTATATAGTTTGGTGTAGACAGTTGACGTTGTAGCGCTGCGTTGGGCTCTTATCTCTTCAAAACATGCTGCCCATTCAGCCTTTTTGATGTTGACTTCGGCGTCTGAGGCTTGGGCCTTCTCTTTATCTTTTTCTGAATCTTGCTCCATTTTATCCAGAGTCTCAAAAGTGTCACTGACAAGAGTTTCTTCCAGATTTGGAATGATATTTCCCTCATTGTCAGTGTATTCTGGATAGTGTTGTGCAGTGACATCTTCAATCTCGATCTCATCAACATCCTGAAGCTCATCGTCACTCTCCTTCTGCACAGTTGGAGCATCTTTCACAATCTCATCAGGATTGAGTCGGAACATTTCAGCCAGTTGCTCGTCGGTGAGATCATGAATTATCTCTCCTTCTTCAGGAGTGTAATTCACCGATCTCCTAACAATCCCCTGCAGATCAAGAATCATTGTGAGTTGAGTCTTGATCTATTGGAGGGGAGCAACATCATATTCATCTCCTTGAAAATTCGGATCTGCTTGATTTAAAACATGTAACACATCAATCATTTGTCAACAATCAAAGCAGTAAACATCAATAATAACCATAAACATTAATTACATTTATTTGATACAATATTCAGATACACATGATTTAAATAACATAAACAACTATGCATTACTCTTGTCTTGAATAGCTGGTGTGTCAGTAGGATCAGCAGAAGATGATGGGGCTCCTTGGTCTTGATTTTTCTTTGTGCACCTCTCTTGACCTTGAGCTGATGTAGATGCAAATTCATCTCCTTCTTATCATCATCATGATCAACATTATCACCTGCATCAGTGTCATCCCCTTGATCATCATAGTCATCATCATCATCATCACTGTCATCGTCATCACCATCATCTCCATCTCCTTCTCGGATCTTTAGGGGCTCATCTTTGGATCCCTTCAGTCTCAGCATACGCTTCTTGTTCTAGGCCTCTAAATCTTGTATCCTCTGTACTGAGGATGTATGCATCTCTCTCAGTTCTGTGATCTCTTGGCTTTGAGCCTCTATCCTTTGTGCTTGGGATGCATTAAGCTCCATCAGTTGATTAAGCTGAGAGGCTCGCTGTTCATCCGTCGCCAACAGCTTCAGCACTAACCGGTTAAGGTTAGCTAACTACTCCTCCAACCTGACAGATGGGTAAGAGGATCCAAAAATAGGTGGGACCTGTGAGGAGGTCCCGACTCCATGGCCTGTGGTGGTGGTAGTGGATGTAGAGAAGATTGGGGGTGGTATAGATGTGGATGGCTATGGATGAGCTATAGTAGTGGTGGATGGGAAGTGTGTAACTGGTGGAGTAGGTGATGAAGTGGTGTATGAGGTGGTGGTAGTGGTGGGTGGAATGGTGGTAGTGGTGGTAGGTGTAGTGGTGGTAGCTGTGGTGGTGGTTGTGGTGGTGATAAAGGTGATTCTGCACTTCTTTTTCAAGCCGTGGGGCTGAGCCATCCTCTTCTTCCTCGATCTAGTCAAGTAGGATGCTCCCCCTAGAACACGGCCTGGCAGATCAGGAGTATATGTAGGATCAGCAGTAGTCTCTCCCAAACCGCCTGGGCGTTCACCAACTGCCCGGAGCCCTCGTTCTGTGGGAACGACTTTACTTCCCACTGTCCGAGTTAGAGGCTCCTCATCTGAATCCTCCTCTTCCTCACCAAGCATGAAACCCTGGTGGAATCCAGTAGTCTCAGCGATATCTCCAGTGGGGGCAGATGCTGGAGATACAGTATCAGAAGAGGGGTCACTTTGTCGAGTGGGCAATGTATCTCCTGCATCCCCACTATCATCGTCATCAGAGTCATGCTCTGGGAGCTATAGCTGCTCATCGTCGGAGTCGTTGTCTGTGTGACGCCATTTACGTCTGCATGGGGCCACATAACTCTCATTGGCCTGATGGCCTATCAGTCTCTTCACCTAGGGCTTTACTTTCTTACCCCGGTAGACTCTCATACGACCCAGGGTCGTATCGTCCATTATCTATAAAACCATAGCATCATGGCTTTCCTTTGGAAGTGATGACAGCTTCTTATTGAAAATCAGCTGCAAGAATCTAGGGTACATGCAAAAACCCTCCTTACCCTTTGCCTCCTGATTCTCCACAAGGTAAGAGAAGATCATGCTCGAGAAGCTGAAGGGGTAGTTCAGCACCAGTGCCACATAGGCATTTTGGATCTGGTCTGAAAGATCGTCAAACCCACCTCTTGTAGAAGCGATGCACTTCAGTATGACATGTGCCAAGTACTTGTACTGGGGACACAGGTTGCTTTTGTTGAGCACGCCTGAGTTGATGTCCCCAGTGTAGTTAATTCTCAGAAAGCATCCTCTTACTGTCAACGGTGTAGCTTGGTGGGGTGATCGGTCATCTATTGTGTTGAATCTACCAACATATCAACTATGGTCTAGCAACCTCTAGGTCTACTTTCTTTGTGTTACCTTAGTAGTAGCTAGCTTAACTATCATATTTCCTTTTATATTGCTCAGACTACACAAACTTATACTTGAACTTTGCATCTTTTTCAATTTTGATTTTTAAAGTCCCAAATGGTTTGTACCTGTGTACTATCATATTCCAAACATTAAATCAATATCACACACACGATCTTATTTATTATCGGCTCGCCTCTCCTTTTCCCTTGTTTTTTTTCTTATACCTATTCTCCACCTAAAATACTAAAACCTCTAAGGATTTGTGTTTTAGGATTTTAATGAGCAAGGAAAGACACTAAGTGTAATTAACGAACTAACATTAAACAAAAACAAGAGAATAAAACTTAAATAACACTAAAATTTAAAAATTAAAAGAAACTAGACGCGACGCATCGGACTATACATGGTCATCTTCAGGAATGTCCTCACTTTTCTTTTTAACGCCATTGACCTCTAACAGATATAGAAAACGTGGTTTGTCAAAAGCCTTTGTATAGAGGTCAGCGCGTTGAAAATCAGTGTTTATTTTTATTACATCGATTAAATTCTTTTCAAAACAATCACGTATGAAGTGATATTTGATTCCGATGTGTTTGGTCTTAGGATGTTGGACTGGGTTTTTAGTGACTGCAATCGCAGTAGAGTTATCAACAAAGATAGGAGTGGAAGTGAAATGCAAACCATAATCCCGCATTTGCGGTTGAATCCATATGATTTGGGAGCAGCAGCTTGCAGCAACAACGTATTCGGCTTCATAGGTTGACAATGCAACCGAGGTTTGCTTCTTACACTGCCAGGTTACTAATCTTCTCCAAAGAACTGACACCTGCTGATGTAGACTTGTAGTTCATCTTGCAGCCGCCGTAATCCGAGTCACTATACGTTGTAAGTTCAAAGTCATCATCATAAGGATACCACAACCCAAGTGTGGGTGTGCCCTTCAGATAACGAAATATCCTTTTAACCCCAATTAGATGATTCACCTTAGGCTTTGCCTGATATCGTGAGCATAAACATGTAGCATACATGATATCAGGTCTTGAGGTCGTGAGATACATGAGAGATCCAATCATCCCTCAATACATAATGACATCTACCAGATCACCATTCTTATCGGGTGTTACATCATGGTTTGTAGCTAGTGGAGTGCCAGCTGTGGAAGCATTCTCCATGTCAAACCGACTAAGAATATCCACTACATACTTGGTCTGATGTAAGAAGATTCCATTTGGTGTCTGATCCACCTGTAACCGAGAAAGAACTTCATCTCCCCCATGGCACTCATCTCAAACTCCGCCATCATTAATGCTTCAAAATCTTTGCAGAATTCTTCGTTCTTTGAACGAGGATTATGTCATCTACATAGATCTGTACTAGTAGTAAGTCTCCATCTTTTTCTTTGATAAATAGTGTGCAATCAATGATTCCCCTGCGAAAGCCGTGTTTCACAAGATGAGTCGAGAGTTTCTCATACCAAGCCCTTGGAGCTTGAAGAATCACGTATAAAGTCTTGTCGAGTTTGTAAACTCTATCCCGATGATAAGGATCCTCGAATCCCTCGGGTTGACTGAGAGGCATTGTTTCTCTGATCTCACCATGAAGTAATGCACTCTTCACATCAAGTTGATAAACTTTGATTTTCATATAAGATGCATAGGCAAGGAAGATGCAGATGGCTTCCATCCTTGCCACTGGTGCAAATACTTCATTGTAGTCGATACCCTCAACTTGTCGAAAACCTTGAACAACAAGCCGAGCCTTGTTTCTGATGATCACCCCGTGATCATCTTTTTTGCATTTCAAGACCCATTTGGTGCCAATGACTTTAGCACCATTATGTCTATCAACTAGTGTCCATACACCTAACTTCTTAAACTGAAGAAGTTCTTCTTGCATGGCACTAACCCAAGCCTCATCATTTAGTGCTTCACTAACATACTTTGGTTCAAACTGAGACACAAAGCAGCAGTATGCACCGTCGTGAAGGTATCCTTTTTCCATCACAGAGGCATAATCAGCTGAGTACAGCTGATTTCTAGTCTGAAACCCGGATCTCACATCTCCTATAATATTATCCAATGGATGATAGACGTTTAGACGTGAGCCAGGAGTTGTCGGAACAACCACCTCAGAGTCAAGATTATGAACATTTGGTTCTGGATCAGAGGCAGTTGGAGTCTGAGGTTCTCATGACTCAGAAGTATCACTCGTCGATGCTTGTGAACTTGTGGTAGTCGGAACCTGTACATCCTAGTTGATCTGATCAGTTTCTTCATTTTCTTCATCAGAGGAAGAGTCACTCACATCAACTGCTCCCCCTGAGTTGGTAGGATCATGACTTGTTGAATCTTGAGACGGTGTGTTCAAGACATCGTACATCATCTTGTTTGCCAACTTGTCTTCTGAAGAAGAAAGATGTATGTTGAAGGACTTGAAGAATCCATCATAGTCGAAGAAGTAAGTAGGCCCTTTTCCAGCAAGCGGTGTGATATATCTCTGAACATCAACATTACACAACACCTCTACTTGACCCGTTGAGTTTTTGTCAACTCTCTGTTCGGTATGTTGTATCCTAGAAAGATCCCTTCATCAACCTTCTTACTGAATTTTCCCTCCCGAGTCTTCTTCAGCAGGGTGCACGGAGCGCCAAACGCTCGAGATATTCCAAGTTAGGTTTACGTCGCTGTAATAACTCGTAGCATGTTTTTCCATGGCATTTTGCTACCAGAACTCAATTAAGAGTATAACATGCATTTGCCACTACTTCATTCCAAAAGTGGATAGGCAGTTTCGAGTCTGCCAGCATTGTCTGTGCCGTCTTTATCAAGTTGCGGTTCTTTCGTTCAGCAAGGCCGTTCATCTAAGGGGTATAAGCTGAGGTAAATGGATGCACAATTCCCTTTTCCTTGAAATAGGTCTCCATCCTCTAATTCTTAAACTCGGTTCCGTTGTCTGAGCGCACCTGTCGTACCTTCAGTTTGTATAGGGATTCTAGTGTGGTTACCAATTCCTTGAAGGTTTCGAATGTTTCTGATTTGGATTTCAGAAACATTACCCAAGACAGGGAACAAAGGTGGTGGTGGAACTACTTTGTATCCCAGTCCCTCCCCATTATTTCTTTCTCTCACTAAGTGTTGGACAATGTGTGATAAGCTTGTCCAACTATGCAGTTTATGTTTTAATGAATTGACTTCTACTTCTAAAACTACTTTTTGCTTCTTAGTGTCCTCAAGAGAGTTCAGATAGTACCTAATGTAATTTGCTTGGTTAAAGGCAACTACCTCAGTTCCCTAAGCTGTTTATTTAATAGGTCTATCTTTTCCTTGTAACTGTGCTCGTTTTGTTTCAACACTCTATTTGCTTATGTGCACAGTTCCAGATCCTTTACTAAGCTATCATTATGATCTAATAGCCTCGCAAATTTTGAATCTATAAATTCTCTAAATTTATTAGATTCTAAGCAAGCATGATTATTAAACAGTTGGTCAGTAGTACTTACCTAAGATGTTGAAGAAGAATCAGCCATGAGTGTTGACTCGGTTGTCTCTGGTTCTGGTGATTCAGATGATGATGTAGATTTTTCTTCTTCAGGCAGGTGGTTGACCACATTTGCAGTGTCTTCAGAATTTGACATCACGAGCTCTACTGCTATATCTCCCTCACTTGCAGAATCGTCATCAATATCCTCCACACTAGCTATATTGGACTCTCCTGGTGAGACGAACCGAAAGCTCCAGTCCTGTCCTTCATCCTTATTAGCAGTTAAAGCTTTTGGATCCTTACTTGATGAGTTAGAATTACTAGATGTAGCCTTGTCCTAACGATTAAATGACGAGAAGGGGTTGCCATTACCTGTCTTCTTTGGTTTAATACACTCCCTCTTGAAGTGTCCCTTCTCACCGTAGTTGAAACATGTAACCTTTGACTTATCAAACCCAAAGGTTGTGTCTTTTGTTGCAACCAAGTTCTGTCCGGTCTTTTTGACAAACTTTTTAGCTCGTCGGACAGCACTTGCTAGAGCCGACATAATGTCCATACGTTCCAACTCCATTTCATCCACCTACTCATAATCTCCATCTGCCAGGTGGCAGTTACCTATCTTTCCAGCAATTAATACATCGTAGGATTGAACCACCACAGCTAAAAGGTCCATATGTTATCTGGCCACCTCCACAGTTACATTCCTGAGGTTGTCGGTTTTAAGCTTGTTGTATTAGCTTCAGGTATCACATATTGGGTGCTAGACGACCCAGACATTTCAGATCCTGAAGTTGAGGGTTGTGCTCGAACTGCTGTGCTTGAGATGAAGGCGGTTTGCAGTGGTGCTCCGAATGCCTTGACTGAAGGAGTAGCATTGCAGAGTGCAGGATTTTGATCGTAGTTAGCCTTTTGCGCTCGATACTTCATCCTAAGCTCCCTTTCTCTCAGTTTCAGAATAAAGTCATTTATATCTAACTTCGAGAGCATTCCATTCTATCTGAGATTTGAAACAAACGAAGCCAATTTTTCTGGTAATCCATCAGCAAAGTTGGATACCTTATCCTCCATCGAAGTAACTAGTCCATGAGTGTGCATCTTACTCATCAAGTGGTAGAATCTATTGATCACATCATCAAGGATTTCTTTTCCTATAGAAGAGAAGTTGTCAAACTCCTTCTTCAAGGCTTTTGCCTAGATGGCCTTCAGAGAGGCATTTTCGTCATACCTCTTCTCCAACGCATCCCAAAGTTTCTTTGCTTGAGTATACTCCGAATACTGATGGAATATATCCTTGGGAATAGACTGAGTAAGCAAAGCGTGGACTTTCTTCTCAGCATTGTGTTTTACCTTCTGTGCATCCGACATGCCACTTAGAGTAAGTTTTACTCCGTCAGCTCCTACTGGCATGCTGTACCCCGACTCTATTACCTCCCACAAATTTTATCCACTCCATTTAAGTAGATATCGAAACGTTGCTTCCATTGTGGGTAGCCGTCTAACATAATAAGTTTTGGGGATTTATTGTGAATCCCCACTTCGTTCTCCAGCAGCAGTAGATTCTGAATACGTGTGTCTCTACTTGCTGTGTATGCTGAAAACTGATCATCCATTTCACTTAACTTTACTATTTAACAAACTGGTGATGAATGCGGATGAAGGTATGCGATTGGGCTTATTTGGGCGATTGAACAAGTGCGGATGGTTTAATCGTGCGACTAAACAAATGCGGATGAGTCAGTCGTCCGAATGAACTAATGCGGTTGAGTAGTCCGAATGAAGATCTCAGTCATATGAATGAGGGTACGAATGAGTCCAATCATGCGGTTGGAGAATGCGAATGAACTCAGTCGTGCGATTGAGCCAATCGTGCGACTGAACCTGCTGAAGTTTGATAATTCATAGGTTAAACTTGTTTTGGCCGTAAAAACTCGAATTTTACCAAACTCTAATAGCCGTATGCCGGAAAAACTACACATTTCGATCAGGAAACGTCTAAGACTCCGTTAGACACAAAAGAATTGCCTTTTTTATGCAGAAACACAATTTTTGTGTCAAAACTATTGAATCAACACGTAATCAAGAGCCAAGGCTCTGATACCACTTGTTAGGATCTGGTATTTGACCAAACACCAACTGATTAACGTGTTAAACCAAACCAAATAGTGCGGAATCCTATTTTATTGGTGATCCAATTAGTGAGAACGCACGTAGACACAATAATGTATTGAATCTAACATCAAGAATCGATTAGGAATCGATCTACAGCGTTCTATGAACTTGGAGTACAAACTTAGAGGCTTCTGGACGGCTAGGGTACGTCTGGAGTCGAAGTGGGTTCAATGCTTACGTTTTTCCACGAATTAGGTGGTATTTATAGGTTAGGATTGCTCATTCAGCGATTGAACCATTAGCATGGTTCATTCGGGCGACTGAACCATTACCATGGTTCATTCGTGCGATTGAGCCATGCGGTTGATCCATTCGCATAACTGAGTGTTTAGTCGTGCGACTGAGTCAGACGCATGAAGTTGTTCAGGCGTATGAACTATTTAGGCGCATGGACACTCAGTCGCATGGCCATTGGACGCATGACCATTGTTGGGGCGCATGGTCTAGTCAAGTGCATGAGAACTTCACTTCACCAAGTTTGAATGTATTCAATATTATAACATTATGCATAACACTTCAAACAAACACAAACCTATATAATCAAGTCAATATGCGTTAAACAACTCATTAATGAAATATTAAACATTATAGACACAACCAAACATTTTGTATTTTATTAAGTACCCAATAATTACATAAGTGTAAGACATATTACATTCGGATCAGGATCTAGGTACATATATGTATCAACAAGAAGAACCCTCATACATCCGTTTCAGTGCATCCCACAACTACTTAGCTGTTTTGCACTTCTTGAAACCACTCTATACAGAGTTTGGAAGGGCAATTTGAAGGGTTTTCATGCCTTTTCTATCAATCTCTACTCTCTTCTTATCTTCATCAGAGTAGTTTGCCATATCCTTGGGGATCATGCCAGCACCAGCAGCAGATGAAGTGCTAGGTACGAAAGGTCCATTTTCAACAGACTCCCACATTCTTGAGTCCAGAGACCTGATGAAACCTTCCATTCTTAAACACCATGTATCAAAGTCATCAAGAGTGATTAGTGGGGACTTGTTCATGGTTCTAGTTTCCATATCAGTCTTGGAAATGGCTGCCATTTGAAAAGTTTAGTATTTGTGTGTGTGAGGGATCTTAAGATGGTGAGATCTTATAACAAGAGCCTGGAAAGCTCTGATACCAAATGCAGGACTGGTGAAGGGGGGTTCACTTAGAACACAACAACACAAAGAGGAGATTAACTAAACTTGAACAAATAGTAAACTGGATTAACCACAATAAAGACACTAAGAACACAAGTAATGTAAGAGATAGAACAAAAGTATATGGTTTTCAAGAATGTAGTATATTGCTTTCTCTATGTTCTATTACAAGTGTTACAAAGCATATCTATAAAGTTACAAGAACATGAGACTCTTATATTACATCCTACAGCCGGCCATATTATGAAAGCCAGCTGGATACAATTGACTAGACTCAAACAAAATCAACTGTAGAGTCAAAAAGGCAGATTGCCTTTTCGACTTTGTGACTATGACATGCCATAGCTCACATCCTTATCTATTACAAAAAGGATAAAGTACATGAAGTAGAAAGTTTACAGGCTCAAGACCTCAATGTACAGTTACCAAAAGCATGGACCTTTTCACCAACTCATGCAAGTTGGTGACTTTACAGAGATGTAGCGGAAAGGTGTCCACCTTTATGGAATAGTACATCAGATAAAGCATGTTACTAAAAGTCTTCAGAAGAAATCTGTCTTCAAAAGTTGAGGCTTTGGAAGACTTTGTCTCTGAAGCTTCGAAAGACTTCATCTTTGGCTTCGGAAGATATTGATCTTGGCTTCGGGAGATTTCACACTTGGAATATTTCTGTTGCATGTGTGAAACTTCCGAAGCATTCTTCTTCGGTACTTGTGCAGCATGCATGCAGAAAGTCTTTGGTTGCTTCAGCCTCTATGCATATTCTCTACAACTTTCATCATTCATTCATGCATGCATTCATTCATCATGTTCCTCTTTTCATTATCTTTCACTTTACGTTACATAATACTTTCATTTCATTCATTAACATTCAACATAAAGTCACGGGAAAGATAAACATACATCATAACAAGGAACATAACATACACATTCATCATCATCATACAGGGCATCATCATACATACATAGCATACACCATGCATAAACATACAACATCATACATCATCATGCCCATCATAACCTCTAAGGCCTCAAAAGTCATCTTACATGAACTTACGGGAACCTTCCACGTCAAAACTTACATTTGCACTTTCCCCCGAAAGTTAGTAAATACACTACGTTTTCCTCGGGTACACCAGCCCTACTTGGGTGTGTGGGCATCTCTCGGTCACATGAGCTCTCATGTGACTGAACATCATGTGAATGGATAATATGCGATTGAACACCTATGCGAATCAACCCATACGAATGAATACTTGTGCGATTGGACCTAATGCGGATGGAACTAGGCGTATGGGCCTCAGTCACATGACTCCCCATGCGATTGACCCTCAGTCGCACGACTGGCAGGCGTATGGGCTCCAGTCACATGACTCACATGTGATTGAACCCCAATCACATGACTGGCAGGCGTGTGGACTTCAGTCGCACGACTGGCATGCCATTCGGTCGCATAGCCCTAACTTTGCAAAATACAGCTCACTCCTGAACCCAATCTGCCATTTTCGACCTCCAAGCTCTTTCAAACCTCTTCTAAGCCAAAATCACCAACCTAAACCTTAGGAATGCATACCACAACACCATACAAGCACACACAAACCCAAAATCATACATCACTCGCAACATACACAGACACATACACACGGGTCAAACACACACATTTCAAAAATGGGTTTTCAGATGTGTTCCAGTCTCAAAATCATTCAAAAATGTGTAAAAGAGGGGTCCTAGAACTCACACAAACAACACCATCGAGTAGAGCTTCGATTAGACCCACTACACTTTGATTTTGCACGCTTGAATCCACTCGAACCAAGCTTTTCTCCTTCTTTTTTTTCTCCTTTTCTTCTCTCTTTTTCTCCTTTGGCAGAATTTTGTGGGTATGGGGAGGATGTGGGTTGCCCTCCCCTCTTATTCCCCAACTCTTCCGAACTTTCTCCCATTTTGCAAGTTTGGTCCCTCGACTTTGGACTTTATTTCTTTTTCTTCTTTCGTCGGCTTCAAAGAAAATATTCGGGCGTTACAAGATTAAAACAATTGAATATAAATCAAGACCATATAATAATAGATTAGGTAATTAATTGCAAAAGAGAATTTAGAATTTATGAACAAAAAAAACCATCAACAGCAAATAATGGATTAAATTTTGATGAACCAAGTTTCATAAGTCAACCCCGATGAACCAAGTTTTGTTAGTCGATCTCGATAAACCTTCATATTTTGTATCCTTCTCATTTAATTATAAAAACACAAATATTGATTGAATTATCACATATATTTCAATCTAGAATAATTATATATATATATATATATAATATATATATATATATATATATATATATATATATATATATGTGTGTGTGTGTGTGTGTGTGTGTGTGTGTATGTATATATATATATGTATATATGTATATGTATATATATATATGTATATATATATATATGTATATATATATATATGTGTGTGTTTGTATATATTGTTTGATCAAGAAGAAGGCTAATGCAACCAAAACTAAGTCACTTAGATAATTATGGTGCTGCATGCAAAGGCTTCGAAGCTTAGCATGGAACTTCCAAAGGTTGTAGAGCTCTTCTGAAGACAAAGCAAAAGATCAACTTCCGAAGACAGAACTCTACTTCCGAAGTCAAGTGTATACTTCTAAAGTCAAAGTACTTACTTCTGAAGATCAAGTATAAGAAGAAGAGATCAGAAGACAACTTCCGAAGTATGAAGAAAAGAACAAGTCCTCAGCCTCGGAAGAAGTAACCTCTTCCGAAGTATAAGTGCTTCGGAAGTACTTGTTCTTCCGAAGCCATTTAACCTTCGGAAGACACTGCTATGAACTAGTGGACATAAGTATGGTCTCTGACACTCCAACGCAAACCTCTGATATTGCATGGCGTTTTCTCAAAGGGCCATGCAGTTGACCATACTTTATTCCACTGTTCACATTTTTATGTTAGTACAAGTTACCAACTTTAGTTGGTGAGAAAAGGTAAGTCAAGGACATGTCCTGACTACCATATCTTAGATAAGACTTTATCTAAGATATCTTAAACTATAGCTTTGTAGTAGTTGCTTTAGTTAGAGGATTCCAGCTGGTATCAAAGTATATCCGCTGTAGGTAGTATTAATATAGTTTCTTATTGTAACTCATAAGAACACTGCTTGTAAGAGTCTTGTATGAGTTGAGAAGCAATATATAAAAGTACCTTGAAAAGTACTTCCTGTATTCTTTACTACTTTCAATATTGCGATAAACTCTTACTGATTCTATCTTAATTCAATTGTTGTTCTAGGTGAGTTTGATAGAAAACAAAGTGTTAAGTGACAAACATCGATCCTGCAATTGGTATAAGAACATCTCAGGCTCTTGATTGCGTGATCTAACCATCCAAATCAACCTGTTTTTCACTTCTCCCTACAACCCACTCACTCTAATGGCCCTTAACAAGTCCAAGGTAGAGATGGGAACCATGACAAAGGCTCCCATCATTACTCCTAAAAATTTTAGGTCTTGGAGCAGGATAATGGAAGGATTCATCAGATACCAAGACAGCAAAATATGGAACTCCATTGTCAATGGCCCGTATAAGCCAAAGGTGCATCACCTGGTGGAAATGGTGCCATGATAGGAAAAGCTGTAGAGGATTAGTCTGATGAAAACAGAAAGAAGATGGACATCGACAGCAATGCCATGACTATTCTTATGACTGCAATCCCGAACTCCATCACGGTGGGACTCAAGCATTGCACGACTGCCAAAGAATTGTTTGATGCACTTGCTCAGATGTACTCAAGCTCCAATGACTCGAATAAGGACTCGCTGAAGAAGCAGTTTGAGAACTTCACTCATATTGTTGGAGAGACTCTCAGCCAGCAGTACTTCAGGTATATGGATCTTATCTCTTCTCTTCAGTCTGTGAAGATCACTCCTGAACTTAGAGATCTTACTAGAAAGTTCATGAGTGCTCTTCCAAATAAGTGGACATTCTACTTGTCTCTATCAAGAACACTCTCACCATGACTAAACTCTATGGCATCCTTGATGGATATCGCCTAGAGATGGAGAATAAGAAGGGCCACCAAACAAGCAGACCCATGAGTCTTCCTGCTAGCAACGCATTAATGGTTGTTGAAGGCTCATTACCCTCACAACCTCAGCATTACCTGACTTACCAGCAGCCATCCTACTCTTCTGGACCTTACATCACTTTTCTTGAGACTCCAAGGTCTCAACAGGCTCAACACAACTCCTTTCAGGAAAGTTGTGCTTTGTCTCAAGAAGTGGACACTCTTGTGATTCTCAATACTGCTTTGATGATCTTGAGTGTTTCAGTCCAGATGATGTAGAGTATGGGTACATTGTCCAACAAATGGCTCTTTTACCTTACAGAGCGAAGAAGTTCTTTAAGAGAACTGGAAGGCATTTCCCTCAAAACCCAACTACCAGCAAGTTTGGGTTTGACAAAACCAAGGCAAAGTGTTACAACTGTAACCAACTAGGTCACTTTGCAAGGGAATGCAAGGCTCCCAAGACCAATCCGAGAACCCCACAGGCCTCCACACATCCCTCAACCTCATACCCCGCTGAGAAGTCAACTGAAACAACTACAATGTCTCAAGAAGTTGACTGGAGCTTCATGGTATAGTATATGACTCCTGCTCAAGCTCTTATGGACGGAACAGACGATGCCTAGGTATATGAACATCCCTGCACTCTAGCCTATATAGCTAAAGTTAAACTCTATCAGGATTACAATATGGAAATCAGATCTGCTATTGAGTCTTTAAACATCTTAAAATCTGATTTTAAAAGAGCTGAATCTAACTATCAAAAGAAAATTGAGGAGTGAGAAAAATTGTGTCTCTTTTAAAACATGAACACACCAACTACAAGACTCAAATCAAAGATCTGATATCCAAATTGTCTGATGCTCAAGCCCAGCTTGTCACTGCTAAGGCTCAGGCCAGGAAGCATGCTATTTTTGAGTAAAACTTCCAAGCTATTCTTGTATCATCCTCCCATTCCAAACTCTATTATCAGAACAAAGGAGGTTGGTAACCAATGAAATTGCTCTACCACAGTCCTATGAGTCTATTAGATATCCTAGATGTGGTACTGAGGAGCAAGAGGTTCCAACTGTTGACCCTTCCTCACTAGAGTTGAAGGATGAAGCAACAATAGTGGCCACCACAGGGAAGGAACAGGTAGATGTACCCATCTCCTCCTATGAAGAACAAATCCTAACCACTAAGGCCAGAAGAAGCAGAGCTAAAGCTGCTAGAAGAACTGCCAAGAAGGTGGTTAAGTCCAAGCTGAAGATTGACCCCAAGCAGAAGGGTGTCTTTATCTTAGCTGGATTCCAAGTGTTAGGTACTTCTGATTCAGCAAAGGAGTGTACTACCAGCACTCCTGTCCTGCCAAAGGATCAGAAGTTGAAGGGAAAAGTTTCTGATGAAGAAAAGAAGCCCAAGAAGCAGTAACCCTCACATTCCCAAAGAACTAACATTGCATGCATAATGTGTGGTTTGCAAAACCACATGACAAAAGATTGTACTACAATCCTACAAGCACACATTATGCAAATAATGTTAGAAAAAAAGGAGTCAAGTAAGGTTTCACATTTGGACCTTTTCAAACGGTTCAAGTGATGAAAAAGGAAAGGTAGTTTCGGAAGCCACGTTGCTTTCGGAAGAAACTCTTTCTTCCGAATGGAAAATGGCTTCGGAAGCAAAAGCTACTAAGGTTCGGAAGAACAAGAAAGTTCCCTTGAAACCTCCCTAGAAGAAGACTGCTTCAAAAGAAAAGGTGATGAAGACTTGCAGGATCGATGTTTGTCACTAAACACTTATGTTTTTCTCTCAAACTCACCTAGAACAATACTCTGGTTAAGATAGAATCAGTAAGAGTTGATCACAATATAGAAAGTAATAAAGAACACAGGAAGTAATTTTCAAGGTACTTTTATATATTGCTTCTCAACTCATAATACAAGATTCTAACAAGCAGTTGTGTTAATGAGTTACAAAGAGAACCTATATATATACTACCTACAGCCAGATATACTTTGATACCATCTAGGATCCTATAGCTTAAGTCTATAATACAAGACTAAAGTTTAAGTTATCTCGAATAAAGTCTTATCTAAGATTTGGTAGTCAGGATATGTCCCTAACTTACCTTTTGTCACCAACTGAAGTTGGTAACTTGTACTATCATGAAAAGGTGAACAGTGGAATAAAGTATGGTCAACTGCATAGCTCTTTAGGAAGAAGCCATACAGTATCAGAGGTCTGCAGCGGAGTGTCAGAGACCATACAGTCCACTGGTTCATAGTAGTGTCTTCCGAAGCTTAAATGTCTTTGGAAGAGTAAGTACTTCCGAAGCCACTTATACTTCGGAAGAGACTACTTCTTCCAAGGCTTGGAGACTTCTTCTTTTCAACATACTTCGGAAGTGGTCTTCAGCATATTCTTCTAAGACTTGAACTTCAGAAGTATACACTTGACTTCAGAAGTAGAGTTCTGTCTTTGAAAGTTGATCTTTCACATTGTCTTCGGAAGAACTCTACAACCTTCGGAAGTTCCATGCTAAGCTTCAGAAGTCTTTGCCTGCAGCACCAAAATTATCTAATTTACTTAGTTTTGGTTACTTTAGCCTTCTTCTTGATCCAACAAACTCCCCTAGCCTGATGCTACCAAAACTTCACTTGTTTCTGCTTCTCAAAACTTTTAGCACCAAAGAGAGTAAATATTTGTCTATCTCCTTTTTCTTCCCTGATGAGGTGCTGAGAAGTTTGTACAGATCCTTGGTAGACAGAAAATCGAGTTTATCACCTTGGATAACATGTACCATCTGTTGTTGCCCTCTGAAAAGAGTTAGTTGATGGGAACTGTAATCATGTTCCCATCTAACTATAACCATCTGTAGAAAGGCAGTGCCTTTGTGGGAGGTCATTCCTTGTCTTCCTGTCTTCTCAATCTCAACTCTTCTTCATCTTGGCCTTAGTAGTTAACTCGGCTAGGTGAAGGCCGCTGAGATGATTTTTGATGAGTGCAGCAGCTTCAGAGTTGAGGGGTTAGAGAATGGCTTCTCTGCTAACTCAGCAATATCAAATCTGCTGGAGTGTAGCAAAGAGGTTGCATTAAGTCTATTGACTTTGCCATTTTCCCTTCCCACAACAAAGATGTGAGAAGTTTCATCAAACCCCAACTGGACTATTTTCTTTCTAGGCATAAGAGACTGACTGGGAATCTTGTCCTCTTTCTTAGTGTCCAGTAGAGTCCACCAGTTTCCTTCTAATTTTCTTCTCTTCATCATTTAATGAATCTGAGTTGAGGCCTAGAAGTCTAGCCGCCTGGTCTAGTGTTCATCCAGGCAAATCAAGAAATTGATCTCTTGTGAGGGAACAAGAGGATCTATCAACATAGGTAATGTTGACAGAATCTCCATCACATGAGACTTCGTTCAGAATTGTGTAGTTGATAAGCATGGTCTTGATTACCTTGAACTCCTCAAGAGAGAGATGTGAGAAGGCTGAGATGATGGTTTGGATGATTGTTGGTAGGTTGAGGTTCAGAGGTTCTGGCGACTGTTCTGGGTTGAAGGATTGGAAGTTTGGGTGGTTATGGTGAGGGAGAAGCTGTGGGTAATGGTGTGGGTTTAGGGGTGAAAGGCTCAGTTTTAATGGTGAAGGGTGAGGGTGAGGGTTGTGGTTGAGAGGTTGCAGTGAAGGTCATCCCCTTTTCCCTTCTGTACATCTCTTTTCTCTTCCCCATCCAGATGTCAGCCTTGATTTCACTGACAATCCGTTGAAGTTTCTTCTCAAACATTGGACCCACTTGCCTTCCAGAAAATCCATGGGCTCAAAGATAGTCTTTCATCCAGGCCTTTTCACTGAGCTTTCTGGTTGCAGTGTCCTAGCCTTTTCTTCCTTCTTCTTCCTCACCTTTGCCTTTTCTCTTGCAGCCTTCTTCTTTTCTTTCTCCATTTGATCCTGCTCTTTGTTATAAAGCTATAGGAACGTTTCATCATTGTATGGAGAAAGTTCTTGAAGATTAAAGCCTCTGGAGAGTAGGAACTTTATCCTGTCTCACCTCAGCTGCAGCTCAGCTTCTTTCTGTTTTTCTTCTTCTTTCTCCAAGGCCAACCTGGCTTCTTCTTCAAGTTCAGCCAGGTTTCCTTCTCCAGATTCACCAACTCCTCTAGTGGTAGCAAGAGTGTCTCTTCATTGGCAGCTCCCATTTGGATAAGCTGGTCAATGATCTCTTCCTTTTTCTTATTGTTGACAGCCTCCTGATTGGCTGCAACTGCTTTTTTACTGGCAGCTAGCAACTTCTCAGTTGGAAGTCTTCCTTTCTTCTTAAGTTTCTCAATCTTTTCCTCTTCCTGAAGCTCTTCCGCAGTCATCTTCTTTTCCCTTTATCTTTTAAAGATTATGATTGTGGTGGTTCTTGGAGAGTAGATTCTGATTGTGAGAGAGGCAGAGATGGTGTCTGGGATGGAGGTAGATTCAGAAAGTCCTCGCTGTTCACCTCAAATGTCATTTCAAGGATTGCATCTATGATGATCAGTTCTTCGGACATTTTAAACAATCCTTCCGCAGCTTCCATTTTAGCTTCAGAAGATTCAGCTTGTTCTTCCGAGGCTTTAACTTCAGCTTTGGAAGTTGGAGGAGATGCAGATTCTGTCCCAACTGTTTCAGTTGTTGGGCCATCAGTCCCCATTTCTTATTCGAAATGAATCTTAGGTTCCATGTGGACCTTAGGTTGATCAACTTCTTCCATAGTGGTAGAAGGTGCAGTCGGCCTCTGAAGCTCTTCAGCTCCAAAGTTGTGCATTGCAGCATCTAGGCTTGGCTGATCAGTGGAGGATCTCAACAGAAACTTGGTGAAGAGTTTGTAGAGATCGCTAAGCATTTGAGTTAATTTGAAGAATGACTTGAGATGGCTCAGACACAGTAATGATAGGAGTAGATGAAGTTGAAGTTGAAATGTGGCTCTGTTGTGGGTCCTCAAGTGTTTGTCTTTGAACATTCTCCCCCTTTTGGTAGCATCATCTTGAGAGCTAGATGAGCTAGAGGAAGAAGAAGTCAATAGACCTGAACAGGTACATGCCTAACAGACCTCTCTGTCTGTTTCTCAGCTAGTTTGGCTTGAGATTGTCAATCTCAAGTTGTGAGTGGCAGACCTTTCTTCTAAAATCCTAACCAAAGATTCAAGGTTTGAGACTTTAGATAGAAGGTCGTGAATGAGGAGTTGCATGCTTCCCTCATCTTCTTTGGAAGAATCACAGGGAGATGAGGTAAAATACCTGGTATGTTCAGCCTCACCAGATGTGGTTTCTTGGCACCCTAGTGTCATGTGCTATTGATGTCTCTTTCAGAGTCATCAAAGGGCTCCGTTGCCACATATTCAGTCTGAGATATGTTACCACTGTCCACAAGGTCCATTGAGGCACCTTCTGTAGTGGCAGCTGAATCTACATGAGTCCTCTCCATATCTATGGGACTCACCTCAGTTATAGGTTGCTGATGGGGGCTAGAGATAAGGGATTTCTCCGGGCTCTGTTGATCTTGAAAAGGGTGTTGTAGATCAACTTCTTTGCCATGGAGAGATGTTATCTCTTCATCAATTTTGAAGAGAAGATCAGTAAAAGATAGGGAGGTTAAGCCTACTGATCCTGGACCTGATCAATGTCTACAGGCATTGAGCCTTTGGTGGGGTTGTCCCTAGTTGGCTGTTCAGAAGAGTGTAGATACTCATTCTGAAGGCTGCTGGTTGGGTGTCAGGCTCTGGGTTTGAGACTGAGGAGACTCAAAACCCATATTAAGGTCAAAAGAGAAGTATGGAGAGACCTCAGACTGAGTGGGAGCCCATGTTTCCACTCTAGTCTTTTTGGATTGAACAGGAGGGGCTTGTTCAATCAGAGTAGATTGAACAAGGGTTCGTTTGGGCGTCTTTGATATGTGATGGTGATGGGTGGAAAAGGCAGTTTTGGAATTGTGGTGGGGGTTGCTAGTGTGGGTTCATCACCTGTGGGTGAACAGGGATGTCACCAGCAGCTATGCACTCAATCATACCTAGAAGCAGAGTGGTGTACCTCCCAGTGAAGTTGGTGGATACCTTCTTCAAGGTCTTGAAGATGGTAGGCCGCATGTGGGGGACAGTCAGAGCAGCTGCACATACAAGCATGCTCTGGTCCAACTCACAGCTGATGATATGTTGAATGAATCTAGGATACATATAGAATATATCCCTTTGTAGATTCCTAATCAGATTGGTGAACACAAATCATGAGTAATTGAAGCGCAGGCCTCTCACGGTTTGTAAACCTAATCAGATTCCGAATGGAGAGTTTGTAAACCTCAGAAATAGATCTGATATGAAATCAATTGCTTCTTTCGAGACCAAAAGTTCTTCCGAGAAGAAAAATTATCCTTTGAGAAATTATGCTTTGGAAGATATAATAATAACTTCCGAGGGTTAATTTCTCTTCGGAAGAAATTTACACTTAGAAAATTTTCAGAAAGATCTTTTGTAACAGGGCTTAAATTGTATTGATAGAGGACATTACATATTAAAAGGTTTTCAAACGAGGTGATCTAATCAATGTTTGTCATCCGAATAGCTGTTATGAGATACTTAAATCTTTGCTCATCAAAAACTTTGGTGAATAAATCAGCATATTGTTCATTTGAGTCAACTTTGATTAGTTTAATAAGATTTTCTCATGAATATCTCTAATGAAATGGTACCTGATGTCAATATGCTTTGTCTTGGAGTGCTTCACCGGTTTTGCAGTAATGGAGATAGCAATGTTATTGTCAATATGGATAGGAGTACTCATAAAGTTGAATCCATAGTCTGCATCTGATTCTGAATCCATAGCAGTTGAGCATAGCAGCTAGCAGCAGCAATGTATTCAGCTTCAGCAGTTGATGTAGATACAGAAGATTGTTCTTGCATTGCCATGAGATGATCCTTCCACCAAGAAATTGGCATCCTCTGATGTTGATTTCTTATCAATATTTCAGCCACCATAGTCACTGTCAGAGTATCCATAGAGATTAAAATCCTTGTTTCTGGGATAGCAGAAACCTAGTTTAGGTGCTCCTTTGAGGTATCTGAGGATTCTCTTAATAGCAGCTAGGTAAGACACCTTTGGAGTAGCCTGATATCTTGCACAAATGCAAGTAGCAAACATGATATAAGGTCTACTAGCAATAAGCTACATCAGAGAACCAATGATTTCCTGTACTAATATTGATCAGTATCCTCCCCCCTCAAAGTCAGGACAAAGGTTATGATTTCTGGGTATAGGTGTCTTTGCAGGCTTACAATCCTTCTATTCAAATCTTTCTAAGATGTCAAAGACATACTTAGATTGATTAATGAAGAACCCTTCCTTCATTTGCTTCACCTGAATTCCATGGAAAAAGTCCATTTTTCCCATGGAACTCATTTCAAACTTCTTCTTCATAATGCTCTCAAAATCCTTACACATTTGGTCATTTGAAGAACCAAATATGATGTCATCAACATAGACTTGAACGAGCAAGATGTCCTTTCTAGACTTTCTGATGAAGAGAGTCTTGTCAATGGTACCTCTAGTGTAGCTGTTCTTCAGAAGAAATTGAGATAATGTCTCATACCACAGCCTAGGTGATTGGTGCAGCCCATATAGAGCTTTATCCAATTTGCACACATAGTTGGGGTGCTATGGGTCTTCAAATCCTGGAGGTTGGCATACATAGACTTCCCTATCTATATCCCTATATAGAAATGCACACTTGACATCAAGTTGATAGACAGTGAAGTCCTTGGATCCAGCATAAGCAAGGAAGATCCTAACTGCCTCAAGTCTTGCAACTAGTGCAAAGACATCAATATAATCAATTCCTTCCTCTTGTGTGTATCCTTGAACTATAAGTCTTGCTTTTTTCTTGATAATCAAGCCTTTATCATCTCTCTTGTTTCTGAAAACCCATTTAGTGCCTATTGGTACTTGACCAGATGGTAGCGGACATAGGTTCCATACCTTCTGTCTCTTGAATTGAAGCAGCTCATCTTGCATCGATTCAAGCCAGCAACAGTCTTTTAAGGCATCTTCTACCTTCTTGGGTTCTATCTAGGATAGAAAGCATGAGTACAAGCAGACATTCCCATGATGAGTCTGTCCTCTTGTTCTCACACCCTCAGTGACATCCCCTATGATGTTCTCAGCAGGATATGTGTTATTAATCCTAACGCGAGGAATCACTTCCAGTTGCAGAGATAGATCCAGGTTGGACATATTCTGCTCAGGAGCTGGAACACTCTGTGTAGCTGCTATTTCAAAATCATTCAATGAGGACTGATTGAATGAGTGAGAAACATCATCAATGGTTGGCAGTGAAGTAGTATTAACAGTTTCCTGTTCCTTCAAAACACTACTTCCTTCTGCCTGTTGTTATGGTGGATCACCTTATGAGTTTTGAGGCTCAGTAAGTGATTCACTTGAAGAAGCTTCACAATTCCTTGATATAGTCAAGCTATCAGATCTGTGAATGGTGGAAACTTCATTTGCTGCAGCTCTTGGAGAATCTGGACTAGGTCTGGGTAGCTCAAACAGTTGATCATCAGCAGTAGCATCAGCAACATTTTGAACTCCTGTTCCAACTGAAACATTCTCACAAGAAGGTTTAGAATAGTTTGGAAACAATTCTAAATTGAAGATATGATCAGGGCCATTCCCCTTAACACAAGGAGTGTGCTCATTAACAACTATGTTGGATGACTCCTCAAATTGTTGATTCTTAAAGTTGTATACTCTATAAGCTTTAGAGCTAGAAGAGTACCCAACAAAGATAGCATCATCCGACTTTTTAGCAAACTTTGCTAAATTGTCTTTTGTGTTAAGTATGGTACACCTGCTGCCAAAGGACCTTAGAAAGCTAATGAATAGTGGCCTCTTCTTCCATAGCTCATAAGGGGTTTTTCCATGGGGCTTAACTACAATAACTCTATTCTGCACATAGCATGCAGTGCTGCTGCCTCTGCCCAGAATGTTAGAGGTAGATTTGAATCAGCTAACATAGTTTGAGCAGCCTCAATAAGTGTCCTATTCCTCCTCTCAGGAACACTGTTTTGTTGAGGAGTTCTAGGAGCACTATATTGTCCGGCAGTCCCTTTTGAGTTACAAAATGAGTCAAGAACGAAGTTCTTAACCTCAGTCCCTTGATCACTTCTAATGATTTTAACCTTGTGATCAATTTGATTTTCTATTTTAAGAATAAAAGATTTTAGTGTTTCAGCAGTTTCATCTTTAGTTCTTAAAAAGAATACCCGTGTGAATCTTGTAAAATCATCAACTATCACAAGGCGATATGATTTCCTTCCAATTCTCATTATACTTGTGGGACCAAAAAGATCCATGTGCAATAAGTGTAATGGAGTAGTGATAGAGCTAACACATTTGGATTTATGAGATGTCCTGTGTTGTTTCCCTTTCAGGCATGCAACACAATTATCTTTGCAGAAAAACTCCTTTTTAGGCAAACCATGTACCAAGTTATTTTTAGCCAATTTATTCATTGTCTTAAAATTTACATGACACATACGTTTATGCCATAGTATTGACTCATCACCATCAGCTTTGGAAGGAAAGCATGATACTTCACCCATTGGGGAAGCATTGTTCATATCAAGCTTGTACATATCCCCTTTTCTGGGAGATCTAAGAAGCACCAATTCCGGAGGAATTGTCATCCCAGGTTTGAGGATAATGCACTCATGTTCTGTGAAAAGAATTTGGTGCTTTTGATCATAGAATTGAGAAACACTTAACAAATTGTGTTCAAGCTGTTTGACAAAGTGAACTTTGTCAACTTTTGATTTACCATTGGATATACTCCCTCTGCCAGAAATATATCCTCCGGCCTCACCTCCAAATTGGACAAGACCTCTATCATAGTTCTGAAACAGTTGAAGGAAAGATTTGTTCCCTGTCATGTGCCTGGAGTATCCACTGTCTACAATCCAGACATTGTTGTTCTTGTCATATGGATGTCCTTGCACATAAGATAAGATTGTTAGTTTTGTTTGGAAGCCCAAGCCTTGATGTTCTTGTGTTCTTCCAAGATAATGACATAATTGAACCAAATTTTATGCATGGGGGTCAATAGAGGTATTTGAAGAAGAGGTTTGGGCTGCAGCATCTTCCTTGATCTTCCAGTCCATCCTTCGGTTGATCTTGGAGGATGAGCTTGTTGAAGCTTTAGCAGCATGGCTATCTTCTGAAGTTTTTTTCTTTTCGGAAGAAGTCTTCACCATCTTTTCTTCAGAAGCAGTCTTCTTCTGGGGAGGTTTCAAGGGAACTTTCTTTTTCTTCCGAACTTTAGTAGCTTTTGCTTCCAAAGCCATTTTCCCTTCGGAAGAAAGAGTTTCTTCCGAAAGCAACCTGGCTTCCGAAACTAGCTTTCCCGTTTTCCTCACTTGAACCATTTGAAAAGGTACAAATGTGAAACCTTCCTTGACTTCTTCTTTTCTAACATTATTTGCATAATGTGTGCTTGCAGGATTGTAGTAACAATCTTTTGCCATGTGGTTTTGCAGACCACACATTATGCATGCAGTGTTAGTTCTTTAGGAATGTGAGGGTTGCTATTTCTTGGGCTTCTTTTCTTCATCAGCAATTTTTCCCTTCAACTTCTGATCCTTTGTGGGACAGAAGTGCTGGTATTACACTCCTTTCCTAAATCAGAAGTACCTAACACTTGGAATCTAGCTGAGACAAAGACACCCTTCTGCTTGGGGTCAATCTTTAGCTTGGACTCAGCAACCTTCTTGGCACTTCTCCTAGCAGCTTTAGCTCTGCTTCTTCTGGCCTTAGTGGTTGGGATTTGTTCTTCATAGGAGGAGATGGGTACATCTACCTGTTCCTTTCCTGTGGTGACCACTATTGTTGCTTCATCCTTCAACTCTGGTGAGGAAGGGTCAGCAGTTGGAACCTCTTGCTCCTCAATACCATATCTTGGCTATCTAATGGACTCATAGGAGTGTGGTGGAGCAATTTCATTGGTTCCCAACCCTTCTTTGTTCTGATAATAGAGTTTGGAGTAGGAGGATAAAAAGTTTTGCTTAGAGATAGCATGCTTCCTGGCCTAAGGCTCAGCAGTGACAAGCTGGGCTTGAGCCTTAGACAATTTGGATATCAAATCTTTGATTTGAGTCTTGTAGTTGGTGTGTTCTTGTTTTAAAAGAGACACAGTTTTCTCTAACTCCTCAATTTTCTTTTTGATAGTCAGATTTAGCTCTTTTAAAGTCAGATTTTAAGATATTTAAAGACTCAATATCAGATCTGATTTCCATATTATAATGCTAATAGAGTGTAACTTTAGCCATACAGGCTAGAGTGCAGAGATGTTCATATGCCTGGGCATCGTTTGTTCCAGCCATGAGAGCTTGAGCAGGAGTCACATCCTGTACCATGAAGCTCCAGTCAACTTCTTGAGCTATAGCAGCTATTTTAGTTGACTTCTCAGCGGGCTTTGAGGTTAAGGGATGTGTGGAGGCCTATGGGGTTCCCGGATTGGTCTTGGGAGCCTTGCATTCCCTTGCAAAGTGACCCAGTTGGTTACAGTTGTAACACTTTGCCTTGGTCTTGTCAAACCTGAACTTGCTGGCAGTTGGGTTTTGAGGGAAATGCCTTTTAGTTCTCTTAAAGAACTTCTTCGCTCTATAAGGTAAAAGAGCCATTTGTTGGACAATGTACCCATACTCTACATCATCTGGACTAAAACACTCAAGATCATCAAAGCAGTATTGAGAATCACAAGAGTGTCCACTTCTTGAGACAAAGGCACAACTTTCCTGAAAGGAGTTGTGTTGAGTCTGTTGAGACCTTGGAGTCTCAGGAAAAGTGATGTAAGGTCCAAAAGAGTAGGATGGTTGCTTGTAAGTCAGGTAATGCTGAGGTTGTGGGGGTAATGAGCCTTTAGCAACCATTAATGCATTGCTAGCAGGAAGACTCATGGGTCTGCTTGTTTGGTGGCCCTTCTTACTCTCCATCTCTAGGCGATATCCATCAAGGATGCCATAGAGTTCAATCATGGTGAGAGTGTTCAAGTTCTTTGTCCTTTTGATAGAGACACAATAGAATGTCCACTCGTTTGGAAGAGCACTCATGAACTTTCTAGTGAGATCTCTAAGTTGAGGAGTGATCTTCACAGATTGAAGAGAAGAGATAAGATCCATGTACCTGAAGTACTACTGGCTAAGGGTCTCTCCAGCAATATGAGTGAAGTTCTCAAACTGCTGCTTTAGTGAGTCTTTCTTTGAGTCATTGGAGCTTGAGTACATCTAAGCAAGTGCATCAAACAATCTTTTGGCAGTCGTTCAATGCTCGAATCCCACCATAATGGAGTTCGGTATTGCAGTCATGAGAATGGTCATGGCATTCCTATCAATGTCCATCTTCTTTCTGTCTTCATCAGAGTAATCCTTCACAGCCTTTTCTATCATGGCACCGTTTCCACCAGGTGATGCCACCTTTGGTTTATACGGGCCGTTGACGATGGAGTTCCATATTTTATTGTCTTGATATCTGATGAAGCCTTCCATTCTCCTGCTCCAAGACCTGAAATTTTCAGGAGTAATGATAGGAGCCTTTGTCATGGTTCCCATCTCTACCTCGGACTTGTTAAGGGCTATTAGACTGAGTGGGTTGTAGGGAGGAGTGAAAAACAGGTTGATTTGGATGGTTAGATCATGCACTCAAGAACCTGGGAAGCTCTGATACCAATTGCAGGATCGATGTTTGTTACTAACACTTATGTTTTTCTCTCAAACTCACCTAGAACAATACTCTAGTTAAGATAGAATCAGTAAGAGTTCATCACAATATAGAAAATAATAAAGAACATAGGAAGTAATTTTCAAGGTACTTTTATATATTGCTTCTCAACTCAATAATACAATATTCTTACAAGCAGTTGTGTTGATGAGTTACAAAGAGAACCTATATATAATACTACCTACAGCCGGATATACTTTGATACCAGCTGGGATCCTATAGCTAAAGTCTATACTACAAAACTAAAGTTTAAGGTATCTCGGATAATGTCTTATCTGAGATTTGGTAGTTAGGACATGTCCCTGACTTATCTTTTGTCACCAACTAAAGTTGGTAACTTGTACTATCATGAAAAGGTTAACAGTGGAATAAAGTATGGTCAACTGCATGGCTCTTTAGGAAGAAGCCATACATTATCAGAGGTTTGCAGCGGAGTGTCAGAGACCATACTTGTGTCCGCTGATTCATAGTGTTAGGATCAGTGATCTAAATTTGATTAATTAGAGACTATTGCAGCGGAATTCGAACAACGAATTAAACAATTCACAAGAACACAATTTATATTCAATGTAACAGTAAATGGTTATAGAAAAAGAGAATTCTGCAAAAGATATATTTCATTCATATGCTTTCGTGGTGGCTCAATGTCACACTTTACAATTAGGTCAACATTCCTTATATAGGATATGTGACGTCTGCTGATGTCACTTGACAGTGTCATCCAACAGAATTATTCAAACTACTGAAACTATGCAAACTACTGAGAAAGTTCTCAACTACTGATTACATCTCAGAGAATGTTAAGTACAAGAAACATAAAATTACTGAAACTAAACTACTGAAACTATAACTACTGAAAAGTAAATTACAAGTACTGAAAGGAAACCATCACAAGTACTGAAGTTGATAACTTCAACTGTTGTGACAACTACTGACCACTTTGGTCTTCAGTCTTTGTCTTCAGTCTTTGTTCTTCAGACTTTTACTTTCAGACTTTGTCTTCAGCTGATAGCTTTAGATTTTGTCTTTAGTACTTTACTTTTAGACTTTGTCTTCAGTAGTAGTCTTCAGTTCTTGTCTTCAGACTTTGTCTTCAGACCATGTAATCAGCTGATGTCTTCAGCTGTTGTGATCTTCTTCAGCAGTTGTATTGTCTGTGGGACTTAGAGGTTTTTCTGATCAGGCTCATTGGTTCTTTTGGTTCAACAAACTCCCCCTGAACCAATGCAGCCAAAACCTCTAAACTTATTGATGATCCCACTTTTTCTTAGCAGAAACACCCTCTTGATCAGCTTCAGAGGTAATCAGTTAAGCACAGGCCGGAAAAGGTTTCTAATCTTTTGATCATCTAAGTCTGGAAGGGAACTCTGTCTTGGGAAACTGGACATAGAGTCTTGTCCCAACCATGAAACCTAATTCCCATTAATGAGTCTATAAGACTCACTAGCATAGGCCTCAAGAAGAACAACTTGTTCCTCCTTGGTGAGTTCTTCTGCTTCTCCCTTGAAGAAGAACTCTGGGCCATAATACTCAGACAGGTATCTCACTGTCTTTCCATTTTCAACTCCACAGTTGTTATCTCTCTATAAACAAATTCATCAGGGTGAGAGCCTTCAGCAACAACTGGAGTTCACTCTTCTGAAGATCTTCAAGTATTTTGTATAACAACCCCTTCTTGATCATTTTGTTCTCAAGAATAGATTGAGGGGTTGTCTTGGATTTGTGAGCTCTCTTGAATTCTTCAATGATTTCCCAGGGTGAGACTACCATGGCCAATGTAATTGCAGCATTCAAGGTCTTCTTCACTTGGCCATGATATCTACTTGGTATATTCTTCTTATGAATTCTAGAACTTACCCTGGGGTCTGGCCAGATCCGCACTCTTTCTTTTTGATGTTGAAAGGTATGTCTAAGAGTGTACAGCCTCAGAGCCTGTTTCTTCATTCCTTGAATGGATGAGGACTGAGGGAAATCCTTATCAACCATCTTGAGAAACTTCTCATCATGCTGTTTTTGCTGTTCTACTTCTTCAATCTTTACCTTCACCATCTACATTTGTAAGTCAGGAGTAATCACTTGTTGACTTCTGTGCTCAGGTGATTTGAGTTTGAGAACAACAGAGATTGGCAGACTATCATCATCATCATCCTCTTCTTCATCTTCTTCTACCCTCAACACCCTTCTCCTCCTTCTGGGTGCATCACTGGGTAAGGTTTGAGGTGGGTTTTGGGGTAAAGGGATTGGTTTTGTGGGTTGAGTTGTGGGTGGCTTTGGTTTAGGGATAGATTTGGGAGATTTTAGAGATAAGGGTTGTGTTTGAGTGGGAGTGTGAGAAGACTGACTTAGCATTTTGGTGGTGAGTTTGGCTTTGGAGAGCTTTTCCATTTCAGTTCTCTTCCCTGCACCTGTTTCATCCAGCGCTTCGATGATCAACCCTTATTATAGCCTCCAGCAGAGTAGATTTTCTTGGTTATCTCCAAGATACTGTCTCTGGACCAGGCCTTTATCTCTATCAATGATCTTCCAAGGTATTGACAATGAATCTGATCATTATCTCCAATCTTTCCCTTTCCAACACACTATAACTGGCCCATCTAGCTTGAATCTCTTCTATTTCCAGCCTTCTGATCTCAGTGTCTAGTGTGGCTGTGTCATGACCTTGTCGAAAAAGCTGATCTATAATTTTATCCATGGATCTACTGTGAGATTCATCAGCATCTTTGACAAGATCTTCTAAGGATTTATCTTCATCAGCTTTTGACTCAAAACTTTTCTTTCTTTTATATGTGATCAGCTGATCTTCCTTCTCTTTATCTGTGATCAACTGTTCTAAGATCAATTCTTTCTCCACCTCCTTCTCTTTTGCAGGTTATTTCTCATCATCAACTCTTTTTCTTTTCTTTTCTTTCACTGCCTTAGACTTGGAAGTCTCCCCCTTTTGGTTGCATTGGGAGCAGGGGCTTGAAAGGTAGAAAGAGATTTGTGAATAGCATCATCAATGTGGGTTTGTAGATTTGAGGATATCCTCTCATCAATGGCTTTATGCACTATGTCAGTGATGATGGGAGTGATGAGAGGTAAGGAGTTTTGAAAGATAGCAACCATCTGCTCAGAGGGGTTCTATCCCTGAGAGGTGGTGCCAAAAGTAGTGGCTGGTAGCTCAGTTAAGTGTGTAGGCTCAGTGTTTGGGGAACCTTCAATGGAAGGTGCCATCTGTGGGGTTTGTGGGGTAGATGGACTTTGATCCTGAGACATTTTGGCTAACAACTCTTTGAGTCTGCTCACCTCAGTCTCAAGGATGGTATTATGGGCTAATACATCATAGAAAAAGCCCAGGTCATCATCAGTTTGTGCTGAATCACCTGACCTCCTGATTGAATTAGGATGTACATGCTCTGAGTGTAGATCAGTAGAAGCATGTGCCCCTTGTTCTTGGTACTGGGGACTTCCTGCCTCAGGACTGTCTCCTTCATTGGCAGTTGCCTCTGGTAAGGTCTTATGGATGCTACCAAATTCATCCTGATCATTTGCTGAATCAGTAGAAGTGGCAGCCTTACCAGATGTTCTAACCTCCGTTTCTACACTTGGAGATTGAACATTGTAACCCCTGTGCTGTGGGTTATCAGAAGCATTTTGGTCCTCCCCCTCAATAGTTGAGGTATTCCCAGTGGTAAGTGGTTTCTAGGGAGGGGGTGAGGAATGCAACTGACTCAGCACTTTAGCAACTATCAGTGTTGGGCTTTGAAGGGCGGTTGCATGTGGAGAATGGTCTGAAGCAGAATGCACCGGGGTGAGAGGTGCTCTTCAATGGTAACCCTCTCAATTGAGATAGGTTCCAGAAATGTGGGATCCCCAATTGTGGTTGCAACAGGATCCTGTTGAGAGGATACCTGTGCGGCTTCAGCAGGTTGAGTCTTGGACATAACTGGGGGGTTATAACCAGTATGTATTTCCTGTGTTTGTGGTACAGGGGCATCCTCAGGGGACTCATCTCCCTGAGTAGCCTTTTTGGGCTTTTTGGATTTGGGTTTGGTGGGGACTTTGGATCTGGAAATGGAGGCTGTGGGTTCCCTCTGCTTGGGTTTTAGCATCCGGGCAGCCCCTTTAAGAGTAGGGTCTGAGTTATGTCGGGAGTATACCTCAGCTAAAACAGCTGGAGCAGGGACTCCAAGACCAACAAGGCCATCAGACTATAATTGATTCAAAATTATGGCCATCAGAAACCTGGGATAAAGTATCCATTGTTTGCCACAGGTTTCTGAGCCAGATCCTTTAGTTCCATGAACACTATCTCAGAAAAATTTGGATTTTGGCGTTCAAGGATAGAGTACAATACCTGTTGCCATCGGGAAGACATCTGATCCCAAGAAGATGTCTTTGATGCAAGGCAGACATTCACCATATGAAAGATAAGCTGTTCAGCATCATGGAAGTGCTTTTTAAGTATGGTTGTAGCACTTAAGTCGCCTTCATACCCGTTATGGAGAAAAGACATATCAGTGGTGCCTTTCGGGTATTCTTTAGGATAGGTGCCATCATGCAGATTTAGGGTTTTGCGAATGATGTCGGGGGTGATAAGCACCTGTTTCTGGTTCACCAACGACTGGAGAGTGATTTGTCTATCATTCTCACCAGTATTACAGAGACGTTGGTCCAGAACTGGGATAAGGAGTCAGGATATAGGTAGGATTCAGAAGAAAGGCTGTTGTTAGGACCTGGTATTTGAACGAAATACCTAGTGATTAGCGTGTAAACCAGATCAAATAGTGCGGAATCCTATTTGATTGGCGATCCAATCAGTGAGAACACACGAAGAATCAATCAAGAATTGAAACTAACGTTAGAAATCGATTGGAATCGATCTAATGTGTTCTATGAACTTGGAGAACGAATTGGAGGTTTCTGGACGGCTAGGGTACGTCTGGAATCGTAATTGATCGAGAGTCCTTATTTTTCACGAATTGAGTTGTATTTATAGGTTGGTACTACTCAATTGTGCGACTGAACCATTAGTATGGTTCAGTCGTGCGATTGAACCATGCGGTTGATTCATTCGCACGACTGAGTGTTCAGTCGTGCGACTGAACCAATCTTATATACAATCATACGACTGATCCAGTCTCCTGGTTCAATCGTGCGACTCAGTCATTCGTATGAAGGTGTTCATGCTTATGGTCCATTCGCATGGGCCATTCGCATGATAACTTCAATATTTTAAGTTTGAATGTATTAATTAGTAAACATTATATGTAAGCATTCAACCAATCACTAACCTAATTAATTAATTTAATATCAACTTATTAATGAAATATTAATCATTACAAATCACAAACAATCAATATCATTTCATTAATCATATCAAATTACACCAGAATCAGATAAACAAGATCTATTACATTTCATATCATGATCTAGGGACATACATGTATCAACAAACTCCCCCTTGGACCTAGATCTCTCTAATCTCTTGTTTTCTGCATAACCTCTTTGTATTTTTAGTACTTCTCCTCTTTTGTGACTCCCGTGTGAATCTTAAACGCGAAGCAGAGTCGTATAACTTTCTGGAACTGAAGAGCTTGTAAAATATCTTGCGTATCATAGAATAGTGGCCACTTGTATAGCGTATAGACATCACTTTTCGACAAATTTGTAAGCCACATCGGGTCGAATACCCTGATAGTATCCATTTGTCCCTCTTTGCTTAAGACTATGACCGCTTCAGCTGTTCTCCAATCATAATACCACCACTTAAAATGTGGAGTGAAATCCTGTGGCATTTCCCTGAGTGGGATTCTCGACATTGTGCGAGGAGGATTTCACTTCAACACTATCTTAGGCTTGCCAGTAATGACATCAACCTCAGACCTTCTGATATACCTAGTAGGCTGTTGAGGTCTGAAGTTAACCCATCTAGTGTGGTACTCCTTCTTTAGGGCAGTCTCAAACCAGCCTGACATCTTCCTCGGGTCAGCATACAAAAGCCTTAGTTTGGCCAGCTGGTTGAGCTCAAAACCTGGTAGGGTCTTCAGATCATGTGGGAATCTAAAGTACTCTATGCCCTATTCTCTCTTAACTGCATAGACGTTAAGGTCATCAAAATATGCCCATGCTATAATCCTACCTGACACCTTATGATGTTTCTTGACTCTGTAAAGTTTGGTATAGGAATCCTTCTTTGGTGTAGTACGTTGGGCTCTAACTTCTTCAAAACATGCAGCCCACTCAGCCTTTCGAATGTCAACATCATTATTGAGGCTTGGGCTGTGTCTTCTGCTTTCTCTGATTCTTGCTCCATATTGTTCAACACCTCAATAGTATCGCTGACAAGGGATTCACCCAGATTGGGGACCACATTACCCTCATTGTCAGCGTACTGAGGGTACTCCTCGACAGTGACATCTTCGATCTCTACATCATCAACATCGTTGAACTCTTCGTCACTAGTCGAATCGCATGTCGGAGCATCTTTTACTATTTCATCTGGATTTAGCGCGAAAAGCTCGGCGAGTTGCTCATTTGTTAGATCATGAATTATTTCCCCTTCTTCAGGGGTGTAATTCACTGAACTCCTGACTATCCCTTGCAGGTCAAGTATCATCGTTAGCTGAGACTTAACCTGCTGAAGGGGAGCAACATCAAACTCATCTCTTTGGTAAGATTGATCTGTTTGGTTTAAACATTTCACACATAAATCTTTAGTAGTTGATCAACCAGAAAAGCATTAAAGGAATATAAACATTAAATACATTGTGTTCAGTTACATGATTCAAATACAAAAGAAGATAAATAAATAAACATCTAACCGTTACTTTTATCTTGGATCATGGTTTCATCACTTTGAGGAGCAGAGGTAGAGGCTGATTGATCTTGTATGTCTTAGTCCTGTTCTCTTGACCTCTAGCAGTGGCCGATGCAGGTGCATCCCTACTTCTCCTTCTCCATCATCCTCAGTGTCACTCTCATCATCTTCATCCACATCATCATCATCACTATCATCACCATCTCCCTCTTTAATCTTCAGAGGCTCATCTTTAGATCCTTAAGTTGAGCATGATGGTCTTCTTAGCATTCTCCAACTCTTCATATTTCTTAGCAGAAGTGACTCTATGCTCTGGAGTTGGGCGATCTTGAGGCTCTGAGCAGCCATTTGCTGGGCCTGCTCCTTGATTAGCCGATCCTGCTCCGCGATCTGATGTGACTGCACAGCAGTGAGATCGGCAAGCTGTCGGATCTGTGCAGTCTTTTCTTCATCAGCAGCTAACAGTCGCATCACCATACGGTTTAGCGCTGACAGCTGGTCCTCTACCCCAAATTGAGGTAGATGAGATCCATATATACGTGCGGAATCAGATGAGGGTCCTGATTGGTGGCTAGTGGTGGTGGTGGTTGTGGTAAAGATAGGGTTGGGTCTGTGAGATATTGGAGGTGATGTAGGAGTGAAAGATATGGTGGTGGTTGGTATATTTACAGTGGTGGGAGGTGTGGTAGTGGTAGTGGTAGCTGTGGTGGCTGTGGTGGCTGTGGTAGCTGTGGTGGCTGTGGTGGTGGATGGTGTGGGTGTAGAAATGGTAGGGATGGTGGTTGTGGTGGCTGTAGAAGTGGTAGGGATGGTGGTTGTGGTGGCTGTGGTGTGTACGAAGGTGAGTCTTCTTCTCTTCTTCTTCTGGCCGTGGGGCTGAGCCATCTGTTTCTTCCTCGATCCAGTCGAGGTGGATGCTCCCCCTAGAACACGGCTAGTAGACTCAGGAGCATAGCTGGGATCTACAGTCGTCTCTCCGGAATCCCTGGGGCGTTCACCAACCGCCCGGAGTCCATACTCGATGGGAACAACCTTTCTTCCCACGGTCCTCGTCAAGGGCTCCTCATCTGACTCTTCTTCCTCCTCACCAGGTATGAAATCCTGGTGGAAGCCTGCAGACTCAACTATGTCGCCTGTTGGGGCAGACACTGGGGGTATAACATCTGAAGCTGTGCCCCTCGTTGGAGCAGGCATATCATCCCCAACATCCCCACTATCATCATCGTCTGAATCATTCTTTGGGAGCAACAACCTCTCATCATCTGAATCGCTGTCATCATGACGCCATTTGCGTCTACCTGGTGCCGCATATCGTTCATTTGCCAGATGGCCGATCAACCTTTTTACCTGGGGCTTTACCTGCTTGCCCCGATACACTCTCATGCGACCCAAAGTCGTGTCATCCATAACCTCTAGAGCAACCGCATCATGTTTCTCCTTGGGAAGTAATGGCAGCTTCTCATTAAAGATCAGCTGCAGAAATCTGGGATACATACAAAAACCCTCCTTCCCCTTGGCCTCCAGATTCTCCACCAGATACGAGAAGATCATGCTCGAGAAGCTGAAGGGGTGGTTCAGCACCAGTGCCACATAGGCATTCTGAATCTGGTCTGACAGGTCATCAAACCCACCCCTTCAAGAAGCAATACACTTCAGGATCACATGCGCCAAGTATTTATACTGGGTACACAGGTTGCTCTTGTTGAGCACACCTGATTGATGTCCCCAACATATTTAATCCTGAGGAAGCAACCTCTGACTGTAAGTGGATGTAGTCTGGTGGGTTGATCAGTATCATCCCCAAAATCAAGTACTCTCTGGATATCAGCTGCTGTAATTTCAATGTCATGACCATGAATGGAGCTCCGTATGTTGTAAGGCTCATGTGAACGATCTACGGAGGCATTTTCCCAGAAAGCCTGATGTAACGACCTGTAAGGAGTACACTGTGTGGATATGGCTTTATGTATCCGAGAGCGTCGCAGGAATGCAATAATATCTGTAAACTCGGTGCCATTCCGAGTCGTATGGTCCAAATGAGCGCATATATTGTGCTTTGGATTTATGGACCATCTATCAGCCATTGACCTGAAACACAAGACACAAAACCATTTGTAAGTCATACATTCAAAATTCAGTTCAAGGTGTATAGTTTAAATTCAATCCGATACATTCGTGCGAATGAATCATGCGACTGGAGTCAGTCGTTTGTTCTTTCGTGCGACTGAGCTCGTTTGGGTGAATGAGACATGCGACTGAGTTCAATTTGCTGACTGAGTCTGCGATTGGTTCAGTCAGCCGACTGAACTCATTCGCATGGTTCATTCTGCCGATTGATCCAATCGCAAGATTCAGTCGTGCGATTGGAGTTCATCCGGACGACCAATCGCATGACCCCCTGTTCAATCGACTGAGGTTTGAATCTTGACCTAATTCAAGTAATTTAACATGGCTTAATGGTCCATTAGACTCGCCATCTTGTCACTAATGACCTATTAAACTTAATTTCAACATTTAGCTTAGTTTATGTAGGTTATTAGGGCATTTTTCAATCCGATCAATGTTTCATTCGAATAACCCAAATTTGACTCAAGATCTTCTTATTTCTATAAGATTTAACTGCAATGTACCTGTATACTTGTCAATCGAATGTCAGAAGATCAATAGCAATGTGAAAACACGATCTGTAGAAATTTTGGCAGAGTAACGGGAAAGAAAGCGATTTGGGTGCGATTGGGAGTGATGAGTGAAATGCGATCGACTGAGGCCCTTTAAATACTGACCCTAATTTCAATCGGCCGACTAGCCTCATTCGCTCAGTTCATTCGGGCGACTGAGGTTCAGTCGTGCGATTGAGTTGGCCGACTGAGTCTCAGTCGGTCGACTGACTCATTCGTGCCCTTTCATTGCTTTCTCAATTAACCGACTGAGTCTCAGTCGGTTGACTGACTCATTCGCACCCTGTCATTCGATCGAAAGGATCATTCTTAAACGCCATTTGGGTGAATGACTAAATTTCATGTCCAGTCGTGTGAATGGGATCCATTCGCATGGTTGGTCCATATTCATGGTCCAATCATGCGAATGGGTCACACTTGGTAGATTTTCTGCCATTTTGAACATTTTAACCTTTTGAAATAGACATTATAAGTTTTGATCATCTCAGACATTATCATTTTTAACCAATTTAGTCACCGCAGACGTGACTGCTTTATACTTGAAAATTCATGTCGTCATCTCAGACATGACCCATTCAATGAGTTGATCCCTTATCGATTTTCATGATGTAATTCGGCAAACAATTAACTAAAACGACTCGCTAAATTAGAAACTTAAACTAAAGACTAAAAATTAAGACTTTGTTTTGGCTTTTTGTGAGAGATAGAACCTAAGGTGGAAATCTACTGGATTTGGTTCCAGAATAGAAAGCTTCAACTTAGATTGACCACACCTGGACCAATTCAATTTTGGAATCATACAGGCACATCAAATCATTTGGGACTTGTTATCAAAATCTTTTGATGCTCAATTGTTGGTGTTCATCCAGAGTCATTAGCAACTTTAGGAAATCATACTAGAACTCTTAGATTACCACATTGATTTGAACTTTCAAGAATTGCAGCCACAATGATTGTCAATATGTTTGTCCACTTAAATCCATACACAGACTTTTGACACAAACTGGTGATCATTTTGGTTTAATTATTTCAAAGAACATTTGTGGATCCCACACTTATATGGTAATCAACATTCCTCAGGAGCTTTTGAGCGGTCTACGGTTATTTTTACAAGAAGAGACTATTCTTAGAGCTTACAAGGAGAAGCCAATCCTCAGGTCAGTGCCATCGCACAGCAGAGAGGCGGCAAACAACAATGAATTCTAGAATATCTAGGTTATGCTTATCCTCAGGTCAGTGCCATCGCACAGCAGAGAGGCGCACAACCTATCTCCTTGTTAGAGCAGCTTAATTTTATTTTTCACCAAATGCACCAACAACATAAGTCATTAGCTTGATAGCATTTTTCTTCATTTTTTTCTGGTGCTTTGCTCTATTTACAGTCATCCGCACACATTTGTGGCGTTTACATGCTCATTGCCCTTTATTGGAATATTGTTGATTGTGTTACCAGTGATAAGATGGGAGCCCACAGTCAGTTGAACCACTTAGTTTGATCTTGAGATCACCAGTCAGGTCTAATCATCTATTGTGTTGAATCTACCGACATATCAATTGTGGTCTAGCAACCTCTAGGTCTACTCTCATTGTGTTACCTTTAGAGTTACCAGTTTTTCTATCATCTTCCCTTTGATATTGCTTAGACTACACAGACTTATACTTTGAATGTTTTTGCACCTTTTCTAAATTAACATTTCAAAGTCCCTCTTGATTTGTTCCAGTGTACTATCATATTCCAAAGGGTTTGAATCGGTATCACAGATACGATCTACCTTATATCAGCTTTCCACTCCTTCTCCCTCGGTTTTTTTTTAATGTTGCTTGCTGACTAATTCTCCCCCTAAAATACTAAAATCATACTGGTTTCATTATTTTAGGATTTTAATAAACAGCAGAATAAAATAAGTTTAATTTTAAACAGACTAATTTAACCACATAAGCTCAAATAAAATGAAGAATTAACTAAGCTACATCGGACTACACATGATCATCATCAGGAATAACCTCACTTCTCTTTTTAACGCCGTTGACCTCTAGCAGATATTGAAAACGTGGTTTATCAAAGGCTTTAGTATAGAGGTCAGCGCGTTGAAAATCAGTATTAATTTTTACCACATCAATTAAGTTCTTTTCAAAACAATCTCGTATGAAGTGATATTTAACACCGATATGTTTGGTCTTAGGATGTTGGACCGGATTTTTAGTTATTGCAATTGCAGCAGAGTTATCTACAAAAATAGGAGTAGAATAGAACTTTAAATCGTAATCCTGCATTTGCTGTTGAATCCAGATGATTTGTGAACAGCAACTTGCAGTAGCAACATATTCAGCTTCACAGGTTGACAATGCAACCGATGTCTGCTTCTTACACTGCCACGTAATTAATCTTCTCCCAAAGAATTGACACCCTGTGAAGTAGACTTGTAGTTCATCTTGCAGCCTCCGTAATCCGAGTCACTATACGCCGTGAGCTCAAAATCATCATCCTGAGGATACCACAACCCAAGTGTGGGTGTACCCTTTAGATAGCGAAAAATCCTTTTGACCCCGATCAGATGATTGACCTTAGGTTTAGCTTGATATCTAGAACATACACATGTCGCATACATGATATCAGGTCTAGAGGCAGTGAGATACATGAGGGATCCAATCATTCCTCAGTACATCGTGGCATCCACAAGATCGCCATTTTCATCAGGTGCTATGTCGTGATTCGTAGCCGGTGGAGTACCGGCAGCAGATGCATTCTCCATGTCAAAGCGATTGAGAATGTCTCTTACGTACTTGGTCTGATGTAGAAAGATCCCATTTGGTGTTTGATCCACCTGTAGCCTGAGAAAGAACTTCATCTCCCCCATAGCACTCATCTCAAACTCTTTCTTCATAATTGCTTCAAACTCTTTGCATAACTCTTCGTTCTTTGAACCGAAAATTATGTCATCAACATAGATTTGTACGAGCAGTAGGTCGCCATCTTTTTCTTTAATGAACAGCGTGCAGTCAATGACTCCCCTGCGAAAGCCGTGTTTCACAAGATGAGTTGAGAGTTTCTCATACCAAGCTCTTGGAGCTTGATGAAGCCCGTATAAAGCCTTGTCGAGCTTGTAGACTCTATTCCGATGATAAGGGTCTTCAAATCCCTCAGGTTGACTGACATAGACTGTTTCTCTAATTTCCCCATGAAGAAATGCACTCTTCACATCTAATTGATAGACTTTAAACTTCATGTACGATGCATAGGCAAGGAAGATACGAATGGCTTCCATCCTTGCCACGGGTGCAAACACCTCATTGTAATCAATTCCCTCGACTTGGCGAAAACCCTGAACCACCAGTCGAGCTTTATTCCTGATAATGACCCCTTGGTCATCTTTCTTGCATTTTAAAACCCATTTGGTGCCAATGACCTTAGCACCTTTAGGCCAATGACATCTGTGGTACATGGACCACATAAGCCTATGGTGAACAATCCGGGAACCAATCAAATGGTTTCGAAGAAGAAGGAACAATACTCTGATGAAGATCGGAAACTGTTTGAGATTGATTCTAAAGCCCATGGAATTCTGGCCATGGCACTGCCTAATGAAATCTATTCAGGGCTTATGCATCATGAAACTGCTCATGATCTCTGGAATGCCCTGAAGGAATAATTCGGTGGCACAGATGAGGTCTTAGCAAACAACAGAGAAATCCTTGCCCAACAATATGAGACATTCTCTCATAGAAAGGGTGAGACACTGACTCAACAGTTTGAGCGTTTTTCCTTCTTGATCTCTGAGCTGAAAATGGTGAAACAGGAATACACCAATAGCCAGATGAATAACAGGTTCCTCAAATCACTGCCTGAGAGATGGGACACATACACTATTGTCCTACGCTCCAGTGCAAATCTGGATAGCCTATCTCTCACCCAACTTCATGGGAAACTGCTTACATTCGAAAGAGAGAGATAGAGCAGAAGAGGAAACTGTCCTCATCAGGAAAGCTCACTGATGACTTTGTACCAGGGAATACTGCCTTGGTTGGTCATGAGTCAGAATATGCTGCATCTGAAAGCAATTATGATGAGCATATTGATTTCTCTTCAAATAGTTCTGATCATGCATTTGTTGGTATTGAGAGTCATTCTGGCAGTAATAATGACAATCTATGCTTCATCATGGATGATTTGAAAGGAATTGCTGATGATGATTTAGAAGAGATGGATATTCTGAGCCAAATGGCATTGATTAATATCAGATCTCAGAAGTTCTATAAGAGAACTGGCAGGAAATTTCCTGGACTCTCTGGCAAAACCAAAGTTGGTTTTGACAAGAGTAAGTTGAGGTGTCACAAATGCCAAAGGCTAGGACACTTTGCAAGAGAGTGTAGATCAACTGGATCTAACACTTCTGCACCCTTTATGACTTTTCCTAGTACTAGTCCACAAAACAGAGGGCAGCATCCTGCTGGTTCTAGTCATCATTCACATCCTAGGTCTCCTGCATACTTTGTTCCCCAGGGTCAAATGTCATATCCTTATCCTTGCTATGATATGCCTCAACCAAATCCTGTTCAAGCTCCAATTGCACAACAACCACAAGCATTGCCTGAACCACAACCCTCCCAATCTCATCAACAAACTCAACCTCAACAACACAGCTTCTTCACCCCAGGAATTGTTGACTGGAGCAGTTTACCAGATGACTTGTCTGGTCATGAACAACTGTTCTCAGGTGCTGGTCAACATGGTGGTGAAAGTCCCTTTGGAAATCTAGCTCTTATGGCTTTGGATTCTGCTGATACTTCATCCACTAATGCCTCTACACCAAAGGTATCACAGGTTTCCTCTGAGGCAAAAGCCAAATTGTGTTCTGAAACATGTATAGCAGCATTTGCATCTATTAGAGAAGCAAATGTAGCTTTAATCAACAAGAACATTGAGCTAGAACAGATAATTTCCAAAAGCCTTGATGAATTTGAGTCTGTGCTTAATGATAAGAATGATGAGATTTACAAACTTAAATGCCTAATAACTGATGATAAGGCTAGGGAAGAGATACTTCTAGAGAAGTATAAAGATCTCAAAGAAACCCTTGCAGTCACCCAGGTAGAGTGTGATAGATGGGTACAATCATGCAAAGGTTTTGAAATGCTTCTTAGTAAGCAATCTGCTTCCAATGTGAAGTTTGGCATTGGTTACAATCACACTGCTCCACCTACAGATTTTACTCCCAGAGCAGAGGTAGAATCTGATGGTGAGAGTAATAACCAATCCATCTCATCATGTGATCTACTTTCTGATACAGCACAATCAGAAGTAGAAGTCAGCACCAAGCCCTCTCAGAACCTATCAGCTGATGTTGATGGTTCCACTGCTGACACTCACATGATCAATGAGTTGATCAACTCAGGAGTTAATTCTGAAAGTCCTGAAAGGACTAGAGAGCAGGATTTAACACCTGAAGTTCAAACTCCAACTACTGCTAGTACTGAAAAGAAGAAAACTGTCAGTAGAAAGAGTTTGAAGACTACTAAAGAGGAAGTCAAGAAAGCAAACAATGCTTCCAAAGCACTGAAGAGCAAGTCTTTAGTTGCTTCACCCTCTTTAGTTGATGATCAACTCAAGATGAAGAAGAAACCATGTGAAGTATGTGGTTTGTTCAATCATCTTACAGATGATTGCTGGTACAAAAGAGGTTCCAAACTCAAACATAAAGAGGAAATTAAAGAGAAAATGGTAAAAATGAAAACTGAGTTTGAGACCACATTTGTATCAGCAACATCAAATCTTGTAACCCTTAAGTCCACAAAGAAATCCAAAAAGGAAGGGGTTAAACAGGTAACAGCTGAGATTGCTCAGAAGAAGAAGGTGCAACATAGGAACTTATCAAACTCCACTGGCAATGTGTCTGATGAGCTGAAAGCTTTATCACAAAATCAGACACAGCTGGTTATGATGGTTCAACATCTATTGGGAAGAATTAACCAATTAGATGCTCCTATGTTGAAACCACAGAAAAGGAGATCCAAGCCAAAGGATTCCTCTTCTTCACCATCTTCTTCCTCTCAGGCTGTTGTTTCCAATAAACCTGTTAGTTTACCATCTGTTGATGAGACCAGACCCAAAACCAAAAAGGTTTGGGTCTCCAAAACTAACTGATTTTTTATTATTGCAGGGTTCTTCAACATGCCAAAGTAGCATCTGGTATGTAGACAGTGGGGGATCTATGCACATGACTGGGAACAGCTCTCTTCTTCATGACTACTCTCAAGGAAAGAAGGGGTTTGTTTCTTTTGGCAATGATGCTAGGGGTTACATCATTGGCAACGGATTGTCTCCAATGGAGAATAAAGTTTGATGATGTTAATCATGTGGAAAATCTCAAGTACAATCTCTTGAGTGTCAGTCAAATGTGTGATAAAGGCCATGTTGCTCTTTTCACCAGTCAGAACTGTAGGATTCTGTCATCCAAAGTTCTGCATTGATTGATAAGGTGTTGGATGATCACACTCTCCTGAGAGCCAACAGGACAGGAAGAGTGTATGCCTTAGATCTTTCAAAGAAAATAGATCTCAAAGGCAATCCTTGCCTATTTTCCAAAGCCTCTTCTCAAGAATCTAAACTGTGGCACAGAAGGCTGGGTCATGTAAATTTCAAAAACATGAACCAGCTAATCCATAATAGTTTAGTTAGAGGCTTACCAATAAAGGAGTTCCACTGTGATGAAACCTGCACTGCTTGTTTAAATGGAAAACAGCACAAAGTCTCATTCCCTCCCATTGAAGAGCCTAAGTTTACTGCCTGCTTGCAATTACTGCATATGGATCTATTTGGTCCTATGAGAGTAATGAGCATGGCAAAGAAAAAATACTGTCTGGTAATTGTGGATGATTATTCCAGATTTGTATGGACTTTCTTTCTACATTCAAAGGATGAGGTTGCTCAGAAGATTATTCACTTTGTGTTGTATGTTGAGAAGCAGTATTCCCTTCCAGTCAAGTGTATTAGGTGTGACAATGGAACTGAGTTCAGACCATACCCTTGATGAATTTATCTTTCAAAGGGAATCAAAAGGCAGTTTAGCATACCAAGGACTCCAGAACAAAATGGAGTAGTGGAGAGAAAGAACAGGACCCTAATTGAAGCTGCAAGGTCCATGCTGGCTGACTCTGGTTTGCCACTGACCTTTTGGGCTGAAGCTGTTAACACAGCTTGCTATGTGCAAAATAGAGTCTTAGTAAATCAGAGGTTGATGAAGACTCCATATGAAGTTCTCCATCACTTGGCTCCTCTAATTTCATTTTTCAAAGCATTTGGGTGTCCTGTTTTTTCTCAACACAAAGGATCAACTCCAAAAATTTGATCCTAAGGTGGATGCAGGGTATTTTGTTGGTTATTCATCTACTTGCAAAGCATACAGAGTCTTCAACTGTAGAACAAAGATAGTTGAAGAGACTTTGCATGTCAGTTTAATGAATCTCCAATGGACAAGATTCCACAAAACCTTGTGGAGTTGTTGATTTGGACATACTGCAATATGTTCCTTATCAACCTCCAGCTGTTGCAGATCCTATGGATAAATCATCTTCTGCAGCATGTCTTCCACCTGGTGGTATTGATGATGATGATGATAATATCAATACTCACCTATTCAAGTTTAGTGACCAACTGCCTGTGTCTGCTAAATTTGATGTTCATGTAGCTTCAGCAGTTCCATCCACAACAAATGCTGATGAGATCTCTGATTCCTCTACATCTTTTGAGTTACATCTAATTCTTGGTTTCAAGAGTCTGCATCAACATCTGCTGCTGCTGAAGGTCCTACAAACACTTGCACAGATCTCATTGTTTATCAAGAACTGAAGAATCACCCAATGTCTCAGATTATTGGTGATATCAATGCTGGTGTTTCAACAAGAAGTCAATTGTCTAACTTCTGCTTCTATGCTCTCTTCATCAGTCAGCTAGAGCCAAAGAACTACCATGTTGCTTTGAGAGACAATGGATGGGTTGAAGCCATGCAGCTTGAGCTACTTCAGTTCAAGAAACAACAAGTGTGGGAACTGGTTCCTCTTCCCCCAGGTAAGTGTGCAATAGGCACTAAATGGGTGTTTAGGAATAAAACTGATGAAATGGGCTTATTGTTAAGAACAAGGCTAGACTGGTTGTACAGGGGTTTTCACAAGAAGAAGGTATTGACTATGATGAAACCTTTGCCCCTGTAGCCAGACTAGAAGCAATCAGATTGTTTTTAGCCTATACTGCATTCCACAATCTTAAAGTTTTTCAAATGGATGTCAAAAGTGCATTTCTATATGGTAAAATAAAGGAAGAAGTTTATGGTGGCAACCACAAGGTTTTGAGGATAATAAACATCCTGACTGGGTGTAAAACTTGATAAGGCTCTTTATGGGTTGATACAAGCTCCTAGAGCCTGGTATGAGACACTTTCCACTTTTCTTCTTAAGAATAATTTCACTAGAGGCTCCATTGATAAAAATTTGTTTATTAAGAAGGTGGATCAGCATAAGCTACTTGTTCAGATTTATGTTGATGATATCATTTTGCATCCTCTGATCCCGTTGTGTGATGATTTTACAACATTAATGAAAAAGATGTTTGAAATGAGTGCAATGGGAGAATTACAGTTCTTTCTAGGCTTGCAAATTAAACAAAAGGCTGATGGAACCTTTATTCATCAGTCAAAATATACAAAGATCTTTTGAATAAGTTTGATTTACAAAACTGTAAGCCCTGTTCTACTCCCATGTGCAACACCACACAACTGGATGCTGATCAGAAAGGTAAAGTTGTTGATGAAACACTTTACAGATGTATGATTGGGTCCTTGATGTATTTAACAGCTTCTAGACCAGATATTATGTTTGCTACATGTGTTTGTGCTAGATTTCAGGCTGCTCCTAAAGAGTCTCATTTGATTGCAGTCAAGAGAATCTTTAGATATTTGCAAGGTACACAATCTTGGGTTTATGGTATCCACTGGACACTCTTGCAAATTAGTTGCTTTCAGATAGTGACTATGCAGGTGCAAGTTAACTAGAAAGTCAACTTCTGGTGGTTGTCAATTCCAAGGCAACTGTTATTTCTTGGCAGAGTAAGAAACAAACATCTGTTGCTACATCAACTGCTGAAGCCGAGTACATTGCTGCTGCAAGTTGCACTTCTCAGGTACTCTGGCTTCAGATGCAACTTCTGGATTATGGCATTACAGAGACTAAGACTCCATTATTAATGGATAGTGCTTCAGCTCTATATATGTCAAAAATCCAGTCCAGCACTCTAGGACCAAACATATAGAGATCAGACATCACTTTATTCGGGATTGTTTTGAAAAAGGTCTGATTGATCCTAAGTTTGTGCCTAGTGCTGATGAGCTTGCAGATATTTTTACTAAGCCTTTGGATAGTTCTACTTTCCAAAACCTTGTGTTAAGGCTTGGTATGCTGCAATTAGAATAAGTGACAACTACTGATGATTTCAGTAATAATTACTGGTGATCATTGGAACCATGTCACATATAAGTACTGATGAGTTCTTTCACCTTCAGTAGTTTTTATAACTACTGACGGCTAAAGCCTCACAAGTACTGAAGTACTTTATCTGTTCTAAACCACTGATGTAGTTACAACTACTGAAATCAGTACAACAGATAAGTACTGACGTCCTATGAAACACCTGAAAAGCAGATGCAAAGTCTGATGAGTAAGTGTTGAGGAAAGTATGAAACAGCTGAAAGACTATGAATTGACGAAAACTACTGAAAGAACTTTTCTTCAGTTGTTTCTACAACTGCTGTTTCATTCTAAACAACTGAAGCAAAACCATGTCTTCAGTATTTTATAACTACTGATAACTAACACCAAGTCTTCAGTTGTTTACAACAACTGATGACAAAACCACTGTCTTCAGTAGTTTCACAACTACTGATGAAAACACCAAGTCCTCAGTTGTTTCATCATCTGAAGTCAAAACCATGGTCTTCAGTAGTTTTCTAACTGCTGATGCCTAAAACCACGACTTCAGCTGTTTCAACGTCTGAAAGGGTAATACCATGTCAACAGTCGGTTTAAAACTACTGATGACTAACACTAAACCCTTCAGTCATTTTCTAACCCCTACCCTATAAATACATGTCCTCTTCTTGAATGTTTCATTAGCCGTTATTTTCTGAGCTTCTCTCTCTCAAACATGGCGACCATGAGTCTGAAACCACGACATAACTGCGTTGCATACCTTACCAAGTCGGCTTTCTGGAACAAATATGATAATGCCATTGACTTAATGGTGGATTCCCCATATCGCACACCTTTCTCTTGAATCCGACCATCTACCCTGAATCCCTCAGTCAATTCTGGTCAAATGCTTTTGTTCATACTGATGAGTCTACCGGCCAAATCTCTGTTCGGTTCCCTTGTCAACCAGAAACCAGTGGTCGTTACAGCCGACATCATTCGTCAGGCATTACACTTACACGACTCCACCGCTGTGACTGAATACCCAAAGGGCACAACAGATATGTCCTTTATCAATCATGGGTATGAAGGTGATCTTCGGGCTACAACCATTCTGAAGAAACATTCCATGATGCTGAGAAATTTATTTTTCACATGGTAATGTCTGCTTAGCCTCCAAGACATCCTCTTGGGATCAAATGTCATCCCAATGGCAACAGGTATTGTATTCTATTCTTGAACACCAACCGCTAAATTTTTCTGAAATCGTGTTTCTAGAAATAAAGAACTTGGCTCAGAAACCTGCGGCAAACCGATGGCCATTATATCCCAGGTTTCTGATGGCCATTATTTTAGATGAATTAAAATCTGATGGCCTTGTTGGCCTTGGAGTCCCTACACCAGCTGTTTTGGCTGAGGTATACTCCAGGCACAACTCAGACCTTACTCTCAAAGAAGCTGCCCGAATGCTAAAGCCCAAGCCAGGGAACCCACAGCTTCCACCACCAGAACCAAAGTCCCCACTAAACCAAAACCAAAACACCCCAAAACAGCTATTCAGGGAGATGATTCCCCTGAAGATGCTCCTGTATCACCCAGGCAGGATATACTTGCTGATTTAAACCCCCAGCAGTATCAGAGACTCTACCAGCCACAGCCGCTCAGGATTCCTCTCAAAAGGAGTCTGCAGCCACCACAGAAGGGGTACCACACATCTGGGATCTTCCTCACTTGAGGAGATTGCCATTGAAGAGCACCATCCTCCCCAGGTGCACACTGCTTTTAACCCATATCCCCATGCAACCGCCCCCCAAAGTCCAACCATAATCATTGCAAACATGTTGACTCAGCTGCATGCCTCTCCTCCTCCCCAACAACCACCAACAAAGGGGAGAACCACAGATATTGAGGAAGAGGATCACCATGCTTCTAACAACCCACAGCACCGGGGTTTACAAGTTCTATCTCCTGGTGGATAGGAGATTAGAACATCTAGTGAGGCTGCCACCTCTTTTGAATCAGCACATGATCAGAATGAGGCTGGTAGCATAGCTAAGACCTCACTAGAGGCAACAGCTGATGAAGGACACAGTACTGAGGCTGGACGTCCCCAGTTCCAAGATAAAGGGGCACATGCTAAAACTGGTCTACACCCAGTGCATGTACATCCTGCTACAAGTAGGAGGTCAGGTGATTCAGCATCTGCTGATGATGACCTGGGCTTTTTCTATGACGTTCTAGCCCACAACACCATCCTGGAGGCTGAGGTAAGCAGACTACAAGAACTGCTTGCCAAGAATTCTCAGGATGTAAGTCCATCTGCCCCCAGCAACCCACAGATGGCACCTTCATTTGAAGGTCCCCCAAACACTTTACCTCTCACTTCACTGAGCCTCCAGCCTCTGCTTTTGGCACTATCTCTCCGGGACAGAACCCCCCTGAGCAGATGGTTGCTGTATTCCAACAATCCCTACCTCTCATCACTCCCATCATCAATGACATTGTTTATAAAGCCATTGATGAGAGGATCTCCTCAAGTCTACAACCACTCATTGATGATGTTGTGCACAAGAAACTTTCTGCGGTACAAACCCCTGCCACCAATGCATCCAAAAAGGGGGAGAGTACAGCAGTGAAAGAAAAGAAAATAAAAAGAACTGAGGATGAGAAGGCACAAGAGAAAACCAAGAGTTGGAAAAGGAAAGGAACAACAACTGATCACTTACAAAAGAAAGAAAAGTGCTGGTGATCAAACGAATGCTGAAGAAAAATCCTTGAAAGAGCTGGTAAAAGATGCAGATGAAACGCACAGCCGATCCATGGACAAAATCATTGAGCAAATCTTCAAGCAAGGCTTTGATACAGCCACACTAGACAGTGAGATCAGGAGGTTGGAAGTAGAGGAAATTCAAAACAGATGGGCTGGGTACCATGTGCTGGAGAAAGAGAGATTGGAGATCATGATTCGATTCATAGCCAAATACTTAGGAAGATCACTGATGGAGATTCGTTCATGGACCAGAGACAGCATTCTGGCTATAGCCACCAGAATCTGTTTGTCTGAGCAATTTCATAAGGGGATAATCATTGAAGCACTTGATGAGGCTGGGGCTAGGAAAAGGTTTGAAATGGCAAGACTCACAAAAGCCAAACTCACAACCAAAATGCTTGAACAACCTTCCAATCACCCACTCAAAAACAGCCTACCCCTCAAATCTCCAAACCAATCTCAAAACCCAAATCCAAACATCCTCAACCTTCAAAACCAATTCCTTTACCACAAAAACCAACCAACCATCATCCAGTAAAGAAGAAGAGGATGAAGATGATAGTCTGCCACTCTCTGCTGTTCTAAGGCTACCAGAACCCAGGAGTCAACTCATGATCACACCTGACTCACAAAGGGAAACGGTTAGAGTCAAATAGAAGATGAAGAACAGCAGAAGCAGCACGATAAGCAACTACTGAAGATGGTTGACAAGGAATTTCCTCAGTCATCATCTATACAAGCCATGAAAGGGCATGCTCAGAGGTTGTACACTCTTAGACACACATTTCAGTACCAAAAGGAGAGAGTGAGAGTATGGCCAGACCCCAAGGTGAGTTCTAGAATCCAGAAAAGATCCATTCCACATAGATACAATGGCCAGGTTAGAAAAACAATAGACTCTACAATCATGTTGGCCATTGTAGTCTCACCCTGGGAAATAATCGATGAATTCAAGAAGGCTCATCAATCAAAAATGACCCCTCAAGCCTTACTGGAAAACAAGATGATCAAAAAGGGGTTATTATATAAGAAGCTTGAAGACATTAAGAAGAATGAGCTCCAGTTACTTCTTGAGGGCACTCATCCTGATGAATTTGTCTGTAGGGAGATAACTACTGTGGAGTTGAAGAATGGCAGGACTGTAAAGTACTTACTGAGTACTATGGTCTAGAGTTCTTCTTTGAAGGAGGAGTAGAAGAACTCTCCAAGGAGGAACAGGTTGTTCTCCTTGAGGCCTATGTTCGAGAGTCGTACAGACTCATCATGGGGAAGTAGATCTCATGAATGGGGTAACAACTCTGTGTCCAGTTCCCCAAAACAGAGTTCCCATTCATACCTTGCCAAACAGATCTCTGAGATTTCTTTCCAGGCTAGTGCTTATATGGGTCATCTTCTCAACTGATCAAGACGGAAAAAGACCAACCATTCTGCCAACAATAAGTGGGACCTCAATAAAGTTAAAGGTTTTGGCTGCATTGGTTCAGGGGGAGTTTGTTGGACCAAAAGAACCAGTGAGCCGGATCAGAAAAACCTTTAAGTCCCACAGACGTCACAACAACTACTGAAGTCCATAACAGCTGAAGACAACAGCTGATTACAAAGTCTGAACACAATTACTGAAGACAAAGTCTGAAGACACAAGTGCTGAAGACAAAGTCTGAAGACACAAGTGCTGAAGAAAAAGTCTGAAGACACAAGTGCTGAAGACAAAGTCTGAAGACACAAGTGCTAAAGACAAAGTCTGAAGACACAAGTGCTGAAGACAAAGTCTGAAGAAACAAGTGCTGAAGACAAAGTCTGAAGACACAAGTGCTGAAGACCAAAGTATCAGACGTTGTCACAACAGCTGAAGAGGTCTTCTTCAGTAGTTGTGATGGTTTACCTTTCAGTAGTTTCTTGTTTCAGTATTTGTAAAACAACTGAAGAGTATGTTCTTCAGTTGTTATTGTTTCAGTAGTTTCTTTTCAGTAGTTGTAATAATAGTTAACACTTAGCATTTTTGTAAGAAGATGTCAGCTGTTTGACATCTTCAGTAGTTGTGTTAACTATCAGTAGTTTGTGATAAATTCTGTTAGATGTCACTATCAAGTGACATCAGCAGACGTCACATCTCTTATATAAGAGGTATCGACCTAATTGTAAGTGTGACATTCCGTTACCACGAAAGCGAATATTGAATGAAATTTATCTGCAGAATTCTCTCTATCTATAACCATTTTGTTCTTACATCAAATATCCTTTTGTTCTTGTGAATGGCTAATTCACTATTAGAATTCCGCTGCTATACTCTCTAATCAATCAAATGTAGATCACTGATCCTAACATATCCCTTCTCCATAACTGAGGCGTAATCGGCTGAATATAACTGATTTCGGGTTTGTACTCCTGATCTGACATCTCCAATGACATTGTATATTGGATGATAGACGTTTAGTCGTGATCCTGGAGTAGTAGGAACAGCTACCTCAGAGCCAAGATGATGAACATTTGGTTCTTCATCTAAGGTAGTTGGAGTTTGAGGCTCTGAAGTCGAAGGTGCACCACTGGTAGATGCTTGTGGACTTTCAGGAACTGGAACCTGTTCCTCCTGACTGTTCTGGTTATCTTCTTTAGATTCATTTTCAGAGGAGGTGTCACTGTCGTCGATTACTCCCCCTGACTGAGTAGATGATTCTCCCTGTGAGCTAGATGTTGATGGATTCAAGCTATCATACATCATTCGTGTAGCAAATTCATCATCCGAGGAAGAGAGAGGAATGTTGAATGACTTGAAGAAGCCATCATAGTCAAAGAAGTAGGCGGGTCCTTTTCCAGTAGGTGGTGTGGTGAATCGCTGAACATCAACATTACACCAAACTTCTACTAGACCTGTTGAGTTGTTGTAAACTCGCTTGTTAGGTATGTTGTATCCTAGAAAGATGCCTTCATCAGCCTTCTCGCTGAATTTACCCTCTTGTGTCTTCTTCATAAGTGTGCACAGCACCCCAAATGGTTCGAGATACTCCAAGTTCGGTTTGCGTCTTTGTAGTAGCTCGTAACATGTTTTTCCGTGGCGCTTGACTATCAGGACTCGATTCAGTGTATAACATGCATTTGCCACTGCCTCATTCCAGAATTGGATAGGCAGTTTCGAGTCTGCCAGCATAGTCCGTGCTGTCTCTATCAAGCTCATGTTCTTTCTCTCAGCAACGCCATTCATCTGAGGTGTGTAAGCAGAAGTGAATTGATGCACAATCCCCTTTTCCTTGCAGTATTCCGCCATCCACTAGTTCTTGAATTCCGTTCTGTTGTCTGAGCGTACTTGTCTAACTTTCAGCTTGTAGAGAGATTCCAGTGTGGTTACCAACTCCTTGAATGATTCAAATGTTTTTGATTTGGATTTCAGAAACATTACCCAAGTGAATCTTGAGTAGTCATCGGTGACCACAAAACAGCACAAGTCGCCTGCAATGCTCTTTGTACTGACTGGACCGAACAGATCCATGTGAAGAAGTTCAAGAGGAAGTTCTATTGAATTAACTTTCTTTTCCATATGAGACTCTTTGTCTGTTTACATTTCTTGCAAGCTATACAGAAATCAGGAAGCTGAAAGTTCTTGACATTAACACCTCTTACCAGATCCTTCTGAATCAAGTGATTCATCTTCCTTTGACTGATGTGTCCCATTCTCCTATGCCAGGAGATAGAGTCTTTTTCAGTAGCTTTGGATAGAAAACACTAAACCCATGATCCATTGTAGAAGCTGTTGACAGATCCAAGACATAAAGATCTTTATATCTTGAAGCAGTCATCAAAACTTGGTCCTCTGGGATCATGTAGTCTTTCTTTAGTACGTAACACTTTTTGTTGTCGAAGATGACTTTAAATCCCTTTTCACATATTTGGGAAACAGAAAGTAAGTTATTTTGTAGTTGTTGAACGTAGTTCACTTTATCAAACTTAACTTTCTGATTCCCCACTTCTCCCTGAGCTGTGATATAGCCTCCCTTGTTTCCAGCAAACGAAACATGCCCTCCTTTTATTTGTTTGACATTTGATAAAAGAGCTCTGTTTCCTGTCATGTGCCTGGATGCTCCGCTGTCTACTATCCACGTGTTAGTTTCAGCACTGTATTGAACAACTTGCACATACAAGGTAAAAGATTAGCTTAGGTTAGGAACCCAAGCCTTTACTGGCTTGGGTTTCCTAGAGGCATCACACATCAGAAATTCAACCCATTGACCCTTAGAAGGTGAGGGTAGCTCAGGTTCCTTCTTGTCATCATTATCAGACATAGAGATTGACTTCTCTTTCCATAAGCCAGATTTGTGCAATGCCTGTTTGTGATAAACAGTCGACTGGCTAACGGTTGAACCTTCTGTTCACTGGTTTTTCTAGGTGGAGTTAAAGAGCTCCTTTTAGAAGACTTAGGTTTTGAGTCCTGAAGTTCAATCTTCTTCCTAGGTGTCTGATAATAAGAACAATAGGAAGCAATGTGTCCACATTCTCCACAGTTGTAGCATGCCCTGCTATCAACTTTATGATTAAACTTTCTTTGTGGAGACGTGTGTGACACTCTAGTAACATCACTCACTTTAGGTTTTGACTCTGGTTCTTTTGATGTGTTTACTGGTTTAACAAAATTAACTGATTTAACCTGTTTGACATCCTTTTCTTTTTGGCTAATTGGTCTTTGACTTGAAGTATTTGAAAGATTATAATTAAAAGCCTTTTAGGTTCTGATTTGACTTTGTTTGAACCTGACTTTAAGTTAACCTTTTCAAATTCCTTTTCCAGATTAACACAAGGCAATTTACCCTTTGCCTTTGAAGTGGTCTCCTTTTGTTTGTTTCCAGTGTCAATAGATGAACATAAGGAATCTGGATCACTAACAAGAGGAGTAGACACTACATGATCCTTGATGGGATTACTATTTATAGGTCTAATCTTAGTGTTCATCAAAGTCTCAGGTGGTGGCGGAACCACTTTATAACCCAATCCCTCCCCGTTGTTCCTTTCTTTCACTAAGTGTTGGACTATGTGCGAAGAACTAGTCCAACTATGCAGTTTCTGTTTTAGTGAATTTACTTCTACTTCTAGAACTGCCTTTTGCTTCTTAGTGTCTTCTAGGGAGTTTAGATAATACCTAATGTCATTAGCTTGATTAAAGGCAACTACTTCGGTTTCCCTAAGCTGTTTAGTCAAAAGGTCTATCTTTTCTTTATAACTGTGCTCATTTTGTTTTAATACCCTATTAGCCTCAGTGCATAGATGCAAATCTTTTATCAAGTTATCATTATGATCTAATAACCTAGCAAATTTAGCATCTATGCTATTCCTAAAGGCATCATAATCAGAACAAGCATGATTATTAAACATTGTGTCAGTAGTACTTACCTGAGTTGATTCAGAAGCATTTGCCATCAATGCAGTATCAGATGATTCTGATTCTGTTGCTTCTGTCTTTTCTGTCTCTGACATGGTAGTCTCCGCTTTTGGCTTGTAACTGACCTCGGTTGCAGTTGCTTCTTCACTATGTGACATTGCTATCTCAACTGCTAGATCTCCTTCACTAGCGGAATCACTGTCAATATCTTCTACACTTGCAATGTTTGATTCCCCTGGTGAGACAAACCTAAAGCTCCAATCCTGTCCTTCATCATCATGAGCAGTCAAGGCTTTGGAGTCCTTGTTCGAGGAAGTAGAACTGGTAGTTTGGTTGTCTAGACGAGTGAAGGATGAGAACGGGTTCCCGTTCCCAGTCTTCTTTGGCTTCACACATTCTCTCTTGAAGTGCCCCTTTTCACCACAGTTAAAACAGTTCACTTTACTCTTGTCGAAGCCAAAGGTGGTATCCTTAGTAGCAACCAAGTTCTGTCCAGTCTTTTTCACAAACTTCTTTGCCCTCCGGACAGCACTAGCTAAGGCCCACATTATATCCATTCTCTCAAGCTCCATTTCGTCCACCTGCTCGTAGTCCTCGTCTGCCAGATGGCAGTTTCCAATCTTTCCAGCAACAAGTTCATCATAAGAATGGACCATTGCTGCCAATAGATCCATGTGCTCTCGAGCTACTTCCACAGTCACATTACCGAGGTTCTCGGTCTTCAGTCTAGTAGCATTCGCTTCAGATCCATGTATTGGGTACAAGATGACCCTGACGTTTCTGAACCTGAAGGAGGTGCATGTGTAGGACTCGATGAGCTAGACACAAATGCAGTCTGGAGAGGTGCTCCAGATGTCTTAGCTTGAGGCGTGGCATTGTATAAAGCTGGATTTTGATTGTACGTAGACTTCTGAGCTCTGTACTTCATTCTAAGTGATTCTTCTCGCAACTTAAGAATGAAATCATTAATATCTAGTTTTGACAGCATTCCATTCTGTCTAAGATTAGACACGAATGAAACCCATTTTTCAGGCAATCCGTCTGCAAAATTATTAACTTTCTCTTCCATGGTAGTAGCCACTCCATGTGTATGCAGTTCACTCATCGGATGGTAGAATCTATCTATAACATCGTCCAAACTCTCGTTTCCCATCGATGAGAAGTTGTCGAATTCCTTCTTTAACTCCTTAGCCTTGATTGCCTTCAACGAGGCATTCCCGTCGTACCTCTTCTCTAGCTCATCCCATAGTTTCTTGGACTGTTTATTCTCTGAGTACTGGTGGAATATCTCTTTAGGGATAGACTGTGTAATCAATGCATAGACCCTCTTCTCTGCATTATATTTGACTTTCTGCGCATCTGTCATCCCTCCTAAGGTTAACTTTACTCCATCGCTCCCACCGGCGTACTATATCCAATCTCGATGGCCTCCCACAGATTCGGATCCACTCCATTGAGGTAGATCTCAAAACGTTGTTTCCAGTGAGGAAACTCATCTAACGTTAAAAGTTTTGGTGGTTTATTATGATTACCCACCTCACTCTCAAGTAACAGCAGGTTCTGAATCCTAGAGTCCTTCCTAGCAGTAAAGGCTGACATTTGATCTTCCATTGTGAATAACTTTAAGTCTAATAAGCAATTGTCATTGGGGCGACTGAAGGGTGCGAATGGACTAGTCGTGCGTATGAACTTTACGACTGGTTCAATCGTGCGATTTAACTAAGTGATTAGCTCAGTCGTGCGAATGAATCTGATGCATATGAACAGTGCGACCGAACAGTTCAATCGTACGAATGGAGATACGACTACGTCCAATCGTGTGTCTGAACAATGCGAATGAGGTCCAGTCATGCGAATGGCTCACTCGTGCGACTGAAGCTGCTGTTATGCGAAAATCTCTAGGTTAAACGTATTTTAGCCGTAAAAATTTGAACTTTCGCAAGGTTGAATTGCCTTAGTCCGTAGAAACCAAACTTTGATGAGCAGGGAACGTCCAAGATCACTTTTGACACAAAAGATTGTGTTTTAGTGCAAAAACACAAACTTTTTATCAATCTTGATTGAATCACACGTAATCAAGAGCCAAAGCTCTGATACCACTTGTTAGGACCTGGTATTTGAACGAAATACCTAGTGATTAGCGTGTAAACCAGATCAAATAGTGCGGAATCCTATTTGATTGGCAATCCAATCAGTGAGAACACACGAAGAATCAATCAAGAATTGAAACTAACGTTAGAAATCGATGGGAATCGATCTAATGTGTTCTATGAACTTGGAGAACGAATTTGGAGGTTTCTGGATGGCTAGGGTACGTCTGGAATCGTAATTGATCGAGAGTCCTTATTTTTCACGAATTGAGTTGTATTTATAGGTTGGTACTACTCAATCGTGCGACTGAACCATTAGTATGGTTCAGTCGTGTGATTGAACCATGCGGTTGATTCATTCGCACGACTGAGTGTTCAGTCGTGCAACTGAGCCAATCTTATGTTACAATCATACGACTGATCCAGTCTCCTGGTTCAGTCGTGCGACTCAGTCATTCGTATGAAGGTGTTCATGCTTATGGTCCATTCGCATGGGCCATTCGCATGATAACTTCATTATTTTAAGTTTGAATGTATTAATTAGTAAAATTATATGTAAACATTCAACCAATCACTAACCTAATTAATTAATTTAATATCAACTTATTAATGAAATATTAATCATTACATATCACAAACAACCAATATCATTTCATTAATCATATCAAATTACACCAGAATCAGATAAACAAGATCTATTACATTTCATATCATGATCTAGGGACATACATGTATCAATAGCTGTTCTGTATGGGGAATCGACCATAAGATTGATGGCAGTGTCAAATTTGTTCCAGAAGGCCGATTTCGAAAGGTAAGCAACACAGTTGTGTCGGAGTTTGAGTTTCATGGTCGCCATTGTTGAGAGAGAAAGGTTTGAAAACGGCTAATGAAACGTTTGGCTATAAGTGCAGGTATTTATAGGTTAAGAAAAGGCTGAAAAGAAAATGACTGAAAGTGTTGGTGTTGGCATCAGTTGTTATGAAAACAACTGAAGACTTGGTTTTAACTATCAGACGTTTGAAAACAACTAAAGACTTGGATTTAGTCATCAGTAGTTGTGAAACTACTAAAAACCATGGTTTTGTCTTTAGCTGTTGTAAACAACTGAGGACTTGGCATTAGTCATCAGTAGTTGTGAAACTACTGAAGATATGGTTTTGTCATCAGCTGTTTAGAGTGAAACAGTAGTTTGTGGAAACGACTGAAGTGAAAATTCTCATCAGTAGTTTTCGTCAATTCTTAGCTTTTCAGCTGTTTCATACTGTCCTCAACACTTACTCATCAGACTTTTTAGCTAATTTCAGTTGTTTCATAGGACATCAGTACTTATCTGTTTTTAATGACATCAGGAGTTATAACTACATCAATAGTTGTAACTGCATCAGTTCTTTTAATAGAATTAGTACATATTTGTGACATTTTTACTAATGATCATCAGTACTTGTTTACTGAGATCATCAGTAGTTATCACTTATTCTAGCTGCAGCATACCAAGCCTTAACACAAGGTTTTGGAAAGTTGAACTATCCAAAGGCTTAGTAAATATATCTGCAAGCTCATCAGCACTAGGCACAAACTTTGGATCAATCAGACCTTTTTCAAAACAATCCCTAATAAAATGGTGTCTGATCTCTATATGTTTGGTCCTAGAGTGCTGGACTGGATTCTTGACAATGCACAGAGCTGAAGCACTATCCATTAATAATGGACTCTTAGTCTCTGTAATGCGATAATCCAATAGTTGGTTTTGAAACCAGAGTACCTGAGATGTACAATTTGCAGCACAATATACTCTGCTTCAGCAGTGGATGTAGCAACAGATGTTTGTTTCTTACTCTGCCAAGAAATCAAACAGTTTCCTAGGAATTGACATCCACCAGAAGTTGACTTTCTAGTTAACTTACACCCTGCATAGTCACTATCAGAAAAAGCAACTAATTTGCATGAGTGTCCAGTGGAATACCAAAGACCTAGAGATTCTGTACCTTGCAAATATCTAAAGATCCTCTTGACTGCAATCAAATGAGACTCTTTAGGAGCAGCCTGAAACCTATCACAAACACAAGTTGCAAACATGATATCTGGTCTAGAAGCTGTTAAGTACATCAAGGATCTAATCATACATCTGTAAAGTGTTTCATCAATAGCTTTACCTTTCTGATCTGCATCCAGTTGTGTGGTGTTGCACATGCGAGTAGAACAGGGCTTACAATTTTGTAAATCAAATTTATTCAAAAGTTCTTTTGTATATTTTGATTGATGAATAAAGGTTCCATCATCCTTTTGTTTGATTTGCAAGCCTAGAAAGAACTGTAATTCTCCCATTGCACTAATTTCAAACTTTTGTTTCATTAGACTTGTAAAATCATCACACAACTGGGGATCAGAGGATGCAAAAATAATATCATCAACATAAATTTGAACAAGTAGCTTATGTTGATCCACTTTCTTAATAAACAATTTTTATCTATGGAACCTCTAGTGAAATTATTGTTAAGTAGAAAATTTGAAAGTGTTTCATACCAGGCTCTAGGAGCTTGCTTCAACCCATAAAGAGCCTTATCAAGTTTATACACCCAGTCAGGATGTTTATTATCCTCAAAACCTGGTGGTTGACACACATAAACTTCTTCCTTTATTTTACAATATAGAAATTCACTTTTGACATCCATTTGAAAAGCTTTAAGATTGTGGAATGCAGCATAGGCTAAAAACAATCTGATTGCTTCTAGTCTGGCTACAGGGGCAAAGGTTTCATCATAGTCAATACCTTCTTCTTGTGAAAACCCTGTACAACCAATCTAGCCTTGTTCTTAACAATAAGCCCATTTTCATCTGTTTTATTCCTAAACACCCATTTAGTGCCTATTGCACACTTACCTGGGGGAAGAGGAACCAGTTCCCATACTTGCTGTTTCTTGAACTGAAGTAGCTCAAGCTGCATGGCTTCAACCCATCCATTGTCTCTCAAAGCAACATGATAGTTCTTTGGCTCTAGCTGACTGATGAAGAGAGCATAGAAGCAGAAGTTAGACAATTGACTTCTGGTTGAGACACCAGCATTGATATCACCAATGATTTGAGACATGGGGTGATTCTTCAACTCTTGGTATACTATAAGATCAGTGCAAGTGTTTGTAGCCGGCTTAGCAGCAGCAGATGGTGATCCAGATTCTTGAAACCAAGTATTAGATGGCAAGTCAAATGATGTAGAGGAGTCAGAAATCTCATCAGCATTTGTTGTGGATGGAGCTATAGAAGCTACACGAACATCAAGTTTAGCAGACTCAGGCAGTTGGTCACTAAACTTGAAAAGGTGAGTACTGATATCATCATCATCTTAGTACCACCAGGTGGAAGACTTGTTGCAGAAGATGATTTATCCACACGATCTGCAACAGCTGGAGATTGATAAGGAACATATTGCAATATGTCCAGATCAAACAACTCCACAGGGTTTTGTGGAATTTTATCCTTAGGAGATTCATTGAATTTCACATGCAAGGTTTCTTCAACTAACTTTGTTCTGCAGTTGAAGACCCTGTAAGCCTTGCATGTGGATGAATAACCTACAAAATACCCTGCATCCACCTTAGGATCAAATTTGTGGAGTTGATCCTTTGTGTTTAGAATGAAACAAGGACACCCAAAGGTTTTGAAGAATGAAATTAGAGGAGCCAAATGATGTAGAACTTCATATGGAGTCTTCATCAACCTCTGATTTACTAATACTCTATTCTGCACATTGCAAGTTGTGTTAACAGCTTCAGCCCAAAAGGTCAATGGCAAACCAGAGTCAGCCAACATAGACCTTGCAGCTTCAATTAGGGTCCTGTTCTTTCTCTCCACTACTCCATTTTGTTCTGGAGTCCTTGGGATGCTAAACTGCCTCTTGATTCCTTTTGCTAGATAAAAATCATCAAGTGTATGGTTTCTGAATTCAGTTCCATTATCACTCCTTATACACTTGACTGATGGGGAATACTGCTTCTCAACATACAACACAATGTTTATAATCGTCTGAGCAACCTTTTCCTTTGAATGCAAGAAGAAAGTCCATACAAATCTGAGTAATCATCCACAATTACCAGACAGTATTTCTTCTTTGCCATGCTCATCACTCTCACAGGACCAAATAGATCCATGTGCAGTAACTGCAAGCAGGCAGTAGACTTAGGTTCTTCAATAGGAGGGAATGAGACTTTGTGTTGTTTTCCATTCAAACAAGCAGTGCAGGTTTCATCACAGTGGAACTCCTTTATTGGTAGACCTCTCACTAAACTATTGTGGATCAGCTGATTCATGTTTTTGAGATTAACATGACCCAGCCTTCTATGCCACAGTTTAGATTCCTGAGGAGAGGCTTTGGAGAACAGGCAAGGATGACCCTTCAAATCAATCTTCTTTGAAAAATCCAAGGCATACACTCTTCCAATCCTATTGGCCTTCAGGAGAGTATGTTCATCCAATACCTTGTCAATCAGCCTCAGAACTTGGGAAGACAGAATCCTGCAGTTCTGGCTTGTGAAAAGTGCAACATGCCCTTTATCACACATCTGACTGACACTCAGAGATTATACTTGAGATTCTCCACATGGTTAACATCATCAAACCTGATTTGTCCATTAGACACATATCCTTTCCTGATGATGTAACCCTTGGCATCATTTCCAAATGAAACAAATCCCTTCTTTCCTTGAGAGTAGTCATTAAGAAGAGAACTGCTCCCAGTCATATGCATAGATCCTCCACTATCTACATACTAGATGCTCCTTTGGCATGCTGAAGAACCCTGCATTCATCATAAAGAACTAGTTAGGTTTTGAGACCCAAACCTTTTTGGTTTTGGGTCTGTTTTCATCATCAGATTTAACCATAACTTGTTTCTTATGATTAACAGCTAATGAAGAAGGAGATGGTGCTAAAATGGATTCCTTGGATTTGGGCTTGGAATGCCTTTTCAGTGGTTTGATCACAGGTGCATCTAGTTGGTTAACTCTCCCCAACAAATGATGTACCATCATAACAAGTTGTGTCTGATTTGTAGCTAAAGATTTCAGTTCTTGTGACATATCAGTACTTGTATTTGATGAGTTCCTGTGACCCACCATTTCCTCCTTAAATTCATAGACTTAGTCTGATGTTTATCATGAGGAGCACTATCAGCTGTTTTATGATAAACCCTATCCTTCTTTTTGGATTTGGATGAAGGCTTAGGTTCATCACATTGGGATGACTGTGGTACAAACTTGGTCTCAAACTCATTTTTCATTTCATCTATCTAGATTTTAATGAGCTTATCTCTGTTGAGTTTGGAACCCTTTCTGTACCAACATTCATCAGAAAGATGATTGAATTTACCACATATATCACATGGCGTATTCTCATCTTGAATTGATCAACTGCTGATGTGGAAACTACTGAAGGTGTGCTCTTCAGTACTTTCCTCCTTTCACTACTTTTGTTAGTACTGAAGGATCTGTAACAACTGAAGACTTGTTCTTCAGTTGTTCTCTATCACAGTTGTTAATCCTTTTTTTCAGCTGATTTGAAATGCTTTTCAGATGTTGTGACTTGCCCTTCAGTACTTGAGGTACTTTGAGGGTCAACATCTGAAGTACTCAGCTTCATGTGCTTATCAGTAGTTAACCCATCAGCCAATTGATTTGCTGAGGTATCAACACTGATTTCATCTTGTGATTTTGGGTGATCACTTGAGGATGATGCACATGATGATGTGGTTTGGAAATTACTTTCACCTTCAGATTTTACTATTGGTTTTGGAGTAAAATCTATAGGTGGTGCAATGTGGTTGTAACCTATTCCAAACTTCACATTCGAAGCAGATTGCTTGCTGAGCAGCATTTCAAATCCTTGCAGGATGATACCCAGCGGTCACACTCAACTTGGGTAACTGCAAGTTTTTCTTTGAGATCTCTATGGTTCTCAAGAATGACCTCTAGCTTAGCCTTTTCATCATTTAATTGGCATTTAAGCTTATAATCTCATCATCTTTATCCGTAAGGACAGACTCATATTCAGCTTTTCTTTTGGAAAGGGTTTGCTCAAGCTCTAGATTTTGATTTATTAAAGCTACATTTGCCTCTCTAATAGAGATAAATGCAGCTATGCAAGATTCAGAACATAGCTTGGCCTTAGCCTCAGAGGATACCTGGGTTACCTGTGATGAAGATGCATTGGAGCATGAACTATCAGTAGATTCCAAGGCCATGAGAGCTAGATTCCCAAAAGGATGTTCACCACCATGTTGACCATCACCAGCAAATAATTGCTCATTACCAGAGAGATCATCTGGTAAACTGCTCCAGTCAACAATACCATGGGGTGAAGAAGCTGTGATGAGGTTGTGATTGAGATGATTGAGATTGTAGAGGCTCAGGTAGGGCTTGAGGTTGTTGTGCATTAGGAACTTGAACCGGATTTGGGTGTGGCATGTAATAGCAGGGATATGGATATGACATTGGACGCTGAGGGACAAAATATGCAGGAGATATAGGTTGTGAATGATGACCAGAACTAGCAGGATGTTGCCCTCTTTTGTGGACTATTGCTTGGAAAAGTCATAAAGGGTGTAGAGGAGTTAGATCCAGATGATCTACACTCTCTTGCAAAGTGTCCAAGCCTGTGGCATTTGTGACACCTCAACTTACTCTTGTCAAAACCAACTTTGGTTTTGCCAGAGAGTCCTGGAAATTTCCTACCAGTTCTCTTGTAGAACTCTTGAGATCTGATATTAATCAAGGCCATTTGGCTCAGAATATCCATCTCTTCTAAGTCATCATCAGCAATACCCTTTAAATCATCCATAATGAAACACAAATTGTCACTATTACAGTCTGACTGACTGTCAACACTAACAAATGCATGATCTGAACCGTTTGAGGAGAAATCTATATGCTCATCATAATTGCTTTCTGATGCAGCATATTCTAACTCATGACCAACCAAGGCAGTGTTCCCTGGTACAAAGTCATCAGTGAGCTTTCCTGATGATGCCAGTTTCCTTTTCTGCTCTATCTCTCTTTCAAATGTAAGTAGTTTCCCATGGAGTTGGGTGAGAGATAGACTATCCAGATTTGCACTGGAGCGTAGGACAATGGTGTATGTGTCTCATCTCTCAGGCAGTGATCTGAGGAATCTGTTGTTCATCTGACTATTAGTGTATTCATGTTTGACCATTTCAGCTCAGAGATCAAATAGGAAAAACGCTCAAACTGTTGAGTCAGTGACTCACCCTTCCTATGAGAGAATGTCTCATATTGTTGGGCAAGGATTTCTCTGTTGTTTGCTAAGACCTCATCTGTTCCACCAAATTTTTCCTTCAATGCATTCCAAAGGTCATGAGCAGTTTCATGATGCATAAGCCCAGAATAGATTTCATTCGGCAGTGCCATGGCCAGAATTCCATGCGTTTTAGCATCAATCTCAAACAGTTTTCGATCCTCATCTGAGTATTGTTCCTTCTTCTTTGGAACCATTTGGTTGGTTTCCGGATTGTTCACCATAGGCTTGTGTGGACCATGTACCACAGATGTCCAACAACCTGAACTGTTAACAGACAGGTGATGAAGCATTCTTCGTTGCCATATGTTATACTCAGTCCTAACCAGCATCGGAGGCTTGGTTGAGGAACCGGTATTGTGGGACATTAGAAGGAGTAGTCATTCTCAGATTCAACCAAATTCAATTAAGTTTAACTGATTTAGTGCAAAACACAACAAACTCAATATGAACCAAGAGAAAACTCAAAGCAGATAAACGAAAGCAGCAGAAATTCAATGATCTATAACCAATTCTTGCAAATATGCTAATTCAATAAAACTTAGATATCGAATAGCAGTTTCAATGATCAATTGTTAGATCGATCAATGATTAACCTTGCTCTGATACCATTTGTTAGGATCAGTGATCTAAGTTTGATTAATTAGAGAGTATTGCAGCGGAATTCGAACAACGAATTAAACAATTCACAAGAACACAATTGATATTCAATGTAACAGTAAATGGTTATAGAAAAAGAGAATTCTGCAAAAGAGATATTTCATTCATATGCTTTCGTGGTGGCTCAATGTCACACTTTACAATTAGGTCAACATTCCTTATATAGGATATGTGACGTCTGCTGATGTCACTTGACAGTGACATCTACAGAATTATTCAAACTACTGAAACTATGCAAACTACTGATTACATCTCAGAGAATGCTAAGTACAAGAAACATAAACTACTGAAACTAAACTACTGAAACTATAACTACTGAAAAGTAAATTACAAGTACTGAAAGGAAACCATCACAACTACTGAAGATGATAACTTCAGCTGTTGTGACAACTACTGATCACTTTGGTCTTCAGTCTTTGTCTTCAGTCTTTGTTCTTAAGACTTTGTTCTTCAGACTTTGTCTTCAGCTGATAGCTTTAGATTTTGTCTTCAGTACTTTACTTTCAGACTTTGTCTTTAGTAGTAGTCTTCAGTTCTTGTCTTCAGACTTTGTCTTCAGACTTTGTCTTCAGACCTTGTAATCAGCTGATGTCTTTAGCTGTGGTGATCTTCTTCAGCAGTTGTAATGTTTGTGGGACTTAAAGGTTTTTCTGATCAGGCTCATTAGTTCTTTTGGTCCAACACATAGTAGTGTCTTCCAAAGGTTAATGGCTTTGAAAGAGTAAGTACTTCCGAAGCCAGTTATACTTCGGAAGAGACTGGTTCTTCCAAGGCTTGGAGACTTCTTCTTTTCAACATACTTCGGAAGTGGTCTTCAGCTATTCTTCTAAGACCTGAACTTCGGAAGTATACATTGACTTCGGAAGTAGAGTTCTGTCTTCGGAAGTTGATCTTTCACATTGTCTTTGGAAGAACTCTACAACCTTCGGAAGTTCCATGCTAAGCTTCGGAAGCCTTTGCCTACAGCACCAAAATTATCTAAGTGACTTAGTTTTGGTTGCAATAGCCTTCTTCTTGATCCAACAAGACTTCTTCCAAAAAGAAAGAAGCTTTGGAAGATGGTCATGCTGCAAAAGCTTCAACAAGCTCATCCTCCAAGAACAACCAAAGGATGGACTGGAAGATCAAGGAAGATGTTGCAGCCCAAACCTCTTCTTCAAAGACCTCTATTGAACCCCCATGCATAACATTGGTTCAATTATGTCACTATATTTGGAAGAACCCAAGACCAGCAAGGCTTGGGCTTCCAAAAAAAATTAACAAACTCATCTTATGTGCAGGGACATCCATATGACAAGAACAATAATGTCTGGATTCTAGACAGTGGATGCTCTAGGCACATGACAGGGAACAGATCTCTCCTTCAACAGTTTTAGAACTATTAATGGAGGTCATGTCCAATTTGGAGGTGAGGCCGGAGGATATATTTCTGGCAGAGGGAATATATCCAATGGTAAATTAAAGGTTGACAAAGTTCACTTTGTCAAACAGCTTGAACACAATCTGTTAAGTGTTTCTCAATTCTGTGATCAAAAGCACCAAATTCTTTTCACAGAACATGAGTGCATTATCCTAAAACCTGGGATGACAATTCCTCCGGAATTGGTGCTTCTTAGATCTCCCAGGAAAGGAGATATGTACAAGCTAGATATGAACAATGCTTCCCCAATGGGTGAAGTACCATGCTTTCTTTCCAAAGCTGATAGTGATGAGTCAACAGTATGGCATAAACGTATGTGTCATGTAAATTTTAAGACAACTAATAAATTGGCTAAAAATAACTTGGTACATGATTTGCCTAAAAGGAGTTTTTCTGCAAAGATAACTGTGTTGCATGCCTAAAAGGGAAACAACACAGGACATCACACAAATCCAAATGTGTTAACTCTATCCCTACTCCATTACACTTATTGCACATGGATCTTTTTGGTCCCACAAGTATAATGAGCATTGGAAGGAAATCATATTGCCTTGTGATAGTTGATGATATTACAAGATTCAACTGGGTGTTCTTTTTAAGAACTAAAGATGAAACTGCTGAAACACTAAAATCTTTTATTCTTAAAATAGAAAATCAAATTGAACGCAAGGTTAAAATCATTAGAAGTGCTCAAGGGACCGAGTTTAAGAACTTTGTTCTTGACTCATTATGTAACTCAAAATGGATTGCAAGACATTATAGTGCTACCAAAACTCCTCAACAAAATGGTGTTGCTGAGAGGAGGAACAGGATACTTATTGAGGCTGCTCGAACTATGTTAGCTGATTCAAAACTACCTCTAACATTCTGGGCAGAGGTAGTCAGCACTGCATGCTATGTGCATAACAGAGTTCTTGTATTTAAGCCCTATGGAAAAACCCCTTATGAGCTATGGACCAAGAGGCCACCGTTCATTGGCTTTCTAAGGTCCTTTGGCAACAGGTGTACCATACTTAACACAAAAGAAAATTTTAGCAAAGTTTGTTGAGAAGTTGGATGATGCTATCTTTATTGGGTACTCTTCTAGCTCTAAAGCTTATAGAGTATACAACATTAAAAATAAACAATTTGAGGAGTCATCCAACATAGTTGTTAATGAGCACACTCCTTGTGTTAGGGGGAATGGCCCTGATCATATCTTTAATTTAGAATTGTTTCCAAACTATTTTAAACCTTCTTATGAGAATGTTTCAGTTGAAACAGGAGCTTAAAATGATGTTGAGGCTACTGCTGATGATCAACTGTTTGAGCTTCCCATACCTAGTCCAAATTCTCCAAGAGCTACTATAAATGAAGTTTCCACCATTCATAGATCTGATAGCTTGACCATATCAAGGAATAGTGAAGCTTCTACAAGTGAATCACTTACTGAGCCTCAAAGCTCATTAGGTGATCCACCACAACACCAGGTAGAAGGAAGTAGTATTTTGAAGGAACAGGAAACTGTTAATACTACTTCACTACCAACCGTTGATGATGTTTCTCACTCATTCAATCAGTCCTCATTAATGATTTGAGACAGCAGCTGGACAGAGTGTTCCAGTTCCTGAGCAGAATATGTCCAATCTGGATCTATCTCTGCAACTGGAAGTAATTCCTCGCCTTAGGATTCATAACACTCATCTGCTAAGAACATCATAGGGGATGTCACTAAGGTGTGAGAACAAGAGGACAGACTCATCATGGGAATGTCTGCTTGTAATCATGCTTTCTATCCCAGATGGAACCCAAGATGGTAGAAGATACCTTAAAAGATAGTAGTTGGCTTGAATCGATACAAGAGGAGCTGCTTCAATTCAAGAAACAGAAGCTATGGAACCTATGTCCGCTACCATCAGGTCAAGTACCAATAAGCACTAAATGGGTTTCCAGAAACAAGAGAGATGATAGAGGCTTGATCATCAAGAACAAAGCAAGACTTGTAGTTCAAGGATACACACAAGAGGAAGGAATTGATTATACTGATGTCTTTGCACCGGTTGCAAGACTTGAGGCAGTTAGGATCTTCCTTGCTTATGCTGCATCCAAGGACTTCACTGTCTATCAACTTGATGTCAAGTGTGCCTTTCTATATGGGGATATAGATAGGGAAATCTATGTATGCCAACCTCCAGGATTTGAAGACCCACATCACCCCAACTATGTGTGCAAATTGGATAAAGCACTATATGAGCTACACCAAGCACCTAGGCTGTGGTATGAGACTCTGTCTCAGTTTCTTCTGAAGAATGGCTACACTAGAGGTACCATTGACAAGACTCACTTCATCAAAAAGTCTAGAAAGGACATCTTGCTCGTTCAAGTCTATGTTAATGACATCATATTGGTTCTTCGAATGACCAAATGTGTAAGGACTTTGAGAGCATTATGATGAAAAAGTTTGAGATGAGTTCCATGGGAAAAATGGACTTTTTCCTTGGAATTCAGGTGAAGCAAATGAAGGAAGGGTTCTTCATTAATCAATCTAAGTATGTCTCTGACATCTTAGAAAGATTTGAAATGAAGGATTGCAAGTCTGCCAAGACACCCATACCCAGAAACCATAATCTTTGTCCTGGCCTTGAGAGGGAGGATACTGATCAACATCAGTATAGGGCAATTATTGGTTCTCTGATGTATCTTACTGCTAGTAGACCTGATATCATGTTTGCTACTTGCATTTGTGCAAGATATCAGGCTAATCCAAAGGTGTCTCACTTAGCTGCTGTTAAGAGAATCTTCAAATACCTCAAAGGAGCACCTAAATTAGGTCTCTAGTATCCCAGAAACAAGGATTTTAATCTCTATGGATGCTCTCATAGTGACTATGGCGGCTACAATATTGACAAGAAATCAACATCAGGAGGATGTTGGTGGAAGGATCATCTCATGGCAATGCAAGAAACAATCCTGTGTCTCTACATCAATTACCGAAGCTGAATACATTACTGTTGCTAGCTGCTGTGCTCAACTGCTATGGATTCAGAATCAGATGTTAGACTATGGATTCAACTTTATGAGTACTCCTATCCATATTGACAACAACAGTGCTATCTCCATTACTGAAAATCCGGTGAAGCACTCCAATACAAAGCATATTGACATCAGGTACCATTTCATTAGAGATATTCATGAGAAAAATCTTATTAAACTAATCAAAGTTGACTCAAATGTGTATATGCTGATTTGTTCACCAAAGCTTTTGATGAGCAACGATTTAAGTATCTCATAACAGCTATTGGGATGATAAACATTGATTAGATCACCTAATTTGAAAACCTTTTAATATGTAATGTCTTCTGTCAATACAATTTAAGCCCTGTTACAAAAGATCTTTCTGAAAATTTCTAAGTGTAAATTTCTTCGGAAGAGAAATTAAACCTTGGAAGTTATTTTTATATCTTTCGTAGCATAATTTCTCAAAGGATAATTTTTCTTCTCGGAAGAGCTTGTGGTCTCGAAAGAAGCAATTGATTACATATCAGATCTACTTCCGAGGCTTACAAACTCTCATTCGGAAAGCAATACTAACCTTCAGAAGCAAAGTCTTTGCTTTGGAAGTAGAATTGTCTTCGGAAAACAAATTACCTTCGGAAATGTTTTACATTCGGAAGAAAGATTCTACTGTGTAACGTAAATCTCGTGGGCCCCACACTGTAAAAAGCAAAGATTTTTTGATGATGTGGGATTGTTTAACTAATTTTAACCTTACCACCACTGTCAATTGATCCACTAAACCATTATATCACCTTATCCTAACCCCCATTACCGCCTTCCCACCCTCTCTTAATAATCCCGACTATTCAATTTCATCTTCTTACTTGCAATTTTTACTACCCTAGAAATTTCTCTCCTCTCTAACTTCACCCAAGCTCAAAATCATCCACATTCACCTTTCTCCAATGGCACTTAACCTCAGCACAACCAAGTTGCACTTCTTGATTCTTCAAGAGATGCTGATTTCTCTGAAATCATCTTCTTTCTCACCCAATCACCTTACTACACTGCTCTTACCGTTAACCCCACTGTTTACTCCAACGACATGGCCGAATTTTAGGGAAATGGTCAAGACGAAACCCTAAATAGGATTCGTGTACTGAGGTCCAGCATTTGTGGACAGGAGCTGATCATTACTGAACAACTCATCAGGGAGCACCTTGAGCTTCATGATGAAGGAGCTCCAACTGAATTCCCTAAGGCAGGTTTGGACAGCACCTACATCCTAATGGGATATGGTGGAGACATAAGCAGGTCGACAGTCTACAAGTTCAACTTCTCCTACAACTAGAAGTTCCTCCTGCATGTTGTTCTCCACTGTCTGTCAAACAAGTCTCGGGGATGGGATCAAATCTCATATGAACTAGGATGCTTAGTTCATGGACTGGTGAGAGGCCTGCACTTTAATTACTCACGATTTGTGTTCACCAATCTGATTAGGAATCTACAAATGGAGAATTTCTATATGTATCCTAGATTCATTCAACACATCATCAACTCTGAGTTGGACCAGAGCATGCTTGTCTGTGCAGCTGCTCTGACTGTCGCCCACATGCGGCCTACCATCTTCAAGACCTTGAAGAAGGTGTCCACCAACTTCACTGGAAGGTACACTACTCTGCTTCCAGGTATGATTGAGCACATAGCTCCTGGTGACAACCCTATTCACCCTATAGGTGATGAACCCACACCAGCAACCACCACCACAATGCCAACATTGCCTTCTCCACCCATCACCATCACATATCAAAGACGCCCCAAACGAACCCTTGTTCAATCTACTCTGATTAAACAAGCCCCTCCTATTCAATCCAAAAAGACTAGAGTGGAAACATAGGCTCCCACTCAGTCTGAGGTCTCTCTATCCTTCTCTTTTGAGCTCAATATGGGTTTTGAGTCTCCTCAGTCTCAAACCAGGAGCCCGACACCCAAACCAACAGCCCTCAGGATAAGTATCTACACTCTTCTGAGCAGCCAACTAGGGACAGCCCCACCAAAGGCTCAATGCCTGTAGACATTGATCAAGGTCCGGGTGAGTAGGCTTAACCTCCCTATCTTTTATCGACCTTCTCTTCAAAACTGATGAAGAGATAACATCTCTCATGGCAATGAAGTTGATCTACAACACCCTCTTCAAGATCAACAGAGCCCGGAGAAATCCCTTATCTCTAGCTCCCATCAGCAACCTATAATTGAGGTGAGTCCCACTGATGTGGAGGGGACTCATGCAGATTTAGCTGCCACTACAGAAGGTGCTCAATGGACCTTGTGGACAGTGGTAACATATCTCAGACTGAATCTGCAGCAACCGAGCCCTTTGATGACTCTGAAATAGACATCACTGAGCACGGGAAACTAGGGTGCCAAGAAACCACATCTGGTGGTAAGGATGAACATACCAGGTATGTTACCTCATCTCCTCGTGATTCTTCAAAAGAAGATAAGGGAAGCATGCAACTCCTCATTCACGACCTTCTATCTAAAGTCTCAAACCTTAAATCTTTGGTTAGGACTTTAGAAGCAAGGTCTGCTACTCAGCAACTTGAGATTGACAATCTCAAGGCTAAACTAGCTGAGAAACATACAGAGAGGTCTGTTAGGCATGTACCTGTTTAGGCCTTATTGACTTCTTCCTCTAGCTCATCTAGCTCTCAAGATGATGCTACCAAAAAGGGGGAGAATGTTCAGAGACAAACACTTGAGGACCCATAATAGAGCCACACTTCAACTTCAGTTTCCTCTACTCCTATCATTACTGTGTCATTCTTCAGATTGACTCAAAGATGCTCAGCAATCTCTACAGATTCTTCACCAAGTTTCTATTGAGATCCTCCACTTATTAGCCAAGCCCAGATGTTGCAATGCTTTATTTCGGAGCTGAAGAGCTTCAGAGGCTGACTGCACCTTCTACCACTGTGGAAGAAGTTGGTCAATCTAAGATCCACGTGGAACCTAAGATTCATTTCGAAGGGGAAATGGGGACTGATGGCCCAACAACTGAAACAGTTGGGACAGAATCTGCATCTCCTCCAACTTCCAAAGCTGAAGTTACAGCCTCGGAAGAACAAGCTGAATCTTCCGAAGCTGAAATGGAAGTTGCGGAAGGACTGTTTAAGATGTCCGAGGAACTAATCATCACAGATGCAATCCTTGAAATGGCATCTGAGGTGAATAGCGAGGACTTTCTGAATCTACCTCCATCCCAGACACCATCTCTACCTCTCTCGCAATCAGAATCCACTCTCCAAGAACCACCACAGTCAGGCTCTTCAAAGGATAAGGGGAAAAGAAAGATGACTGCGGAAGAGCTTCAGGAAGCGGAAAATATTGAGAAACTTAAGAAGAAAGGAAGACTTCCAACTGAGAAGTTGCTAGCTGCCAGCACAAAAGTAGTTGCAGCCAATCAGGAGGCTGTCAACAATAAGAAAAGGGAAGAGATCATTGACCAGCTTATCTAAATGGGAGCTGCCAATGAAGAGACACTCCTGCTACCATGTTGGAGCATATATAGTCATATATAGTGTGTCTGTCGCTTGTCGAATAGTCTAGGCTTAATGTTATACACCTGATATGGTGTAAACACATAAAACTGGTCATTCGCAGGAGCATATGCGAATGAGACTCAGTCGTACGACTGAGCCATGCTAATGGACCAGCCGTGCAACTGAGAGATGCGATTGGGACATTCGTAAGACTGAACCATAAGAATGGTCCAGTCGGACGATTGAACCATACGCATGGTCCAATCGCACGAATGGGCCCAGTCGCATCTAATATGGGTCGAGGCCTATATATACCAGTTTTAATGTGTAGAAGGGTGATGGATTGAGAGGAAGTCTGCCCGGAGCCTAGGGCTGCCGGATGAGAGGGGAGATCATGCTCGATCTTTCCCTTGCCAAAAGTCTTGATTCTTATGTTGTAACGAGCTTGTAATCGTTAGGTTTTATCAATGAAACCATTCAATTATAGTTCGTGTTATTGTTTGACTTTGGTTTGTGCTGTTGTTTATCCTTCCGTCAAGAACATGCTCGGATGTTTATCGATCCGGTGAAAAACCAACTTCACATACCATTAGAGGAGTTGGTGAATCTGGAGAAGGCAACCCGGCTGAAACTTGAAAAAGAAGCTAGGTTGGCCTTGGAGAAAGAAGGATCAAATGGAGAAAGAAAGAAAGAAGGCTACAAGAGAAAAGACAAAGGAGAAGAAGAAGAGGGAGGAAAAAGCTAGGGTCACTGCAACCAGGAAGCTCAGTGAAAAGGCCTGGATGAAAGACTATCTTCGGGCCCATGGCTTTTCTGGAAGGCAGGTGGGTCCCATGTGTGAGAAGACACTCCAACGGATTGTCAGTGAAATCAAGGCTGACATCCACTCTTTCACCTCAACCACCCAAACTTCCCATCCTCCAACCTAAAACTCTCCCCAGAACCTCTGAACCTCAACCTACCCAACAACCATCCAAACCATCCCCTCAGCCTTCTCAACATCTTTCTCTTGAGGAGTTCAAGGTAATCAAGACCAAGCTCATCAACTGCACAACTCTGAGCAAAGTCTCATGTGATGAAGATTCTGTCAACATTACCTATGTTGATGGATCCTCTTGTTCCCTCACAAGAGATCAATTTCTTGATTTACCTAGAGAAAAACTGGATCAGGCAGCTAGACTTCTAGGCCTCAACTCAGATTCATTAAATGATGAAGAGAAGAAACTTAGAAGGAAACTAGTGACTCTGCTGGACACCAAGAAAGAGGACAAGATTCTCATTCAGTCTCTTGTCCCTAGAAAGAAAATAGTCCAGTGGAGGTTTGATGAAACTTCTCACAACTTTGTTTTGGAAAGGGAAAATAGCGAAGTCAATAGACTTAATGCAACCTCTCTGCTACACTCCAGCAGGTTTGATATTTTTGAGTTAGCAGAAAAGCCATTCTCCAATCCTTCCAACTCTGAAGCTGCTACACTCATCAGAAATCATCTCAGCAGCCTTCACCTAGCTGAGCTAACTACAAAGGCCAAGATTAAAGAAGAGTTGAGATTGAGAAGACAGGAAGACAAGGAAAGACCTCCTACTAAAGGCACTGCCTTTCTACAGATGGTAGAGGGTCCAGAATTGGAACCTATAGTTATATGGGAATATGATTACAGTTCCCATCAACTAACTCTTTTCAGAGGGCAACAACAGAGGGTACATATTATCCAAGGTGACAGACTGGATTTCCTTTCTACCAAGGATCTGTACAAACTTCTCAGCACCATATTAGGGAAGAACAAGGAGACAGACAAATATTTACTCTCCTTGGTGCTGAAAGTTTTGAGAAGCAAAAACAAGTGAAGTTTTGGTAGCATCAGCCTAGGGGGAGTTTGTTGGATCAAGAAGAAGGCTAATGCAACCAAAACTAAGTCACTTAGATAATTTTGGTGCTGCATGCAAAGGATTTCGAAGCTTAGCATGGAACTTCTGAAGGTTGTAGAGCTCTTCCGAAGACAAAGTGAAAGATCAACTTCCGAAGACAAAACTCTACTTCTGAAGTCAAGTGTATACTTTCGAAGTCAAAGTACTTACTTCCGAAGATCAAGTCTAAAAAGAAGAGAACAGAAGACAACTTCTGAAGTATGAAGAAAAGAAGAAGTCCTCAAGCCTCGAAAGAAGTAGCCTCTTTTGAAGTATAAGTGGCTTCGGAAGTACTTGTTCTTCCGAAGCCATTTAACATTCAAAAGACACTGCTATGAACCAGTGGACATAAGTATGGTCTCTGACACTCCAGTGCAGACCTCTGATACTGCATGGCGTTTTCTCAAAGGGCCATACAGTTGACCATACTTTATTCCACTGTTCACCTTTTTATGTTAGTACAAGTTACCAACTTTAGTTGGTGAGAAAAGGTAAGTCAAAGACATGTCTTGACTACCATATCTTAGATAAGACTTTATCTAAGATACCTTAAACTATAGCTTTGTAGTATTTGCTTTAGTTAGAGAAATCCAGCTGGTATCAAAGTATATCCTGCTGTAGGTAGTATTATATATAGTTTCTTATTGTAACTCATAAGAACACTACTTGTAAGAGTCTTGTATTATTGAGTTGAGAAGCAATATATATAAGTACCTTGAAAATTACTTCCTGTGTTCTTTACTACTTTCTATATTGTGATCAACTCTTACTGATTCTATCTTAATCTGAGTGTTGTTCTAGGTGAGTTTGAGAGAAAACAAAGTGTTAAATGACAAACATCGATCTTGCATATATATATATAATATATATATGTGTGTGTGTGTGTGGTGTGTGTGTGTGTGTGTGTGTGTGTGTGTGTGTTGTGTGTGTGTGTGTGTGTGGTGTGTGTGTGTGTAAAGTAGAATTTTCTTCGCGATTTGGGAACCTAAAGCAGTTGCTTTAGTTGTTTATACTATAAAGACACATTGTAACCAAATAAGAGGTGAACTTTGAATCATTCACCATATTTTTGAAATTTATTCATAAAGAGACTTCATCAACCATTAAAAGATGACTTTTAAGTGAACCATATATAATTCACCTATAACTGATTCACATATAGCCTATTAATGGAATCTTTAAAAGAACTACAAAACAACCTCTTAAATAAGTTTATCAAGTTTAAACTCATATTTATTACAATATAGAAATCAAATTTTACTTAATATAAACTTTTATTTCTTTATATATGTGTGTCTTTTGTGGTATGTGTATTGAAAATGTAGTGAAAATATGTGTTTTACCGGCCTTGGTCACAAATAATTATAGCTATATATGAGTTATATAATTAAATTTTTATGAGTTTGTGTTTTACTATGTAAGAGCATCACAATGAATCAAGTCGTATTTAAAATGGGGCTAGATGAATGATAAATAAATGCTTAAAGTTGAGTGGTTGAATTAAATATTCTTAAATTATTGTGATACCGGTCACCACATATTACATCATACTTAATGTTGATAATGTTATTAACCAGAGTTACACTTATTTTTTATTAATGTTAACAAAACATGTCATAGGGGAAGTAACAATTGTTAGTCCACCTTCATTACAATAACTCGTGAACCAAATCATTACCATTGATCTTATTGAAGTTGTATGAGATGTTGTTATGTGTTCACATTTTTATTTTACATGAGAATGATATTTTTGACATTTTTGCATCACTAAAAAAAGTTAGATTTTATATGATGGTGACAAGTGTCACCACCTAGATTCTCATCTATTTAAAAAAATTCCCATAAACTTTTTATACATTCATAGATTTTTTTATAATAATTTATTTTTTTTATAAAAAGTACACCTAAAAACTCATCATGTTTTTCTTCTTAAATGCATTATAGTCTTGGCCAAAAATAATTTTGGCCATAGTGAAGAACAGTTACATCACCGTGATGATTACATTTGTTGTAACGACCATTTACGATGTAACTACACCAATATAATAAACACTTGCGCTACAGGAATGGCATCGGTGTAAGGAGCAAAATACATTGATGTAATGATATTAAATTTGCACCGTTACATAAAACAAGAAATTACATATGTTAGTAAGATGAACAAGTATGATGTAACAGCACTATAACAAACACTATATTCTAACTACACTACATAAACAAACACTTACATCATTATAATAAACATTTATATCAATGTGATGAACAATTTATATGTAAAAACCCGTGTAACAAACACTTATACTATAACTACACCACCCTAACAAACATTTACATCAAACTTAACTCACTGTAACGACTAGTATAACAAACTCTGTTCATTTAAAACCACCGGATCAATGAAAAAAATCAAGCACACAACATAGAACAAATATATAAACAACATATGTATAACTAATTTCATCACAAACAACCAGATATAGCAAACAACTACAAATTGTAAGCTTTACATTATAAAACTATAATTTAAGAAAATAGACTAGATGAAGTATAGATGTAACCTGGGTTACTACATTGATGTGATAATGAGAAAAACCCACATGAACATCACTTTCGCAAAAATAATTGGGTTACTATACTGTGACAGGGGTATTACATTAACAATTGTCCTTATCTATAAAACCCACATGAACGTCATCTTCTCAAAAATAATTGCTCTTCGATCACTAACTTCATATCGTATGAAAAGAATATCGTCTGACGTATGTATGCTACTATGAATAAGCTTGCAAGTGCGCATGTACCTATTTGAAATCATCGCTACATGTAGAGAGGGTGGAGAAATCAAACGTGAATCTGACAATTAAAAACGAGAGACATCAAAGATCACCCTCGTCATGCCTGTCGAAACTTCATCTTTATCATTGAACCTTTTTTTACCGGTTGTCGACGCTTCATCTTCATTATTGAACCCTATGTGTGTATCATAAAAAGAAAATGTGTTTTAGAAAGAAAGAAAGAATTTATAAAATTATCAAGTAAAGTACAAAAGATAAAATGACTAAACTGGCCTAATGTGATATCTACCATCGATTTAAAATCTTGATTTTTATATATTAAATCAATGGTTGATATAAGATTAACAGTTTATCCCAATAAACATGAGTTAACATCCATTCCCTATCCTATATTAATCAATATATATGTTTTTTTACTTATAAATCTATGTTGTAAATCAAAATAATGACTTATTTTGTTACTCATTATTCTATTTCATGAATCAATGTGGACTTTAGATTCAACCTCTTAATTCTATTTAAATTTATATTAATCAAATAGATGTTTTGTTAGACTAATAAATATAACATAATTTTGTTTCAATAACCAAAATGAAATATGGACTTTTGCTGTGAGTAATAAGTATAAATGAACATTCTGATTCATTTAACTAAAAGTTGAAAACCATAATACTCATATACAAAAGGAGAGTCAATCAAACCATTAAAGATAAGAAATATAAATAATTTCTTTGACACTTAATCCTTTCTTTCCTAATCTTACAACACTATATCCCCAGTGAAACCTCGGGACCAAAAGCCATATTCAGCAGTAAACAATTCCAGTTCTTGTACTCTAGGAGACAGATGCGTTAGTCTAAGAGGAGGCAAGAAATATATTTTAAGGAAAGCGTATTGAATATGTGCTTCAAACAGTCAAACGTAGTTTACCTTTCCTTACAAAACGAATTGCACCATTCTATGGTGATACCTTTAGTAACAAAGAGAGAAGTTAAGTAACAAAGGTATTGATATTTCAAGTATTTTGTGTGATTCATGGTCGCTTAAAAGTAGAATAAGTGGATTGCGTTTTTGGGGATTGCTATATTGCCTCAGGCTATTTAGGATTCGATAGGGTTTTGATCGAGGTGCCTTTGCCTAGTTCAAGGTCCCTTTGCCCAATTCAAGGTCTCCGGTGTCTCTTTGTTCGTGACTAGATTCTCTTGAATGTTCGAAGAGGAAGAAACAACTGTCAAAGGCGATTGTGATGGTTTATTGGTGCGTTATTTGGAATTATAGAAACGACTCCATATTTAAAGAAAATGATGTCAACAGAAAGTCTTTTTTTCTATTTTATTATTCATTTCTAATATATGCTGTGTAAGAGCATAAATGACAAGGCTAAGAAGAATTGGGATGATTGGATGAAAAATCCATTATTATTCTTGTAATTGTCGATGAGATTGGTTAGGTTTCTCTAACCATTCTATTATATTATAAAATCTTTTTGTTGTTCAGAAAATAATAAGTAAAAAAAAGAAAAGAAACACACATGTTCGTTGAGCGTCACTTTATATATGATAAAGAAACTCGAGCTGAATGAATACGAAGTCAAAAACAATTTGTACGAATGATAGAACGAGTATTTTTTAAAAAGGGTAACTTTGTAAAATAGTAACCAATTTTCAAAAGTGTTTCAATTAAGTAACTCAAGTTTTAAAAATGTTCCAAATAGATCATTCATTTTTATATTGTATACAAATTAAAAGTCATAACATATTTTTTAGCATATTATACTTTTGGATTCAGTTAGAAAATATTTTTTTCTATCTTTTGAAGCTGATATAGAACGTTGACGTAAATTTTAAGCATTTTTTTTTATTTTTTTCATAATTAGCATGTTTTTTTTGTTTTTTTAATATAATTTTATATATTGAAAATTCTAACTCCAATGTCTTTTCCATCATTACTTCCTTGTCATAATAAAATTTGGTAATGACTCGATTTGATCGTTTGGAAGTCCAATTTGAGAAAAATATGTATGAGTGACTAAATTAGAACACTTTTGAAACTTAGTTACTATTCTGTGATATTTTTCCTTTTTAAAACAAGACTTACGTATGAAATGTGTTACAAAAATTTTCACACTATAGTATTACATGATACAAGATCCGATCGCCCATAACATATATACCCTTTTACCTAAACCATTCATGTAATCATGTGTGAATTTACGTTTTATTTTTTTTTATTTTATTTGTATCTTTCTTTAACCTTGAGTAATATAGCAATCTCCTAGTTCATTGACTTTTTAGTTTTTAGTATTGTATTTCCTTTCAAGTATAGATAGCAAGATTTTTGCCATGCGTGAGGTTTGAATCTACAACCAAAAGACTAAGACTTATCTTTTACCATCAAGCCCCAGCACCCAACCATCCCAACAGGAGTTTAAACAAGTTAAGGGGTATGAAACCATCCCAACAGAAGTTCTAACAAGCTAAAGGGTAGGGTCACTGTTAATTAAGTACCTAACATGTATTATACGACGTTAGTGATATTGAAATTACAACGACCACTATTAATCAAGTGATATTGAAATTACATGATTTAAATTTACCAATACTCAGTACCATATCGATGCCACTACCATCCTTATCTATGTTTTTATATTAACATAATTTCATATGATCATGACCGTGTTCTCGGACACCACATTTGATTTGGTTTGTTTCTAATGTGATAACAACCGTCTACATGTAACGAAATACAACATTGCATTGTAATGTTTGATGCCTTGTTCTAAAGGTTCAAATACCAGTGGTGTTACAAATAAAAACCTCTTCAGAAAGGAAAAAGACTGGTTGTAAACCTATAGAAACTCAGGTTTTCACAGCCAAGAAAGTTTTACATAACTACAAGAAAATCTAAAACTGACTAGCGTTGGAAATAAGAATGTTGGCAAAGAGCACATATATGATAAGTGCAATAATAAAAGATATGTGATAGATGGATGCATATATGTCAACAACATGCCAAAACACAGAATTCTTACAATCAGATCCTGATGGACTTGAACATAAGAGTCGACGTCAATATACCGAAATTTGAACATGTTGGGTTCTGACAGTTGAGATGCCAACTACCATGATCCCTCAACACCAACTGTTGAATTCTGAAAAGCAGTGAAATTCCAGAAAGTCTTGAGAGAGTAAGGCTGGGAGACGGTCAAACCTTCCTCTGTAATCTTTGCTATCTGTAGATTTAAATATCTCTATAAGATCATTTCAGCATATATATAAACCAATTTTAAGACGAGAACAATATAGTTCTTGGCAGACTTGGTAGGAGAGAGAAAGAGGCGATTATGCCTTGTGTGGTAACATAACCGCTTTATGTATTAAAATTAAAGCAATAGATTCAACTATTTATATGATTATTACATTTTTCTACTCCAAAGTATTTTGTAGTGAATGGTCCTACGTATATAGAGATAGAGATATCTATAAGCATAGAAGTGGCTCTTTCAACTCATTTACTTATGAATAGGTTTAACTTGCGATATGGCGAAACAAGATAGGAAACAAGCTTTGAGTTAAAGGGTCATAGTTACTCAGAGTGTATTAACAATGCGCAAAACTAAGTAAATCATGTTGTTCAAAGGATTATAGTACTATTAAAGTAGTACAAATCTATTGATCATATTTGACATGTTCAAAAGATTATATTATTATTATAGTAGTAAAAATCTATTGATCATATTTGGCATGGTAATTAATCGTACAAATGATAATTTGGACAAAAGTGTTTAGTCAACCCAACCAACCCATCCCATTCAGCACATACCAAAACGTACATGTTTTGACCCATTCTCATTTGCCACTTACAATCGAAATATTTTGCTAGTGTTACAAGTGATTTATTTATGTAATGAGGTCTACATTTCCATATGTACATTCTATTCTATGTAGGAAGAGAAATGTAGTTGGATGGGAGGGGGGAGGGGAGTTATATGATGAGACTCATCCATGTCAATTAGACCTCTGATCAACTTCATTGAAACTATGCAAATAATTTTGTAAGTGATAAAAGCAGTTTAATAATGCATTACCAGTGATGAAATCCAAATAAATGTCGACTATGAATGTATTGAATTAGGTTATTTTGCATCTCTCAAGAAACGAATCAAAACAGGCCAAAGTTTTTACAACATGTGTTATCTTCTCTAATAAAAGCAAAATAACTTTTGCCACATGTTATGTTCTCACACCCATTTTGTCATATGTCATCAACCATTTAATTATGATATAAATTCTAATGATATTATTTATATTCTTTTCAAATTATAAAACATATATTTTGATGAATGGAATACATGTTTTTTTTATTAAAACACAATTTGTTCAGAAAAAAATTATAAAATAAGAAGTTTTTTAATACAAAGAACTATTTTTATAACAAAAATCCATTGTTTAAATAGCAAGTTTAATTATACATAATTTCAATCATATGTTACATCAAAAAAATATATTATAATTTCTAAATAATAATTAATTTAATATTTTCATTCTACCTGTGTACTACACAAGTTTCTAAACTAGTATGTAAAATAATATAGTTCTTGACAGCTACGTTTTTAAAATAATGTAGTTTTAAAAATCTTCTAAATACCTAAACCAAACAATTAGGTTATTACAATAATAACATATTTTTTAAAATAACATTTAACACAAATCATTTATTTAATAGTTTTGAAGTAGGTGTTGGGTGTAGGCTTCGGGTGAATTAGTTTAAAGTAATTGGGCTCAGCCGCCCAAGTTCTGTATGAGCCCAGTTTAGTTAAAGTGTTAACTAAGGGATTAACACCAATTGTAGCCTATAAATATATCTCTTTGTACTTGTACTCATTATCACTCAATAAAAAGAAAAATTCTAGTTGCCCAAAAAGGATGTTAGTTGCACACCGTAACCAAACCTCTATAAATCTCTTGTGTCACTTTATTATTTACTGTTTCCTATTTGCATGTTCTTGCTCTTTGATCCTAACAGTGGGATTAGGAATATGTTTGTGAGACCTGTTTCCACCCCAACTATATTTTGCCACATCTAGCAGTAAGGGGCTAAAGGGCAGATAAACTACACATAAGAAGCTCACAAGGGTTGGATGAATGAAGTCTAATATATGAATTATTGGTTATTATGAACCAGCTTAAAAACTTATAACCATCACCTGAATCTTGTTGACAGCAGACCTATCACGGTATAGAAGGTTACGCATGCATTTCTCCAATAATTTGACACCCTCCTCAAAACTCAAGTCCTCCCTCCATTCCTCACGAAGTATTGGGCGGGCAAGGTGATTTCCAAATCCAGTCGCAATATGATCATCCTCAAAATGTACACCAATCATGCTAACCTGCACATCAATATTATCTACATCAACAGCTACCACGTGCTATTTGGAAAGGGATGACTTCTTGTAATGCTAATAACAGAAAAAATAAATAAAAAAAGGTCCTAACGATCCAAGATACTTGTGCCCATTTTTCACTCCACCAATTACTAGTGAATTCCATAATGGATCAAATTTGTTGCGTCGATTGTACATCACCCGAGTTAAATAATTGTGAACCTCTTTAGGTCCAAGTGAGTTCCCATCATCCCACATATTGTCATGCAAGCTGTATAAAGTAAAAAATCACAATTTGCAACTCAAAGATTTTAATTTTCATTTAGAAGTAGAGGTGGCGACTTCAACCTATTAAATCACATGTTAGGTTTACCTCAACAGGTCAAATGGTATGCATAAACCTTTTATGTGTTAACTCATTTCATTCACAAAAAATATATTATATTTAAATAAACATTGTTTGTAATCATGTTTGGCATAACAATATGTACAAAAATAATTAATAATTATTGACAAGGAGTGTTTAACATCAACCAATCAGTATCAAAATTTTCACATTTATGACCCAAACCCATTTTTACACGTCACCCAACATTTGAAAAGATCCCGACCGGGAACAATCAATTTTTTAGTGAAACTAAGACAAATGGATCAATTGTTTTCAAGTATTACTCTTAGAATATATGTATCACTTTAGATGAGTTCATCAAGGTACTTCAGGATTTCTTGGAAATCACTGATTTCACCACTTGCTCCGATAAGAGAATGTTTGCCCACTTGCTTTATTCGCTCCACATTCTTGTAGCGAATGGTGGATCCATATGACCCTGTGTATGTAAAAGTCAGAAAACAGTATCACCAGAATCCAGTAAACGTGATTCCGATACTGTTGTTCATAATTAATAATTATTTGAGCTGGTATTTTTACAAATTGCAATCAGTTGCCTCCACAACCTGTGATGGGGTTGCTAATTACTTCAAAATTTGAAGGTAACACAAATGGAAACAGTTACATTGTTCCGAATGTGAATTTCTCCATATTTTTCATTCCAGCTATGAGCATGTATGTACAAATGATAAATGAAATTCACATGTTTCAGATGACTTGAGCAATACTAAGGGGTTATGAGATGATAGTAAAGTTATGAGATACTCAAGTTTATGTACTAGAAAGAATGATATGTTCAATCTTCTCAATTACATTACAGCAACAGATGATAAATTTGCAAGTTGTGCTTGATCCATATATGTGAGAATGAATAGAGATATATTAGATACCCTTGATAATGTTAGAAGTTAATCCTAATTGTGGTCATATGTGGAAGTTTAGGGGGGAGAATCATCAAGAGTCTAAAGATAGGCTTGTTTTATTTAATAATTTTTAATTAGATTTATTTAAGGTATTAGTATTCATGTATTGGCCGTGAATGGGCTGTCATTCAGCTGTGTTTGAGTGGAGTTTTCATAGGTATTAAGGTTAGGATTAGTATAAAAGAAGGTCATGGTCTAAGAGTTTTGTGTGTGGTTTTTATTCAATAAAGGAAAAGAGTAGTGGGGTGTTTTCCCACAAAAACACTGCTGTCTTTGTGTTTCTGTGACCAATTGGCTAACAGATAACCTGTAGTATGTAATATTGCATCACAGGAATATACATACACACATATACATATATGCGTATACAAACACCCACAAATATATAACATATTAATAATCAGATAATGCAAACATACTAATATTCATACAACATATTGCTCTTGGTTTAAACTTATGCAGTCAAATACTTCACGAGGCAAGTCTTAGAAGTTAAAGAATTCAACAATTGTATGAGGTTATAAAAAGTTATCTAACCTCCCATGTCAGCAGCCATGAGAATTCCATCCTTGTATTTGATCCCAATGACAGATGTACCAGTCACATATGGATACCTGTTTCAAAGATCAACCATCAACTTGTGCAACATACACCTTCCACTATGTACAAACACTAATGACTTTTTAATAAAAATAATAGCAGTATCCAATAAATGATTGATATGAAAACTCCATATCAAATTGAATTGCAAAGTACTAGGCGTGGTTTTAAAGCCAAAGTTGACATTTATTATTGGAAACCCAAGAAACATAAAAATTCAAAGCAAAATAATAATAAAAACACAGCATACGGCTGGTTTCAGCAACTCCAGATCAACTTGAATTGGGCTAATAGTAAAACCACTACACTTTCTCATTTTTCATGAAAAAGCCCCTCAACGTAATTTTGGTGTACTAAAGTCCCTCCACTCGTAAACAATACTTCTAATACTCACTAAACAAACTTTTGTATATTAAAATCCCTATACTTGTCTAAAATGCACTTACTTGTGAATTTCTTTTGAGTTGTTAACTCTTAAACAAGCTGATAAAGTGAGAATCAATATTTTTGCTAAACGAGTGTATACCATCTTATTTTGACCAATTAAGAAGTTAACAAGTCATTATTTTACAAATAAGATTCACAAGTATGTGTATTTTGGACAAGGTTCGGGACTTTAATATACAAAAGTTAATTTAGTGTAGTGACTTTTCAGTGAATTTTTTTACACGTTGAGGGACTTTAATATGCCAAAAGTCAGTTAAAGGGCCTTTTTTCATGAAAAATAAGAAAGTATGTTGGTTCTTTATGATATTAACTCTTTTGAATTTGAAGGGTAAATTTATTCAAGAATGCAAAGTGCACGTCTCAGGGGTGACTCGATAATAAAGCTTCTAAACAAAGATTATATGTATATAAGATATATATAATCTTTGCTTTAATATAGAAAGAGAGAGAGCTTTGAAAAGCATGAGGCCTACACACACATGTGCATAATAAACTAAAGAACTTGCATTAATCAAAGAAAACTTAGTTTGAGGGGAAGTACATAACATGAACAGTTTAGAAAAATTGAAGTTAACAAGGTATGAACTAGATAAATTTCCATTTTTATTATTAATTATAATTTGGATCTGGGTATAATGTATTGTTTGCATTTAATCCGTTAGTAAAAGTTCGCAAGGAAAAAAATTATTTGTATTGATATACTAAAAGGCCTTGTTAAAAAAACAAAGAAAAAATGAATTTGAAAACGGTATATTTCCGTCAAGGAATCTTATACAGAAATACATGTATAACCTTAATTAAAAAAACGTATTATTCATAGAAGATTTGATAATGTTGATATGTATTTTAAAGTTAGCTTAAGGCCCCTAATTGGCATGAGCCAACCCTGGCACATCTATTAAAATGGCAACGCAAAGACAACTTTGGCCTGCTAACCCTACTACTAATGAAAAGCCCTACCATATTGACTATACATAAAGAGGCAAGGCCCAAAATTGAGTTTGTGTCTTCTTGTAAAATGTTTTATTAAAATGTTGAAAACTTAGCTTCTACTTCATATTTTTTTATAGCTAACATCAGATCTATATCCTACATGTTACACCATGAACGTAGATAATAGAGCTAAAAAAAGTACATACTGAGTCCTCTGAGAATCGCATTTTGGGGTCAATAAAGTATCCATTTCCTGCATAATACAAACCCGAGAAAACGATCAAAATTAAGTGATAGCAAACAAGTTGATAACCTATGATCTGATTGGAGGTGAAACAAAATAAACAGTCAAATTATCCTCAATTATTTCAGAGTTTTAATATTAGTATTAACGGATCTACAACGGTATCAGTGTACATATTGCTTTGGGAGTGCTAAGTACAATTAAGTCGTAACAGTAGAATTTCAATGCGTATAATTTCTCAACTACACATCATTAGTGGTTTAACCACTTTGCTGCTTACTTGCCTAGGTCCAAGTAGTCTACATTTACATTCATTTTCTGCATCTAAAGTGCAGCAAGAAACGAAGATGTAACCATGTATTACATGATGTGACAGTGAATAAAGGTCTACGCAACAAACTGGAGCATGTTGATTGGTGGAAAATTATATATTTTTTTTGTTCCATTAAAGTCGCAACATTCCCATGCTCCATCAAATTTACCAATATCATTCTTTTAATAAGCCCTCATCATTACCAATAAATTGATTCTATTGATTTTGAGTTCACAAGTACATCTATTTTCTCTACGTCAAAAAGTACATTAGATATTTTACATGTAATCAAAGTATCAAACATATCAAGGCAAAAGTTGATGTAGTGATTTGGGCACAAAATACTACACTATTCCAAATGCTACAATTCGATTCTAGATTACCTGAAATATTACAACATTCTCTTAAAGAGGTTATAAAGATCACTCTCTCCCCAAATAAGCATGATTCCAACGTTAATATCAGATAGTAGAATAGCACTGTGACTAGTTTCATGCTTATACTCTCCTGTTCTATTAGAAGGACCAAATATATTATTCCAGACACAGAAAAAGTACTGGAGAAGCACTTGCACTTCAAAGAGACTAAAATACACACGGAGGAGATCTAATCACTCATAAACGTGGGATCAGATGAATCGATGATAGTATGCTAACGGAAATCAAACATGTTACAGTCATTCTAGTTAGAATAGGAGAACACAAACAAAATGCATTTGATCAATCGTTAATATACCTGAAATTGATTAAGCTGAAACACGTTGTGCTGATCTTTATCTTCTTCCTGTTCGAACAACAATTAGAATGAATATTGAAGAGGCACTGGTAGGAAAGAATTAAGCAGACGATAAGCTTCTGTTCTAATGGAGGAGATGAAAACGTTACAGGTGTTTTAGGTTTTGTTTGATTAAACATTAAAGAGAAAGCTCGACTGTCAACCAACCCTAATTAGGCAATGGTCTAGTGACGCCTTCACAGGTTTCTCCACCAGCCACGCTCTCTTCCTTTAAGACTACTTCTTCTTCATTCCTTTCTTTGCGTCTCTCTCTCTCTCTCTCGACTCCCTCCAGTCTATATCCATCTAACTAAACCCTAATCCGACCCACCACAACGGCATCCACCGAATACCACACACTCCGGCCAAGCCCTCATGATTTGTTTGATTTTCATAATTTTACCAAAAAACAATGTAGAAAGATGGAATCAGTCAGGGATAGAAATAAAAATTCAACCCGTTCCTTCTCAAGATAAAACGTCTATCCGCTATGTGTTCAGTGGATTGACATGTGCCATGCTAACGATGATCGAGAGGATGACACATGTCATCCTAGGGTAACTCATATTTGATAAGAAGGCATGTGATGTTGAAGTGGGCCAACACATGGCAAATTTTGATTGGCCGTCAAAATTTTGATCTGCCATAGATTGGTGGGACTATGACCATCCTGGGTAGTAGTCTGTGATCGTAAGGTCAACTAGACTATATAAGAGTACATAATTCTGACGAAAAATGCATCTTTTTAATATCCTTTACACATATATGCTTTATACCCCTAGTATACCCGCTTACGCCAATATATTACCATGAAAAGCTTAAGGATCCTTGGTGGTGGTGGTGCTATTCGAGGTTCTACAAATATTAATTTTGTGGTTCTAGCTCATCGATTAAGTTGAAAATGTTTATAAAACTTCATTTACATGTTATTATCTTACGTGTATAGATGTTTATGTTAGGATCGTGTACTTGACGAATACTAACAGATTTACGCGTATACCGAATCAAATAGTACGGAATCCTATTTGATTGGTGATCCAATCAGTGAGAACGCACGTAGAATCAATTAAAAATTGAATCTAAACATTAAGAACGATTAGCAATCGATCTACTGCGATCTATGAAGTTGGAACATGTTGCTAGAGGTCTCTGGACGGCTAGGGTACGTGTAGGTATCGTAATCTTCAAAGTGTCCCGTTTTTCCACGAATTAAGTGGTATTTATAGGTTAGGGTTTATCAATCGGGTGACTGGACCATTAGCATGGTTCAGTCGTGCGATTGAGTCATGTGGTTGATCCATTCGCACGATGAGTGTCAGTCGTGCGACTGAGTCAATCTCATGTTACAATCATGCGACTGATCCAGTCTCCTGGTTCATTAGCATGAAGTTGTTCATGCGTATGGTCTATTAGCATGGGCCAATCGCATGAGAACTTCATATGATTTAGTTTAACATATTTCTTAATTATCATTTAATAAAATTTATGCAAACAACCACAAACCTATATAATTAGTTCAATAAGCGTTAACCTACTAATCAATGAAATAATAAACATTATAAGCACAACCACACATTGTATTTCATTAAGTACACATTCAATTACATATGTGTAAGACAATAAAGACATTTTACATTAAGTTCAAAAACTAGGGACACATGTATCTACAAACTACCCTTGGACCTAGTTTCATCTAATGTCTTACATCTTCATAAGCTCCTCATACTTCTTGTACTTCTTCTCTTATGACTCTTGCATGTATTTCAAAAGCAAAACAGAGTCGTATCACATTCTAAAATTGTAGAGCTTGTACAATATCTTGTGAGTCATAGAACAGTGGCCACATGTATAATGTATAGACATCATCAGCAGACAAGTTAGTAAGCCACATCGGGTCAAACATCCTGATGGTTTCCACAACATTCATTACAAAATAGCTTGTTCGCATTACAATGCAAAAACATTAATCAAAATAATGTCATCCAAAAGAGCTAAGTAGCTTCACGGTGTGCCATCCTCAGCAAACATTACCTGCCAACTGGAAAACATATAAAAAGTCAGCGTTGCTGAGTGAGTTCTAGTTTTATTACAAAACATACTTTACTTCATATAAAACCATTCGTTACTTTTACATGATCACACATCGTACTTACACATAGATAATATCATTATATCTTCTTCATTCATTCATTCGTTCATTCGTTCTTATGACTTTACTTGCGCATTGGACATCATCCGTACCAATACCATGTGCTACACCCCGGTTAGTCGTAGCTACCGGCCGAAGTCAATAAATGAACAGCTAAACGTATGCCACGGTACTAGGAGTAACCATCAGTCTTAGCTACTGGGCGAAGTCATAAATGAACAGCTAAACGTATGCCACAGTACTAGGGGTGAGCGGTAGAGGTTCTACATTAAGGGTCAATCACAAAGAAGGACCCGTTATCCGATGCGTGCAAGACGTTTCATTCGTTCATTAATGCATGCATTCAACATCGTGTTCCTCTTTCATTATCTTTCACTTTACGTTACATAATACTTCGTTCATTCCTCATAATAAGTAAAGCCATAGGAAAGATATTATTCATCATACTAAGGAACATTAACATGCATTCACATCACATCATACAGGGCAACATCATACATACATAACATGCAACATCATCATCTCTATGCCCTACATGCTGCTAAGGCCATATCTGCTATCTTACATGCTTATACGGGAAACCTTTACGTCAGAACTTACATCTGCACTTTCCCCCGAAAGTCAGAAGTCAATCTACACCTTCCTCGAGTACAACAGCCCTATTCGGGCGTATGGACACCCTTCAGTCGCATGGCCTCCATGCGGCTGAACACTATGCGAATGGACTCATGCGGATGAACACCTATGCGAATGAACATCCAGTCGTGCGAATGGACAATGCGGATGGACCTCATGCGAATGGGATTAATGTGGAAGAGCACTTATGCGACTGGACCTTCAGTCGCATGACCTCCATGCGACTGACCTTTCAATCGTGCGAATGGACCTTCAATCATGCGAATGGACCCCAATCGCACCTAATCGGCCGTATGGCCTCCATTCGGCCTCAAGTCGGTCGCCTAGCCCTAACTGATGCAGAATGTAGTTCATCCCGACTGCCGAGGGTTTTCGGCCTCCAAACTTATCTAAACCCATTTTAAGCCTAAATCGACCATCCTAAACCTTAGGAATGCATACCATAACACCATACAAGCACACGCACGCCCGGAAACATACACGAAACGCATCACACACATCACACCCAAATGGGTCAAACACATACACATACAAAAATGGGTTTTATGCTTTCCAGCCCCAAAATCGTTTGAAAACAAGTAAAAGTGGGGTTCTAGAACTCACACAAACGAGCACAACGTTAAGGGCTTCGATTGGCTTGCTTCACGACGATTTTGGCGACCCGAACCAACCCGAACCGGCACTTTTCCTCTTTTTCTCTTCTTTCTCTTTCTCCCTTTCTTTGGCTGATTTGTGAGTGTGGGGGAGAGGGTAAGGGCTACTCTCTCCCATATACTTCCCCTCACCCGACTTTCTTTCGTTGGCGAGTTGGTCCCTCGACTTTTGGACTTTATTTTTTTCTTTCCTCACCGGCTTCAAATAATAAATATTGGGTATTACAAGTCCACCCCCCTTAAATAGGTTTCGTCCCCGAAACCTGTTATTCGTCGAACAAACATGGATAATGCTGTCTCATTTCTTCCTCAGTCTCCCACGTTGACTCGGACCCTTCCTGTGCTTCCACTGTACACGCACAAGAGGAACCACTTATTTCGCAGCTCTTTTCTTTACGATCGATGATTGCCACTGGTTGCTCCACATAATTGAGCCTTCATCTATTTCAATGTCCTCCAGTGGAACAATCATGTCTTCATCAGCTATATACTTTCTAAGATGAGATACATGGAATGTCGGGTGAATCCCACTTAACTCATCTGGCAACTCCAATCTATAGGCCCCTCCCTACTCGAGCAACGATTCGGAAATGGCCTATATATCTTGGGCTCAACTTGCCCCGCTTTCTGAATCTGATAATACCCTTCTAAGGTGAGACTTCAACATAACCCGGTCACCACCTGGAACTCAATTGGCCTACGTCGCTTATCGGCATACGACTTCTGTCTATCTTTGGCTGCCTTCATGAAGGCTTAATCTTTTCAAGCTTCTCTGTCATAGCCTCGATTACCTCGACGCTCCCCAATTCCTTCTGACCAATATCACCCCAACAAATGGGTGTTCTGCATCTCCTACCGTATAGCATCTATATGGTGGCATACCAATGCTGGCATGATAGCTGTTGTTGTAGGAGAATTCAGCTAACGGTAAGTGGTCATCCCAACTTCCACGAAATCGATCACACATGCCTGGAGCATGTCTTCCAGTGTCTGAATGGTCTTTCTGACTGACCATCAGTTTGGGGATGATAAGCCGTGCTAATATGTAACCTCGTTCCCATAGTGCCGTGGAATTTCTTCCAAAATTTAGATGTAAAACGAGTGTCGCGATCGGACACAATAGACACCGGCACACCATGACGAGCTACAATTTCCTTGATGAACAGATCAGCCAACCTCGCAGATGAATACGTCTCGCGGATCGGTAGAAAGTGAGCACTCTTCGTCAGACGATCAACTATCACCAATGGCATCGTACCCTTTCAGAGTACGTGGTAGCTTTGTAATGAAATCCATGGTGATATGCTCCCACTTCCACTCCGGTATGTCTAGAGGTTGGATCTTCCATTGGCTTTTGATGCTCTGCCTTCACTTGTAAGCAAGTAAGGCACTTACTCACATACTCACGACGTCACGCTTCATACCTGGCCACCAAAAATCTTTCTTCATGTCTGGTACATTTTCGTGGCACCAGGATGAATGGAGTATCGATTCTTGTGGGCTTCATCCATTATCTTCACCCGTAGATCCCCAAAACGAGGAATCCACACACGATCGAATCGAGTTCTAACACGAGTGTGTTTTCACCCAATTCCCCAACCAGGCCTCTCATTCTTTCCGAGTTAAGAGATCTTCTTTCAATGCCTCATCTTGAAACTCTTTGATTTGCTTCATCACATCAGAGGTCATGATTAATGATAAGCTTTCACCGAATCGGTTCGGGCCTTTCCTTTCGGCTAAGGGCATCCGCCACCACATTAGCCTTGCCTGGATGGTAATGGATCTCGCAATCATAATCCTTATAAGCTCCAACCATCGCCTCTGCCTCATGTCAGGTCTTTTTGCTCGAAGAAGTACTTCAGACTCTTGTGGTCAGGGAATATGGTGCACTTCGTCCCGTAGAGATAGTGCCTCCAATCTTTAACGCAAAGACACGGCTGCTAGCTCCAAGTCATGAGTGGGAATTAACCTCATGAACTTTCAACTGCCGGGATGCGTAGGCTATAACCTTCCCTCTCTGCATTAACACGCACCCCAACCCCGAGTAGGAAGCATCAGAATAAACCACCAGATCTTCGTTTCCATCGGGTAATGATAGAACAGGAGCTTGAGTCAGTCTTGCCTTCAGCTCTTCGAACGCCTTCTCTTGAGCTTGACCCCATACAAACTTCACATCCTTTCGGGTCAACTTAGTTAGTGGAGAAGCAATCTTAGAGAAGCTTGGATGAATCTTCTATAGTAGCCTGGGCAACCCAAGAAGCTACGGATCTCGGTTGGCGTCTTGGTGACTTCCATTGCATAACCGCCTCCACTTTCGCCGGGTCCACCATTATCCCGTCAGGATTCACCACATGACCCAAAACTAAACTTCGCGCAACCAAAACGCGAACTTGGAGAATTTAGCATACAATTTCTCCCTTCTCAACGTCTCTAGACCTCTCGAATGTGACCGGCATGCTCAATCTCGCTCTTCGAGAAAAATCAGGATATCATCAATAAACACAATCACTGATTTATCCAACATAGGCCGACACACACGGTTCATCAGATCCATAAAAGCAGCTGGCGCGTTGGTCAAACCAAAGGACATGACACGAAACTCGTAATGACCATAGCGTGTGCGGAAAGCTGTTTTAGGGATATCTTGTTCTTTACCTCAACTGATGATAGCCAGACCGAAGATCTATTCTTGAAAACCAACTGGCACCCTGAAGCTGATCGAAACAAATCATCTATTCTCGGTAAGGGGTATCGGTTCTTCACTGTCAATTATTCAGTCCGGTAGTCAATGCACATCCTCATACTACCATCTTCTTCTATACAAACAGGACTGGAGCACCCCAAGGAGAGATACTCGGTCTAATTAACCCCTTATCAAGCAACTCTTGCAACTGTTCCATTAACTCTTTCATCTCCGTCGGAGCTAACCAATAGGTGCCTTGGCAACAGGTTGGCTCCCGTATCAGATCAATCTGAAATTCAATTTCTCTGTCAGGTGGTACCCCTGGTAAATCTTCTGGGAAACGTCTGGAAAGTCGCACACAACGGTACATCGGCAGTTGTGGTGTTGGTGCTCTACATCCTTTACATAAGCCAAGTAGGTGCTACATCCACGCTCATACACTTTTCCGCCAACGCCATTGAGATCACCTTCGGGATCGTAGTAACCGATCACCATAAACCGTTACCAAACTTCCATCAGGCGCTGTCAACCGAAACATCTTCTTGCAACACATAATGTTCGCCTCGAAGTCCGCCAACCAATCCATCCCAAGAACCAAATCAAAACCACCCAAGGTCATCACGAACGGTCTAACAGGAAACTTGTGACCTTCTAACTCCACCTCACCGTTTTCTATCATCTCCGAAATCCTGGTAGACTTACCTGTGGCAGTTTCTACATCAAAGGGCGCATCAACATGCCTACTACTAACAGGAAGCTTAGCACAGAAAGCAGCAGAAATAAAACTCCTACTAGCACCAGAATCAAATAGCACAGAAGCTAAAGTTCGGGTCACCAGAAACGTACCGGACACGACATCAGGGTCTGTCCTAGCTTCCTCCTGTGTCATGGTAAATGCTCTGGCGCTCGCCCTCGGTCCTTCACTTCCCGTCTTCCTCACCCCTGAACCCTCAGTCCTCGGCTTCTTACAATCTCTGCTCATATGACCAGTTTCCCCACAGTTAAAACATTTGGCCGATAGGCAATCCTTCGCCATATGCCTTGTCTTCCCCCACTTGAAGCACACATTCAAACCCAGCCTACATTCTCCCGCATGCTCTTTCCACACTTACAACCCTCCTGATCCGCTCCCAATGTGGGCACGCGGCGGTCATCCACCCGTGCATTTTTGTTACCCGTCGAGGCATCACCCCGACAAAACTGTTTCCCGTTCCAGTTCTGATCACCACCACCTTCTTGCCCCTTCGACCACCACCACCTCTCTCATCATAAAGTCTTCCGGCAAATCGACCGCCGACCTAAACGTGCTTGGCCGGGCGGCGATCATATGCCGGCGAACATCCACCGGTAAACCCTGAATGTACCTCTTGATTTTCCGAGACAGAGGCGTCACTGATCAGGCACAAGCCATGCCATTTCATTAAACTTGCTGGTATACTGCGGTGTGTCATGGTTCCAGCCCCAACTGCAGAAACTCCTTTCGACCTTGTCCATTTCCCGATGAGGACAAAATTCCTCAATCACAAACCTTCTCAGCTCAGGCCATTTCATTTTCCCAATGGCTCTACTACCCTAGCTTGGACAATGTTGTCCCACCAGCACAAAGCTGAATCCACAAAAGAGTGGGTAGCAAACTTCACCTTTTGGTCCTCTCGGCACTTGCTGATATCAAGAACAGCCTCCCTTTCCCTCACCCACGATGAGCAGCTTGTAGCGGTGCCGTTTCCATCAAAAGTAGGGGGGGCTTGATCTCATAAACGCCCCATAATTACATCCTCGTGCCGTCTCGGCGCAGGCTCTTCTTCTTCCTCTTCGTCAGAGATAGAGCCGTTTCCGACTCTGGTTGTCCCGTTCTCCAGAGGATCTGTTTCTTTCTTTTCTTTCCCCTTCTCGTACAGCCTTAATAACTTCAGTCACCACAGACGGTAAGATTGTCTGCATGACCTGATGGACTTCTTCTACAACAGCCTCCTTTACCGAGGCTCTCAGATTGGCGCTTTCGTCGCCACCCTCCGGATGGGGGGTCTCCAGTTTTCATGAAACACCCTCTCAACTCTGGGTCTCCCTCTCTTGGGTCGCGGTTCAGCACCGTGACCTCCACCCCTAGAAGCTTTCGAAGATCTACCTCCGGCCATCACACGCACACTGAAAGATTTAAACACCAACACAGTCATTCAAGGGAATAGCTCAGTTTATGTTAAGTATAGTAAGTCCCTAATTACAGTGGCCAGTTGTGATTAGCCACTTACTTCACTCTTCATACACCGAGCATACCCGTCCTGACTACATCAGTATTTAACCTACATACAACACACAACATACCAGCGCACATAAAACCCAATAATTAAACGGTTAACTTTACGAAAATACCTGATGGCACGTAGCTACTCAGATTGGCATCCATTCCTTTCCGTCCCATTCTCAGTTTAAGATTAGGTTTATTTTGAAAATTTACCCATTTCACTTAAACTTTGGCTTGATACCAACTTGTAAGGCCCCATTCTCGGGACGCTTACAGCTGGGTTCTCATCGCACATAAAACATATAATTGCATTTGTATTTCATAAATCGCAGCGGAAAACTAAAACAATCTTTCATTTCCATGTAAAAGCTTTGCAAGTTAATACAACATTCATTACAAAATAGCTTGTTCGCATTACAATGCAAAAACATTAATCAAAAGAATGCCATCCCAAAAGAGCTGAGTAGCTTCACGGTGTGCCATCCTCAGCAAACATACCTTCCAACTGGAAAACATATAAAAAGTCAGCGTTGCTGAGTGAGTTCTAGTTTTATTACAAAACATACTTTACTTTCATATAAAACCATTCGTTACTTTTACATGATCACACATCATACATACACATAGATAATATCATTATTATCTCTTCATTCATTCATTCGTTCATCGTTCTTTATGACTTTACTTGCGCATCGGACATCATCCGTACCAATACCATGTGCTACACCCCGGTTAGTCGTAGCTACGGGCTGAAGTCAATAAATGAACAGCTAAACGTATGCCACGGTACTAGGAGTAAACATCAGTCTTAGCTACCGGGCCGAAGTCAATAAATGAACAGCTAAACGTATGCCACAGTACTAGGGGTGAGCGGTAGAGGTTCTACATTAAGGGTAAATCACAAAGAAGGACCGTTATCCGATGCATGCAAGACGTTTCATTCGTTCATTAATGCATGCATTCAACATCGTGTTCCTCTTTCATATCTTTCACTTTACGTTACATAATACTTCGTCATTCCTCATAATAAGTAAAGCCATAGGAAAGATATTATTCATATACTAAGGAACATTAACATGCATTCACATCACATCATACAGGGCAACATCATACATACATAACATGCAACATCATCATCTCTATGCTCTACATGCTTCTAAGGCCATATATGCTATCTTACATGCTTTTACGGGAAACCTTTACGTCAGAACATACATCTGCACTTTCCCCCGAAAGTCAGAAGTCAATCTACACCTTCCTCGAGTACAACAGCCCTATTCGGGCGTATGGAACCACTTCAGTCGCATGGCCTCCATGCGGCTGAACACTATGCGAATGGACTCATGCGGATGAACACCTATGCGAATGAACATCCAGTCGTGCGAATGGACAATGCGGATGGACCTCATGCGAATGGATTAATGCGGAAGAGCACTTATGCGACTGGACCTTCATCGCATGACCTCCATGCGACTGACTTTCAATCGTGCGAATGGACCCCAATCGCACCCTAATCGGCCGTATGGCCTCCATTTGGCCTCCAGTCGGTCGCGTAGCCTAACTGATGCAGAATGCAGTTCATCCCGACTGCAGAAGAGGGTTTTTGGCCTTAAAACTTATCTAAACCCATTTTAAGCCTAAATCGACCATCCTAAACTTAGGAATGCATACCATAACACATACAAGCACACGCACGCCGGAAACATACAAGAAACGCATCACACACATCACACCAAATGGGTCAAACACATACACATACAAAAACGGGTTTTATGCTTTCTACCCCAAAATAGTTGAAAACAAGTAAAAGTGGGGTTCTAGAACTCACACAAACAAGCACAAACGTTAGGGCTTCGATTTGGCTTGCTTCACGACGATTTGGCGACCCGAACCAACCCGAACCGACACTGTTCCTCTTTTTCTCTTCTTTCTCTTTCTCCCTTTCTTTGCTGATTTGTGAGTATGGGGGAGAGGGGTAGGGCTGCTCTCTCCCTTATATACTTCCCCTCACCCGACTTTCTTTCGTTGGCGAGTTTGGTCCCTCTACTTTGGACTTATTTTCTTTTCTTTCCTCACCGGCTTCGAAATAATAAATATCGGGTGTTACATATATATATGTATATATATGTATAATATAGGGTGGATTGTAATAGTACGTATGGATAACTAAATAGTTTGCTTAGGTATATTTAAGAGATATATAGTAAATACATAAACGATGGTGCGGGATCAAGCACGAATGTTGGACACACTTCATATGAATATTGCACAAAGGGACATAGTGTCACACTATGTATATATATGTGTGGTCATGTATGGTATATGTATGGGGGGCAAATGTGGTGTTAATATGTAGTGGATGATTACATATATAGATGCTATGCATGAAAAAAATATATATGTTGGTTTATGCTTGTATGTGTGTACTTGAGCATGGGTTATGCACTTAGGTGTTATGGGTGAACGCTAATATACTGCATGAAAGCGGGACGTGAACGCAAACTTGAGCAATCCAATCGTTAATATCTAAATGTGCATTCAGGTCATCCGGAAACTTAAGCGCCTGTGTTTGCTTTACCTGTTGCTCATTAAGGTGAGTTACAATCACCACTTACAACTGGGCTAATCACGCTAGCATGGCTGCATATCAACAATTGTTTATTTGACCTAATTTTGTTGTTGTGTCCTGGAAATCACAACCGATGCACACTTACATTTGTAAGCTTCAGTTGCGAAATTTATACGCTAAGTAACTTGTTATATAAACTAGCTATCAGTATATACATTGTTTACCGGATTTGCTATTTCTGAATTATTATCATTTACTTTAAACCTATGAACTCATCAACCTTGTGTTGACACTTTAGCATGTTTCTTCAAGTCTTAAGGTATGCACAACTAAAAGCATTTAATCCTTGCATACATCATGATTGATTTAAATGGTTAAACATTATTTTCTGCAAATTAATTTTACTTGGGTCGCGCATGTTTTGCACTTTTTAAATTATTAAATATTAAGTTATTGTCACACCCTGACCAACAATGGAATTATCAGGGCAAACGAATGTGAATCGGTTGTTTATAGCATTTGGATTAAATAAATTAAAATAATTTCAAATATCATTATCATTGAATAAGTCAAATCAGCATGTGTATGAACTAGTGTCCACTAAACAACATTTTCTGAAAATCATGTGAAAAAGTAACGAGTCAACTAACGAATTAGTTGGTGGATAAACATTAGTTTGAATACATATATAGAGTAATCTTATAGATTGAAATATTTCAATTCATATGACAATGCCAAGATTTATAATACAATAGTGTAACATAAAAGACAAATCAACACAATCAAACCTAATGGCTGAATTGACTTGTCCGCAAATGAAGGCTAGAATGATTTATTCAGGTTCCAATCACCACGTGACTAAACAAATAGGATAGGTTTGTCAAACCAACAAATCTATCATTATTACCATGATTCTATAAATTAATGATTATGTTATCATCATATTTATCTAACTATAAATACATAATTGCAAGTAAGAACATAACATGTTTTGAATTGAATTTAGAATGAAAAATAATAAGAATTAATATCAATGTTTGAATATTGAATCACATGATTTTCATAAAATATAAAACACATAAAAAGGGAAATGGTATACTCACTTTGATAGATAAATGAAATTGTGATAGTGAATAGTTAGAATAGACATCAACTTCACACGATCAACCTAAGAAATGATGTCACAGATTAAAACAATAATTTAACACTAGATTAATTTGAAAAACTAGAATTTCAATTTGGAATTTAATGTTTACAAATTATTAAAAATAGTGTATGTTTGATTTACCCTGATTATTTAAAATAGAATAAGTGAATCTAAATTAAAAAGTATTGATTGATAATAACTAAAATAAGTAATCAAATATACTTAAAATATATAGTGTATTTCATTTGAAATAATATTAAAGTATAAAAATGAAATAATTAATTTAATAATTAATTATTAAACTCATGGTAAAATTTAATTAATATGATAATTATCATTTAAATGTTTTGCTAAATACTTTAAAATATTTTTTGGTTTAGGTTTAATTTATAAATTTTAAATTATTTTTATAATAGTATTATAACATTAAAACCTTTGACAATAAAGGAAATAAAAAATTATATTGTTTAGAATTTTTAGAAATTAATAGAATGATCTTACTTAAATAATTTTTATATTAATATACTAATATAATAATTTTTTCTTTAATTTAAAAATTATAAATTTTTAAAAATATAAAGGGGTGCCCAGGGTTGAACCGGGGTGCCCAGGGTTGAACCCAGTTCCCATGTGTATAAGCATAGTGACTTAACTGGCCGGGCCAACACCTGTATCTAGTTAGAATCCATTAGAATATTTTAAAAACAAAATTTAAACAAATCCCAAATCATATGAACCCTGGATATCAAATTCAATCCAATTGATCATGATATTGAGGTCGATAATCAAAACAAACATAGGGCTTTCATTCCCCGCATAAAATCGAGTGTGTGTGTGTAGAGTTACCTGTATTAAATCGAAATGGAGGATGACTATATTGTAAAAGGTCATGACTGTTGTGAATATGGTTCGAGATGAAAACATTGATGATAATCAAATTAATCATGTATAATGGTTTTGAGAGTGATTTTGACCGAAAGCCCCTTATCAATTGTGATTTATATTATGCACTAGATGGACTTCGTTAGCGTTGCATGTAGCGATAAAGGTGATAATTGAAATTGGTTTGAATGTAAGGCCCCATTCCTGGGACGCTTACAGCTAGTCAACCATTGTACATAAAACATATATTTACATTAATTTTAATAAAATATTGCAGCAGAAACATCTAAACAACTTTTTCATTTCATTATAAATGCTTTTGCAAATTAATATAACATTCATTACAAAACATCATTTGTTCGCATTATAATTCAAAAACATTATACAAAAGAATGCCATTCAAAATGAGCCAAGTAGCCACCCCGTGCCATCCTCAGCAAGAATCACCTGCAACTAGAAAATACATAAAAGTCAGTGTTGCTGAGTGAGTTCTAGTTTTGTAAAATTTCATATTACCTTCAATTCGTTAAAACATTTTCTTTACTATCGCACGTGATCACACATCATACGTACATCAAGGTAATAATTATTATCTTCGTCATCGTTCGTTTTGTGCATTTCGCACGTTTCACACATTTCGTACTTATCGCATTTTTCGTACATTTATTATCTTTCCACTTCTATCTAGGTCCTGTCATATGCTTAACCCCCCTCTTGAGCACAAAGCCATATCATCTAGGGTTAAGCTACAAGAACCCCATATCGCACGTATCAAACGTATGGAGTAGTCACATAGACTAACTCCCCCTGTGTGTGAATCCTTAAGGGTTAGCCAAGATCGCAAGCTGTAAACACACAGTTGAGCTAACAAATCTTAGTGAGTTGTGAACCTCTTTCATTTGCTTGCAAAAATTTTTATTCGTTCATTATGTTCCACTTAAAATTATCTTAAATATTCCACTTTGTTAAGATAATACTTTACGTTCATTATCATAATCACACCACGTAAAGTCACATCATAATATGTAGTAAGGAACATAAGAAAACATATAATACATAAGCATAACATCATCACGCATCATAAACATCATGCATCATACATTCACATACATATACATATGCACCACAAGCATAAGTCATCATAAAAAATAACTGATCCTCCATGGGACAACGTGGGTTCGGAGGCGGCAACCACTGACAGCGGGGTCCTAGTGTAACCCCCGGTTAGTTTTAAAAGTCAAAGAAAGAAAGAGTAAAGTGAAGAAAAAGAAAGAAAATATATTTTACCCAAGTTGAGGGGTAAAAAGTGTCAAAAAGGACAAAAGGTTTGAAAAAGTGGGTGTAAAAGGTGATGGCCGCCCATCACCTCTTACACATCTTGTACCATTGGATTTTTAGAAAGAGAGAGTAGAAGGAAGTAGCAAACTCTCGGTTATAGAAAGAAGAACAAGAAAGAATTTGAATTCAAGGTAAGAATTCATGGTTTTATGGTGTTCTTAACTGGTTATGTCCTCGGGTTTATGCTCATGTGTGTTGTGTATGTTTGGTTGTATGTTTTTAGTGGGTTTCTAGGTGGTTGAACTCAATTGCAAATGAGTTTGGAAGAAGCCATACTGATTTTGGGGCTGGATATGCATGAATGTATGTTTTTATAAAACTGGGTTTCATACCCGTATGTTTAAATGTGTGTATGTTACAGGTATGGTGTGATTTTAGACTATGTTCATGCTTGATGATGTTATGTTTGTGTTTCTAAGGCTTAGAATATAGTTTTAAGCTTAGAACATGATAGATGAGGTTTCAGGACTGAATCTGATGTTAAGTGTGCCCTAGGCTGTTCATGTGCCCAAACTGTAGTTCATACGCCTAAGTCTAGAAAAACTGCTTAAGCGTGAACAAATACGGATGAGAAAGTCCATGCGGATGAGAAAGTCAATGCGCATGAAAAGTCAAATGCGGATGAGTAAGTCATGCGAATGAACAAATGCGGATGAGTAAGTCATGCGAATGAACAAATGTGGATGAGTAAGTTTTGCGAATGAACAAATGCAGAAGAGTAAGCCATGCGAATGAACAAATGTGGATGAGTAAATCATGCGAATGAACAAATGCGGAAGAGTAAGTTCATGCGAATGAACAAGTACAGATGAATAAAGTTAATGCATATGAACAAATGAGTATGAGTAAAAATAAATGCAGATGAACAAAAAGAAATGCGGATGAATAAAAAAGGAAATGCAGATGAACACTTAGAATATTTTCTGACTTTTTAGGGAAAAAGTGTAATGTAGGCTTTGACTTGGGAGGTTCACGGGGGTTCATGTAAGCTGACTTTTGAGGTCATAGATGATGTGATGGGCATTGCATGATGATGTTATGATGTATGATTGATGCTTATGCATTATGGTATGTATGATGTATGTTATGTATGTATGATGCCCTGTATGATGATGTTGACTATGTATGATGATGTTCCTTACATTGTATGTTTATTTTCCCATGGCTTTAGATTGAATGTTAATGAATGAAATGAAAGTGTAACATAAAATGGAAGATAATGAAAAGAGGAACATGATGAAAGAATGCATGCATTAATAAATGAAGGAAAGTAAAGTAAGTCTTGCAAGCCTTGTATGTGGAAACACGCCCAATGACAGGGTGGTAATTCAACGGTGTGTGGGTTAGCTACCCCAGATGGATGCACACTGGGGTCTTTCTTTGTGATTGACCATTTGTATATAACCTTTGTCGCTTACCCTAGATAATGTGGCCAAGCTGCTGGGTGCCATGACGGGGAATTTGTGATAGACCTCGGCCTAGTATCAGCTATATGCATGACGGTTGGTATAGCACATGACAATGGTACACTAGAATTTACCCTAGGTACTGTGGCCAGGTTGCTGTGCGCCATGATGAGGGGGGGGGTCTATGATAGACCCCGGCCCACTACCAGCTTTATGCATGACAGTAGGGTAAAGTTCATTGTTTTTGATTGAATGAAAAGAAGTAATGATGAACGTATGAATGAAAGTTGATGAATGAATGATGAAGATAATAATGATAGTATCTATGTGTACATATGATGTGTGATCGCCTGCAAAAGTAAAGAATGGTTTTAATGAAAGTAAAGTATGTTTTACTTAAAACTAGAACTCACTCAGCAATGCTAACTTTTTATGCATTTTCCAGTTGGTAGGTAAAGTTGCTGAGGTCCTCAGCCTGAGGATGGCACGAGGCAGCTACTTGGCTTTTTTGGATGGAATTCTTTTGGTTAATGTTTTTGCATTGTAATACGTACGAACAATGTTTTGAAATGAATGATTGTATTAACTTGCAAAAGCATTTATAATGAAATGAAAGGTTATTTTAATGTTCTGCTGCGATGTATTATGAAATATAAATGCAATTATAAGTTTTATATGCAATGATTAACCAACTGTGAGTGTCCCGGGAACGGGGCATTACAAGTTGGTATCAGAGCCAAAGTTTAAGTGAAATGGGTAAATTTTCAAAATAAACCTAAACTTAAACTAAAAATGGGACGGAATGGAAGGGATGCCAGTCCGAGTAGCTACGTGCCATCATGTATTTTCTTAATGTTAACCGGTTATTACGTGCGCATGTTATGTAGTTTATGTGCTGCTTGTAGATTTAGATACCGATGTAGTCAGGATAGGTAATGGTCGAGGTATGAAGGGTAAAGTAAGTGGCTAATCACAACTGGTCACTGTAATTAGGGACTTACTATACTCGACATAACTGAGCTGTTCCCTTGAATGGCGTGTTGGTGTTTAAATCTTTTAGTGTGTTTGAGCATGGCCTTTGGTAGATCATCTAAAGCTTCACATGGTGGAGGTCGTGGTGCTGAACCACGGGCTACGAGAGGAAGGCTTAGAGACAAAAATGTGGTTCATGAAGAACCCGAGACCCCTCATCCGGAAGGCGGTGATGAGAGTGCCAATCTGAGAGCTTCAGTAAAAGAGGCTGTTGTGGAAGAAGTCATCAAGTCATGCAGACAATCTTACCGTCTATGGTGAGCGAAGTTATCAAGGGTGTGAGGGAAGGAGAAAGGAAGGAAAGAAGTAGACCTATGGGCGAAAGAAGACAACCCGAGACTGAGACGGCTCTGTCTGATGACGAAGAAGAAGAGGAAGAAGAAGAGGAAGAAGAAGAGACCACGCCGGAGGCGGCACGAGACTGTAACTACAGGGTATTTCAAAGGTGTAAGCCCCATACTTTTGATGGTAATGGCACTACTGCTGCTGCTCACTAATGGGTGAGGGAAATGGAAGCCGTTCTGAATATCAGCGAGTGCCGAGAAGACTAGAAGGTGAAATTGCTGCCCAATCGTTTGTGGACTTGGCTCTATGTTGGTGGGACAATATAGTCCAAGCCGATGGTAGTCGAGCAATTGGGAGAACGAGGTGGTCTGAGTTGAAAAAGTTGGTGGTTCAGGAGTTCTGTCCTCATAGGGAAATGGATAAGGGCGAAAGAGAATTCCTGCATTTGGAGGCAGGAATCATGACACATCAACAATACACCACTAAATTCAATGAAATGGCATGGCTGGTGCCGGATCAGGTGACGCCTCTATGAAGAAGATTAAGAGGTACATTCAGGGCTTGCCGACGGATATCCGTAGACACATGATCGTTGTCCGACCAAGCACATTTAGGTCGGTGGTTGATTTGGCAGGGAGATTGTATGATGAAAGAACTGTGGTGGTGAGTAAAGGTAGCAAGAAAGGTGGTGGTGACCGGAATTGGAATGGAAAAAAAGTTTGGTCGGGGTGGTGCCCTGACGAGTAACAAGAAGGCACGGGTAGATGACCATTGTATGGTCACATCTGGTACGGGGTCGAAGAAGTGTGGTAGATATGGAAAGGAGCATATGGGAGAATGTAGGCTGGGATCGAACTTATGCTTCAAATATGGGAAGACGAGGCATATAGCAAAGGACTGTCATATGGCCCGATGTTTTAACTGTGGTGGAGAGGATCACATGATTAGAGACTGTAAGAAGCCGTGGGCAAAGGGTTCTGGGGTGAAGAAGACTGGAGGTGAAGGACCGAGGGCGAGCGCCAGAGCGTTTACGATGACGCAGGAGGAGGCTAGAACGAACCCTGATGTTGTGTCAGGTACGTTTCTAGTAAACCAAACTTTAGCCTCTGTGTTATTCGATTCTGGTGCTAGTAAAAGTTTCGTTTCTGCTTCTTTCTATGCTAAATTGCCTGTTCGTAGTAAGAATATAGATGCGCCCTAGTTGTAGAAACTACCGTAGGTAAGTCTACCCGGATTTTTGAGATGATAGAAGGATGTGATGTGGAATTAAAAGGTCACAAGTTTCCCGTTAGACCATTCGTGATGACCTTAGGCGGGTTTGATGTAGTCCTGGGGATGGATTGGCTAGCGGACTATAAGGCGAACATTCTGTGTCGCAAGAAGATGATTCGTTTGACAGCGCCTGACGGGAGTTCGTTGACGGTTTATGGTGATCGAGTCATGACGATTACGAAAGTGATTTCGATGGCGGTGGCGGGAGAGTGTATGAGGCGTGGATGTAGCGCCTACTTGGCTTATGTAAAGGACGTGGATACACCAACACCACAGCTATCCAATGTCCCAGTTATGTGTGAAATTTCATATGTGTTTCCCGAAGACTTACCAGAAGTGCCACCTGACCGAGAGATCGAGTTTCAGATTGGTTTGATACCAGGTGCCCAACCTGTTGCCAAGGCACCGTATCATTTGGTTGCGACTGAGATGAAAGAGTTGATGGAACAATTACAAGAGCTACTCGATAAGGGGTTTACTAGGCCGCGTATCTCTCCTTGGGATGCTCCGGTCTTATTTGTGAAGAAGAAAGACGGTAGCATGAGGATGTGTATCGACTATCGTGATCTGAATAAGTTAACAATAAAGAACCGATACCCATCGCCGAGAATTGATGATTTGTTTGATCAACTTCAAGGTGCCAGTTGGTTCTCGAGGATAGACCTCCGATCTGGTTATCATCAGCTGAAGGTTAAGGAGCAAGACATTCCTAAAATAGCTTTTTGCACGCGTTATGGTCACTACCAGTTCCTAGTTATGTCATTTGGGTTGAGCAACGCGCCACTTGCTTTTATGGATCTCATGAATCGAGTGTGTCGGCTGATGTTGGATTAATCAGTGATTGTGTTTATCGATGATATCTTGATTTATTCGAAGAGTGAGGAGGAGGATGCCCGTCACATTCGGGAGGTGTTAGAGATGTTGAGAAGGGAGAAACTGTATGCCAAATTCTCCAAGTGCGCGTTCTGGTTACGCGAAGTTCATTTTTTGGGTCATGTAGTGAATCCCGAGGGGATTATGGTGGATCCAGCAAAGGTAGAGGTGGTGCTGCAATGGAAGTCTCCAAAGACACCATTTGAGATTTGTAGTTTCATGGGTTTGGCAGGCTATTACAGAAGATTCATTCAAGACTTCTCTAATATCGCTTCGCCACTAACCAAGTTGACCTGGAAAGATGTAAAGTTCGTATGGGGTCAAGCTCAAGAGAAGGCGTTCGAGGAATTAAAGGCGAGGTTAACTCAAGCTCCTGTTCTGTCATTACCCGATGGAAGTGAAGATCTGGTGAGTTATTCTGATGCTTCCTAGTCGGGGTTGGGGTGTGTGTTAATACAAAGAGGAAAGGTTATAGCCTAAGCATCCTGACAGTTGAAGGTTCATGAGGTCAATTATCCTACTAATGATTTGGAGCTAGCAGCCGTGGTCTTCGCATTAAAGATTCGGAGGCACTACATATACGGTACAAAGTGCACCATATTCACTGACCACAAGAGCTTGAAGTACTTCTTCGAGCATAAGGACTTGAACATGAGACAAAGAAGATGGTTGGAGCTTATAAAAGATTATGATTGCGAGATCCATTACCATCCAGGCAAAGCCAACATTATGGCGGATGCCTTTAGCCAAAAAGAGAGACCCGAGTGGATTTGGGTGAGAGCTGACTAGTTGATCATGACCTCTAATGTGATGAAGCAAGTCAAAGAGTTTCAAGATGAGGCCTTGAAAGAAGATCATCTTAACTACAAAAGAATGAGAGGTCTGATTGCGGAATTGGGTGAAAACACACTTGGTGTTAAGACCCGATTCGGGCGGATGTCGATTCCTCATTATGGGGATCTACGTATGAAGATTATGGATGAAGCTCATAAGACTCGATACTCTATTCATCCCGGTGCTACAAAGATGTAGCAAGACATGAAGAAAGATTATTGATGGCCGGTATGAAGCGTGATATGGTGGGGTATGTGAGTAAATGCCTTATTTGTATACAAGTGAAGGCTAAGCATCAAAAGCCGTATAGGAAGATCCAACCTTTAGATATACCAGAGTGGAAGTGGGAGCACATCACCATGGACTTTATTACGAAGCTACCGTGTATCACGCGAGGGTATGATGCCATATGGGTGATAGTTGATCGTTTGACGAAGAGTGCTCACTTTCTACCAATCCGCGAGACATATTCATCCGAGAGGTTGGTTGATCTTTTCATTAAGGAGATCGTAACTCGTCATGTTGTGCGAGTGTCTATTGTGTCTGATCATGACACCCGGTTTACATCCAAATTTTGGAATAAATTCCACGATGCAATAGGGACGAGGTTATATATTAGCTCGGCTTATCATCCTCAGACAGATGGTCAGTCGGAAAGGACCATTCAGATACTGGAGGATATGCTTCATGCATGTGTCATCGATTTTGGAGGAAGTTGGGATGACCACCTACCATTAGTTCAGTTCTCATATAACAACAGTTATTATGCCAGTATCGGCATGCCCCCTTATGAGATGCTATATGGTAGAAGATGTAGGACACTCGTGTGTTGGGGTGATATTGGTCAGATGGAGTTAGGGATCAAAGCATTCATGAAGGCACTCATGAAGGACACTCGTGTGTTGAGGTGATCGAGGCTACGACTGAGAAGCTTGAAAAGATCAAAACATTCATTAAGGCAGCCAAAGATAGACATAAGTCGTGTGCTGATAAATGACATAGACCGATTGAGTTCCAGGTGGGTGACAGGGTTATGTTGAAAGTCTCACCCTGGAAGGGTATTATTCGGTTTAGAAAGCCAGGCAAGTTGTAGATACATATGTACCTAGTTTATGAGCTTAATGTAAAAGTCTTTCATGTCTTACATATATGTAACTAGATGGTTGAATGAAATACAATGTGTGGTTTATGCTTACAATGTTTAATATTTCATTGATTATTGTATATTAACGCTTATTGAACTAACTATATATGTTTGTAGTTGTTTGAATATATCTAAGTCAAATAATGATTATGAAACATATTCAAACGTAGTCATATAAAGTTCTCATGCGAATGGCCCATGCTAATGGCCAATACGCATGAACAACTTCATGCTAATGAACCAGTCGCACGACTGAATCAGGAGACTGGATTAGTCGCATGATTGTAACATGAGATTGACTCAGTCGCACGACTAAACACTCAGTCGTGCGAATGGATTAACCTCATGACTCAATCCCATGAATGTAGCATGCAAATGGTTCAATCGCCCGAATGTGAAACCCTAACATATAAATACCACTTAAATCGTGGAAAAAGATAACACTTCAAAAACTACGTACTCATACCCTAGCCATCCAGAGAGTTCTAAGAACCTGTTCCAAGTTCATAGATCGCACTAGATCGATTGCCAATCGTTCTTAACATTTAGATTCAATCTATAATTGTTTCTACGTGCATTCTCACTGATTGGATCGCCAAACAAATACGATTTTGCACTATTTAACTTGGTATACACGTATATCAGTTAGTATTTCATTCAATACACGATCCTAACAAGTGGTATCAGAGCTTTGGCTCTTGATTTATGTGTGATTCAATCGATTTTGATATAGAAATTGTGTTTTTCATTCAAAAACTCAATCTTTTTGTGTCAAACGTTGTTTTGGACGTCTCCAGATCGTAAAGTTAATGTTTTCCCGGCATACGGCAATTAGGGTTCTTGAAAAATTCGTGTTTTTGCGTCAAAATACCTTAAACCTTCGAATTTTCTAGTTTCAACAGCTTCAGTGGCACGATTGACTCAATCGCACGACTGAATTCATACGCATCCCTCATACGCATGATTGGACCCATTCGTACATCCATTCGTATGACTAAATTACCCATTCGCATTGTTCATTCGCATATGTCCATACGCATGATTGAGCCATCCGCATTTGCTCATTCGCACATCTAAGTCAACCGCATTGTTCAATCGCACGAAGTGTTCATTCACATACCTTCATTCGCACAAGTTAAACAGTCTGTTCCAAAGTTAAGTTAATTGCAATGGAGGATCAATATTCAGCGTTCACCACAGGAAGGGATTCAAGGATTCAAAACTTATTGCTTCTAGAAAATGAAGTGGAAAATCATAACAAGCCCCCCAAGCTAATAACATTAGATGATTATCCATAATGGAAGCAAAGATTTGAGATTTACTTAAATGGAGTTGATCCTAATCTGTGGGAGTCGATAGAGACAAGATATAGCATGCCGGTAGGTGCAGATGGAGTCAAACTCACCTTAAGCGGTATGACTGATAGACAAAAGGTAAAATTTAATGTAGAGAAGAAAGTATATGCATTGTTGACTCAGTCAATTTCTAAGGACATCTTCCCTCAATTTTCTAAGAACAAGCAAGCTAAAAAGCTATAGGAGCATTGGAAAAGAGGTATGAGGAAAATGCATCGTTGAAAGCTCTGAAGGCTAAAGAGTTGAAGAAGGAGTTTGACAACTTCTTGTCAATGGGAAAGGAAAACTTGGACGATGTCATTGATCGTTTCTACCATCTGATGAGTGAGTTGCACACTCATGGAGTTACTACGTTAATGGAAGACAAAGTTTCAAACTTTGCAGATGGTTCCAGGGAAGTGGAGTTCGTTTGTGTCCAACCTCAGACAGAATGATATGCTAGCGAAGTTAGACATCAACGACTTCATTCTGAAGCTAGGGGAGGAAGAGTTGAGGATGAAGTACAGGGCACAAAAGTCTACTTATGATCAGAATCCAGCTCTGTACAACTCAACTCCACAAACCAAAATGTTGGAGCTCCACTACAAATAGATTTTGTGTCTAGTTCAGCTGGTCCATCACAAGCCTCTTCTTCAAGATCGAACACATCAGGGTCGTCTGGTACCCAATACATAGCACCTGAAGCAAATGCTACAAAACTGACGACCGAGAATCTCGAGAATGTGACTATGAGGTAGCAAAGGAGCACATGGACCTCTTAGCAGCGGTAGTCCACTCCTATGATGGGCTAGTTTCTGGGAAAATTGGGAACTACGATCTGGCAGACGAGGACTACGAGCAGGTAGACGAGACAGAGTTAGAAAGAATGGACATAATGTGTGCCTTAGCAAGTGTTGTTCGGAGAGCAAAGAAGTTTGTCAAGAAGACCTGACAGAATTTGATTGCAGTAAGGACACAACTTTTGGCTTTGACAAGACAAAAGTTACCTGCTTCAATTATGAGGAAAAAGGGCACTTCAAACGTGAATGTGTAAAGCCCAAAAAGACAGGAAATGGAAATCCATTCTCATCTTTCACTTGTCAAGAGAAGCCCACAAATAGTCCTATTTCATCGAGCAAGGATCCTGAAGCCTTAACAGCTCATGATGACGAAGGACAAGATTGGAGCTTCCAGTTTGTGTCTCCAGGAGAATCAAACATTGCTAGTGTCGAGGATCTAGATGACGACCCGGCAAGTGAAGGTGATATTGCTGTAGAGCTCGCGATGTCAAATGTTGAAGAATCTGCAACAATAGTTGATCACCGGCCTGAAGAAGGGACAAGTCCAACAAGTCCAAAATCACCAGAACCAGAGAACCAAGACACTACTTTCATGGCTGATTCAACCTCACCCTCTCAGGTAAGTACAACTACTCAACTTTTCAATGATCATGCTTGTTCTGATTGTAATAAATTTAGGGAAAACATTGATATCAAATTTGCTAGGTTATTAGACCATAATGATAACTTCGTAAAGGACTTGCAACTATGCACTGAAGCGAATAGAGTCTTAAAACAAAATGAACACAACTATAGAGAAAAGATAGAACTCTTAATAAACAGCTTAGGGAAACTGAAGTTGTAGCCTTTAACCAAGCTAATGACATTAAGTTCCATCTAAACTCCCTAGAAGACACTAGAAAAAAAAGGCAGTTTTGGAAGTAGAGGGAAATTCATTAAAACAAAAAACTGCATAGTTGGACAAGTTCTTCTCACATTGTCCAACACTTAGTGAGAGAGTGCAGTAATGGGGAGGGTTTGGGATATAAAGTGGTACCACCACCACATGAGACCTTGATGAATGCAAAAAGTAAACCATTAAATACTAACCCAATCAAGGATCACGTGGTGTCCACTCCTCTTGTAAGTGATCCAGATGTCGCATGTAAACCAAATGAATCTGCCACTAAACAAAAGGATACACTTCAAAATCAAAGGGAAAAATGCCTTGTGTTAATCTGGATGAACAATTTGATAAGGTTAAAATAAAATCTGGTTCAACAAACTCTAGTTCTAAGCCAAGAAATACCAAACAATTAACCATCACGAGCTTCATGTCTTAGTCCAAATAAACAAAAAGGTAAAGATGTTAAAAATGTTCAAATAATTAATTTTGTTAAACCAGATAAAACATCTAAGCAAGAAATGCCAAAACCCAAACAAACCAATGTCACACGTGTGTCACATACTTCTCCACAGAGACAGTTAAATCGTCAAGTTGAAAGCAGATCATGCTACAACTGTGGAAAGTATGGACACATCGCGTCTTATTGTCCTTATTATCAGACGCCAAAGAAAAGGATTGAACTTTATGTCACTGAAGCAAGCTCTTCCAAAAGAAGCTCCATGACTCCACCAAAGGAGGGTCAGTGAACCTAAAGTTCAACCCAAAAGTCAGTCGTCTATTTATCACAAACATGCTTTATACAAAGCTGGCTTATGGAAAGAAAAGTCCCTGTTGGAAATGAGAAAAATAAGATAGTTGATCTTCCCTCACCCTCTAATGGAAAAGGGTAGAGTTTATGATGTGTGATGCCTCTGGGAACCCAAGCCGGTTAAGGCTTGGGTCCCTCACCATAACTAATGTTTTCAATTGAATGTGCAGGGTGTTCGCTATAGTGCTGAAACAAACACTTGGATTGTAGATAGCGGAGCATCAAGGCACATGACTGGAAACCGGGCACTCCTATCAAACATCAAAACAAATCAAAGGAGGTCATGTTTCTTTTGCTAGAAACAAAGGAGGGTACATCACAGCTCAAGGGGAAGTAGGAAACTAGAAAGTTAAGTTTGACAAGGTAAACTACATTCAACAACTTCAGAATAATCTACTTTCTATTTCCTAAATTGTGACAAAGGAGTTAAGGTAGTTTTCGATAATCAGAAGTGTTATGTCCTGGAAAAAGAATATGTGATTCCGGAGGAACAAGAATTGATGTCAGCCTCATGATATAATGACCTTTATGTCTTGGATCTATCGAAGGCCTCCACAATGGATCATCAAGTTCATTGCTTCTTGTCAAAAGCTACTGAGAAGGATTCTATCTCCTGGCATAGGAGAATGGGGCAGATCAATCCACGGAAGATGAACCCTTGATCCAGAATGATCTAGTGCGAGGAGTCAATGTCAAGAACTTCCAACTCCCGGATTTTTGTGTCGCCTGCAAGAAAGGCAAACAGACAAAGAAGTCTCATAAGGCAAAGAAATTTAATTCTATAGAACTGCCTCTTGAGCTTCTCCGCATGGATCTGTTTGGTCCAGTCAGTACAAGAAGCATTATAGGCGACTTGTACTGCTATGTAGTTACAGATAAAACTCAAGATTCTCTTGGGTAATGTTTCTAAAATCTAAGTCTGAGACATTTGAGTCATTCAAAGAGTTAGTAACTACATTGGAGTCTCTCTACAAGCTGAAGGTACGACAAGTATGCTCTGACAACAGAACTAAGTTCAAGAACCAATGGATGGAGGCTTTTTGTAAAGAAAAGGGAATTGTGCATCAGTTCACTTCCGCCTACACTCCTTAGATGAACGGGGTTGCTGAGAGAAAGAATCGCAGCTTAATAGAGACCGCACGCACAATGCTTGCAAACTCGAAACTGCCTCCAATTTTCGAATGAGGTGGTAGCCAATGCGTGTTACACGTTCAATCGAGTTCTGGTGGTAAAACGTCATGGCAAGACGTGTTACGAGTTACTTCAACAACGTAAACCAAATCTGGAGTATCTTGAACCATTTGGAGCACCATGCACGTTGCTGAAGAAGACTCCATATGGGAAGTTTAGCGAGAAGGATGAAGAGGGTATCTTTCTAGGATACAACATACAAAATAAGAGAGTTTACAACAACTCAACGCATCAAGTAGAAGTATGGTGTAACGTAGATGTCAGAGATACACCACCCCTCCTGCTGAAAAAGGACCCGCATTCCTTTTCGACTATGATGGTTCTTCAAGTCCTTGAACATACCTTTATCTTCATCTGACGATGAGTTAGCAGCCAAAATGATGTATGATGTCTTAAACACACCATCACAAGATTCAACATCATCTGACTCACAAGGTGAATTGACTAACCATTCAGGGGGAGCACTTGAAGCTAGTGATTCCTCCTCTGACGATGAAGCCGTGGACGAGAATCAGAACAATCAGGAGGAACAGGTTCCTGTTACTGCAAGTCCATAAGCATCTGACAATGATGCCTTTGAGTCTTCAGAACCTCACACTCCTTCTGCCTCAGATACAGAACCAAATGTTCATAATCTTGATTCTGAGGTAGTTGTTCCCACCACTCCTGGATCACGCCTAAATGTCTATCATCCTCTATACAATGTCATTGAGGATGTAAGATCAGGAGTTCAAACTAGAAATTAGCTATATTCAGCAGATTAGGCCTCGGTCATGGAAAAGGGATACCTTCACGATGGTGCTTAGCGTTGTTTTGTGTCTTAGTTCGAGCCAAAATACGTCAGTGAAGCCCTAAATGATGAGGCATGGGTGAGTGCAATGCAAGAAGTTAGGTGTATGGACACTGGTAGATAGACCTAAAGGTGCTAAAGTCATTGGCACCGTTAGGTGTATGGACACTGGTAGATAGACCTAAAGGTGCTAAAGTCATTGGCACCAAGTGGGTCTTGAAGTGTAAGAAAGGTGACCAAGGTGTCATCATCAGGAACAAGGCTCGGCTTGTAGTTCAAGGATTTCGACAAGTTGAGGGAATTGATTACAATGTAGTATTTGCACCTGTGGTGAGAATGGAAGCAATCTGTATCTTCCTAGCCTATGCCTCTTACATGAAGATTAAAGTCTATTAATTGTATGTAAAGAGTGCATTTCTTCATGGTGAAATCCGGGAAATAGTGTATGTAAGTCAACCCGAAGGATTTGAGGATCCATGTCATCAGGACAGAGTTTACAAACTTGATAATGCTCTCTAGGGGCTTCACCAAGCCCCGAGAGCTTGGTATGAAAAACTCTCAACTCACCTGGTGAAACATGGATTCCGCAGAGGTGTAATTGACTGTACACTGTTCATAAAAAAGAAAGATGGTGATCTGCTGCTGGTTCAGATTTACGTGGATGATATAATCTTCGATTCCAAGAACGGCGATCTGGTTGATGCTACAAATCATGATGTAGCACCGACGAGAATGGCGATCTGGTTTATGCCACCATGTACCGAGGAATGATTCGATTCCTCATGTACCTCATTGCCTCAAGTCCTGATATTATGTATGCAACATGTCTTTGTTCAAGATATCAGGCAAAACCAAAGGTTAACCATCTTATTGGGTCAAAAGGATATTTCGTTATCTGAAGGTACACCCATACTTGGATTGTGGTATCCTCATGACGATGACTTCGAGCTTGCCGCGTATAGTGACTCGGATTATGGCGGCTGCAAGATGAACTACAAATCCACCTCAGCAGGTTGTCAATTCTTTGGGAGAAGATTAGACACGTGGCAGTGTAAGAAGCAGACATTAGTTGCATTGTCAACTTGTGAAGCTAAATATGTTGCTACGGCAAGCTGCTGTTCTCAAATCATCTTGATTCAACAGCAGATGCGGAACTACGGTTTGAAATTTTCTAACAACCCTATATTTGTTGATAATCTGCTACAATAGCCGTTACTAAAAATCATGTCCAACATCCTAAGACCAAACACATCGGCATAAAATATCACTTCATACATTATTGTTTTTAAAAGAATCTAATCGGTGTTGTTAAAATAAATATGGATTTTCAACGCGCTGACCTCTATACAAAAGCCTTTGATAAACCACGTTTCCTATATTGTTAGAGGTCAACGATGTTAAAAAGAAAAGTGATGTAATTCCAGACGATGAACAGGTCTAGTCCGATGCGTCAAGTCTTTTGTCTTTTTTTGTTTTCTTTTATTCTAGTTTATTTTATTTATTTTATTGATTTCAATTCTTCGCCTATTAAAATCCTAAAAATGCAAATCATTTACAGTTTTAGAATTTTAGAGGGGGAATAGGTTAAGTTAGTAGTATTTAAAAAACAAGGGAGGAGGACCGGCAAGCTAATAGAAATGAGATCGTATCCAAGAGATCGATTCAATGATTATGGAAAATGATAGTACACAAGAACAAAGCATTTGGGACTTTAAATAATTTAAATTGAAATAGATGCAAAATTCAAAGTATAAGTCTGAGAAGTCTAAGCAAAAATAAAAGGAAAAATGATAGTAAAACTAGCGAGTACTAAGGTAACACCGAGAAAGTAGACTACAGGTTGATAGACCATTAGATGACGTGTCGGTAGATTCAACACCATAGATAAGTAGACCTGGTTGGTGATCTCAATATCAAACTACTCTGTTCAACAAGCTGTGGGTCATCATCTTATCCCTAGTTAACTCAACCAACAGAGTTCCAATAAGGGGTGAAGAGCAAAATAAACGCCACAAATGTTTGCGGATGACCAAAGAGCAAAGCACATGATGAAAAATGCAAAAATCAATCAAACTGATAACCTATGTTGTTTGTGCGATCTGTGCAACAAAAATAAATTGCTCAAACAAGAAGATAGGTTATGTGCCTCTCTACTATGCGGTGGCACTAACCTGAGCATAAACATAACCTATATATTCTAGAGTTCACTGTTGTTTGCCGCCTCTCTGCTGTGTGGTGGCACTGAACTGAGGCTTGGCTTCTCTTTGAAAGCTCTAATGTAAGGCCCCGTACCCAGGACGCTTACAGCTGGTTAACCATTGCACATAAAACATACATTTACATTTATTTTAAATAAACATTAGCAGCGGAAACATTCAAAAATGGAATTTCATTTCATCATTAAAACTTTTGCAAAATAATGCATCGTTTGTCGGTTACAAAATTTCATTGCTGTATTACATCACAAAAGCTTTATATAAATGGATGCCATCCAAAAGAGCTAAGTAGCTGCCTCGTGCCATCCCCAACAACCTTACCTGCCAACTAGAAACACATAAAAGTCAGTGTTGCTGAGTGAGTTCTAGTTTTACAATAAAACATACTTTTCTTTCCTAAAACCATCTTTGATTTCTTTCAAAATCATACTATACATTACATCCATTCGTGATCATACATCGTACGTACATATATATATATATTCATTATCTTCTTTAATCTTTCATGCCTCATTCTTCACTTATCTTTCCTGTCATCTATAAACCCTACCCTTCTGTTCATGGTACTGAACCTAGGCCCATCATAGACCTTCTATAACGGTTCATCGCACCTCGTGGTCACAGTACTGAGGGTAAAGTTTGGGTTTACTATGCAATACCTTTCTGTTCATGGTTCTGGACCTAGGCCTCTCATAGACCTTCTATAATGGTGCATCGCACCTCGTGGTCACAGTACCTAAGGTATGAATGTACATGTACCATTTCCATAAGCAATACCTTTCTGTTATGGTTCTGGACCTAGGCTCTCATAGACCTTCTATAACGGTGCATCGCACCTCGTGGTCATAATACCAAAGGTATGCAGCAACAGTTCTATGCAAATGGTCAATCACAAAGAAAGACCTCGATGTGCATGCCATGCCTACAAGGCTATCATTACTTTCATGACCTGTTAATGCATGCACTCTTACTTCATGTTCCTCTTTCATTATATTTCACTTTACGTTACATTATACTTCGTTCATTCATTATCATAACACATAAAGTCATAGGAAAGAATAACATACATCATCACAAGGAACATAAATATATCATTCATACATCATCATGCAGGGCATCATACATACATAACATACATCATGCATAACCATGCAACATCATCATCATCATCATGCATAAGCATCAAGCACATATCATTACATGTTCAACATACCATCTATGACCTCAAAAGTCATCTTTCATAACCCTTGGGAATCTCCTAGGTCAAAGCCTACATTACCTCTTTTTCCCCAAAAAGTCAGAATTTTTCTAAGTGTTCGTCCGCATTTGCTATAGTTCATCCGCATTGGATTTACTTCATCCGCATTTGCTATAGTTCATCCGCATTGGATTTACTTCATCCGCATTTGCTATAGTTCATCCGCATTGGATTTACTTCATCCGCATTTCTCCTCTGCCTTGGACTTACTCAACCGCATTTCCTAGACTTAGTCAAATGCTCATCCGCACTTCATGCACTTAGTCAAATGCTCATCCATATTTCCCAAACTTAGTCAATGCTCATCCGCATTTCATGCACTTAGTCAAATGCTCATCCGTATTTCCCAGACTTAGTCAAATGCTCATCCGCATTTCATGCACTTAGTCAATGTTCGTCCGCATTTTACTTCATCCGTATTGACTTACCCATCGGTTAATGTTCATCCGCATTAACCTTTCCGTCCGCATTTACTTCCAAACACACAGGCAGATTTAAAAACTTAACAAGTGGGTCTAAAACATTAGATTCGATTCCCATGCACCATTCATCAGGTTCTAAGCTTAAATCTTACCCTCTAAGCCTTAGAAACACAATCATACATCATCAAGCATGAACATAGTCACATATCTCATCATAACATTATCATACACACATCCAAGCATACGGGTCCAAAACCAGTTAAATAAAAACATACATTCATGCATTCCAGCCTCAAAATCAGTTAAAACCAGTAAAAGAGGGGTCCTAGAACTCACCTTTGCAGCTTTTGAGTATGGCTTCCTCCAAAATCGTTTGCAAATTGAATTCAATTGCTTAGAAACCCACTAAAAACATGCCCGAACACATACAAACACACATAAGCATAAACCCGAGGATATGACCAGTCAAGAATACCATAAAAGCATGAATTCTTACCTTGAATTTGAATTCTTTCTTCTTGTTCTTCTTCAAACCCAAGCTCTGCTCTTTCTCTCTCTAAAATCCGAACTCCAAAAGTGAAAAGTGGCATGGCATGGGCAGCCATGCTACTTTTTACACCCACTTTTCAAACATTTTGTCCTTTTGGACACTTTTACCCCTAGACTTGGGTTTTATTTCTTTTCCTTCTTCTCTTTCACTTTATTCATCTTTCTTGTCTAAAAATAGATGGGTGTTACAAGTCGACCCTCCTTAAATAGGTTTCGTCCTTGAAACCTGTTATTCCTCAAAGAATTGTGGGTAATGCTGCCTCATCTCTTCTTTAATCTCCCACGTAGACTCGGATCCCTTCCTGTGCTTCCACTGTACTCGCACAAGAGGAACCGCTTTATTCCACAGCCTCTTTTCCTTTTGATCAATGATTGCCACTGGTTGCTCCACATAATTGAGTTGTTCGTCTACTTCGATATCCCCCAATGGAACAATCATACCTTCATCAGCTAAGAACTTCCTCGGATGAGATACGTGGAATGTCGGGTGAATTCCATTTAACTCATCGGGTAACTCTAATCTATAGGCTACCTCTCCTACTCGAGCAATGATCCAGAAAGGGCCTATGTATCTCGAGCTGAACTTGTCCCGCTTTTGGAAACGAATGATACCCTTCCAAGGTGAGACCTTCAACATAACCCGGTCACCCACCTGGAACTCAATCGGTCTACGTCGTTTATCGGCGTACGACTTCTGTCTATCTTTGGCTGCCTTCATGAAGGCCTTGATCTTCTCAAGCTTCTCATTGTTAGCCTTGATTACCTCGACACTCCCTAACTCCTTTTGACCAATTCACCCCAACAGACGGTGTTCTGCATCTCCTCCGTATAGCATCCGTAAGGTGGCATACCAATGCTGCATGATAGCTGTTTTGTACGAGAATTCGCTAACGATAGGTGGTCATCCCAACTTCCCCCAAAATCAATCACACATGCCCAAAGCATGTCTTCCAATGTCTGAATGGTCCTTTCTGACTCACCATCAATTTGGGGATGATAAGCTGTGCTAATGTGTAACCTCGTCCTCATTGCATCGTTGATTTCTTCCAGAATTTAGATGTAAACCGGTGTCACGATCGGACACAATAGACACCGCACACCATGACGAGTTACAACCTCCTTGATGAATAGATCAGCCAACCTCTCAGATAGTAATGTCTCGCGATCAGTAGGAATGAGCACTCTTCGTCAGACTCCACAATCACCCATAAGGCATCATATACCCTTTTTGGAGTACGTGGCAGCTTCGTAATGAATCCATGGTGATGTGTTCCACTTCCATTCCGGTATATCCAAGGTTGAATCTTCCCATACGGCTTTTGAATGCCGGCTTTCATTGCAAACAATTAAGGCATTTACTCACATAACCCCACCCATCGCGCTTCATACCCGGCCACCAATATCTTTCTTCATATCTTGATACATTTTCGTGGACCATGGATGAATGAAGTATCGGTCTTGTGAGCTCATCTAAAATCTTCACCCGTAGATTCCCCAAATGAGAAATCCGCACACGATTGAAATCAGGTTCTAAACACCGAGTGTGGTTTCACCCACTTACCCAACCAGACCTCTCATGATCTTTCAGAGTTAAGATGATCTTCTTTTAGTGCCTCATTTTGAAACTCTTTTGATTGCTTCATCATACATAGGACATGATCAGATGATATGCTTTCCCCGAATTGGCTCGTGCCTTCTTTTTCGCTAAGGCATCCGCCACCACATGGCCTTGCCCCGTATGGTAATTTACAGGATCAGTGATCACAAGTTTGATGTATCAGAATATAAGCAGCGGAATACAAAACGAATTAGACAAATTGTAGCAAATCGATACTTGTAAGCGTTAAGATCGCATACAGTATAGGGAGAGAATATGAATTTCTGATTTCTAGGAATGTTTATAGATGTAGAATATTTCTAATCGAATCAATCAATCATTCCATTCAATTGCTCATATCACACACTATTACAATAGGTTGTCACTCCTTATATAGAGTGCAACAGTCACTGCTGTTATCACGGAAAGTGACAACTGGCAGATCCAATACAGAAATAACTAATTCTTAACAAACTACTGAAATGTTCACAACTACTGAGAACATATCAGCAAGTTAAGTACAAAATATAAAACTACTGAAACTACAACGACTGAAGAACAAGCTCTTCAGTCGTTTTACAAAACTACTGAAACAAAGAAAATAAAACTACTGATATCACAACTACTGAAGAAGTACTCTTCAGCAGTTGTGACAACTACTGAGGCTTCAGTACTTGATCTTCAGACTTTGACCTTCAGGCGTTTCATCAGCTGATGACTTCAGTAGATATCATCAGCTGATGTCTTCAGTCTTTGTCTTCAGACTTGTGTAGCGTCATTTGTTTGATCTTCAGCACTTGTGAAACTACTGCACTTGGCTTCAGCTTTCAGCAGTTTTTTGGGTGATAACCGTGCGGGACTTTAGAGGGTTTTTCTGATCTTGGCTCATTGGTTCTTTTGGTCCAACAAACTCCCCCTGAACCAATGCAGCCAAAACCTCTAACTTATTTATACTCCCACTTATTGATGGCAAAAATGTTGGTCTTTTTCCTTGATCAGTAGAGAAGATGACCCATGTACGCTCCGGCCTGGGAAGAACCTCAAATATTTGTTTGGCAGTATGAATGGGAACTCTGTTTTGGGGAACTGGACACAGAGTTGTTATCCCATTCATGAGATTCACTTCCCCATAATGAGTCTGTACGACTCTCTTGTGTAGGCCTCAAGGAAGGTGATTTGTTCCTCCATGGTTAGCTCTTCAGCACCTCCTTCAACAATGATTCCGGCCATAATACTCAGACAGGTATTTGGCCTGTTTCCCATTCTTTAGCTCCACAGTTGTTATTATTCTGTAAGCAAACTCATCCGGGTGATTACCCTCTAGGAACAACTGGAGCTCATTTTTCCTGACTTCCTCAAGCCTCTTGTAAACTAACCCCTTTTTCACTATTTTGTTTTCCAGCATCTTCTGAGGGGTTAGATTAGCTTTGTAGGCCTTCTTGAAGTCTTCTAGGATTTCCCAGGGTGAAACTACAAAGACCAGAGAGATCACTTCATCTACGATCTTTTTCACCTGGCCAATGTATCTCCGAGGTATATTGTTCTTATGAATTCTGTGAGAGACCCTGGGATCAGGCCAAATCCTCACTCTTTCCTTTTGATATTGAAAGGTATGCCTGAGAGTGTAAAGTCTGAGGGCTTGCTCCTTCATATTGATGATGGAAGATGTGGCTGCATAAGCTTTGTCAACTCTCTTCAGCAATTCCTCATCATGCTGTTTATGAAGCTCTTCTTCTTCTAGCTTCACTTTAACCATTTGTCTCTGGACTTCAGGAGTAATTGCTGAGGAGTGACTTGTGGCCTTAGGCAACTGAATCACAGCTGATAGCGGCAGCCTGTCTTCATCATCTTCTCATCTTCTTCTAGCCTCAATATCCTTCTCTTCTTCTTCAAGGGTATATCATCGGCTATGGGTTTTGAGGGTAAGGGAGTTGGTTTGGTGGTTGTGTTTTGGGTGGTTTTGGTGTGGGAATGTTGACAGGCTGTGCTAGCATCCTTGAGGTGAGTGTGGCTTTTGATTGCTTTGCTAGCTCAGTCCTGCTCCCAGCACCCACTTCATTCAAAGCTTCAATACAAGCCCCTAGTGTATGCTTCAGACGAACAGATCTTGGTGGTGATTGCCAAGATACTGTCCCTGGACCAAGCTTTGATCTCAATCATTGATCTTCCAAGATATTTTGCAAAAATCTTATCATGATTTCTAGCCTTTCTCTTTCTAACACTTCATAACTTGCCCATCTATTCTGGATTTCTTCAATCTCTAGTCGTCGAATCTCAGAGTCAAGTTTGTTGGTGTCATGACCTTGCCTGAACAGCTGATCAATGATGTTGTCCATTGATCTACTGTGTTCGGCATCAGCCTCTTTTATCAGTAGCTCCAAGGCTTTATCTTCAGCAATGTGCTCATCAGCACCTTTCTTTCGCTTGTAGGTGAGCATGGTTGCTGTTCTTTATCCTTTTGGGCTTGCTTCGCTTCTTCTTTTCCTCGGATCTTTTCCTCTTCTGTTCTTTCACTGCAGGACTCTCCCCCTTTTTGGTTGCATTGGAGGAAGGGGTTGAGACCGCAGAAAGAGTCTTGTGGACAGCAGCATCAACCAAGGGCTGTAATGTTGAGGAAAGCCTCTCATCAAGGGCTTTGATCACTATATCAGTAATTAGGGGGGTGATGAGAGGGAGGGAATTTTTGAGTGCAGCACCTATTTGCTCAGGAGGGTTCTGTCCTGAGAAGTAGGGCCTGAAGCGAGGCAGGTGGTTGATTTTGGGGTGGCTCTGTATTTGGGAAACCTTCAAGGGAAGGTGCCATCTGTGGGTGTATGAGGGTGGCAGATGGACTTGCATCCTGAGACATCTTGGCCAGCAGCTCTTTGAGTCTGCTAACCTCATCCTCTAGAATGGTGTTTTGAGCAACTACATCGAAGAAGAAGCTCAGGTCATCATCAGTTGATACTGAATCACCTGACCTCCTGCTTAGAGCAGGATGGACATGCACTGGGTGTAGACCAGTTGGTGCATGTGCCCCTTGTGCTTGGTACTGGGGACTTCCAGCCTCAGGACAATGTCCATCATCAGCAGTTGCCTCTAGGGAGGTCTTAGCAATGTTACCAGCCTCACTCTGGTCATGTGCTGAGTCAGAGGAGTGGCAGCCTCACTAGATATTCTAAGCTCCTTCTCTACACCAGGAGATAGAATTGGGAAACCCCTGTGCTGTGGGTTCTCAGATGCACTGTGTTCCTCCCCCTCAATTGTAGAGGATTCCCAGTAATAAGTGGTTTCTGGGGGGGGGTGAGGAGTGCAATTGAGTCAGCACTTGAGCAACTATTAAAGTTGGGCTGTGAGGGGCGGTTGTTTGGGGTAAGGGGTAGAAGCAGTGTGCACCTGGGGTGGATGGTGCTCTTCAATGGCAATCTCCTCAAGTGAGGAAGATCCCAGATAAGTAGGTGCCCCTTGGGTTGCTGCAGGCTCCTGTTGAGAGGAAGCCTGAGCGGCTGTGGCTGGAGGAGTCATGGTATCCACTAGGGGGTTTGGACTAGTGGATATATCCTGCGTTTGTTGTGCAGGAGCATCCTCAGGGGACTCAATTCCCTGAGTAGCCTTTTTGGGTTTCTTTTTGGTGAGTTTGGTGGGGACATTGGATTTGGAGGTGGTGGCTGTGGGTTCCAGCTGCGTGGGTTTTCGCAGCTTGGCAGCCAGTTTGAGTGTCGGTCGGAGTTGTGCCGGGAGTATACTTCTGGCAGAACAGCCGTAGCAGGGACTCCCAAGCCAACAAGTCCCTCAGCATTAAGCTGGTCTATATAATGGCCATTATGAACCGTGGATAGAGTATCCAACGGTTGGCAGTTAGTTTTTGAGCCATATCTTTGAGCTCTGAAAATATTAATTCTGAAAAGTTCAGTGGTTGTTGCTCAAGGATAGAATACATTACCTGCTGCCATTTGGTGGACATTTGATCCCAAGACGATGTCTTAGGGGCCAAACATACATTGACCATATGAAAAATCAGGCGCTCAGCGTCATTAAAATGTTTCTTCATGATGGTGGTGGCACTGAGATCACCTTGATATCCATGCTGAGCAAATGATAGATCTATGTGCCCTTCGGATATCCAGCAGGAGAGGTAGCATCACTCAGTTGAAGAATTTTACGGATTGTTGCAGGAGTAATCACTACTTCTTTGTTGTTGACGACTGACCGGAGGGATTGTGTGTTGCTCTCCTCAGTAGTGACATTAACGTTCATCCAAAATTGGTTCAAGGATTCGGTATGTAAAACGGGGTTCAGAAGGAATGCCTTGTTGTATTGGGACTGAACCATAAGATCGATAGCAGTATCGAACTTAGTCCAGATCGGCGATTTTGTGAGGTAGGCAACACAGTTGTGTCGCGGTTTAATTTGCATAGACGCCATGGAAATTTTTTGGAGAGGAACGTTAGGTTTGAAGAAGATAAAGCATGGAGAGCTCAGGTTAAGGGTATTTATAGGGTACGGGTGAGGAAACGACTGAAGGATGTGGTGTTAGTCATCAGTAGTTTTAAACGACCGTTGACATGGTATTATCCTTTCAGACGTTGAAACAGCTGAAGTCGCGGTGTTAGGCATCAGTAGTTTAGAAAACTACTGAAGACCGTGGTTTTGACTTCAGGTGATTGAAACAACTGAGGACATGGTGTTTGTCATCAGTAGTTATGAAACTACTGAAGACAGTGGTTTTGTCATCAGCTGTTGTAAACAACTGAAGACTTGGTATTGGTCATCAGTAGTTATAAAACTGCTGAAGACGTGGTTTTGCTTCAGTTGTTTAAAATGAAACAGCAGTGGTACAAACGACTGAGGAGAAAGTTCTCTTCAGCTGTTTTCGTCAATTCTTAGCTTTTCAGCTGTTTCAAACTGTCCTCAACACATTCATCAGTCTTTATGGCTGATTTCAGTTGTTTCATAGGACATCAGTACTTATCTGTTTTTACTGATTGCAGTAGTTATGACTGCATCAGTAGTTGTAACTACTTCAGTAGTTTAGAGCAGATGAAGTACTTCAGTACTTGTGAGAACTTTTAGCCTTCAGTAGTTATAAAAAGTACTGAGGTTAAAAGAGCTCATCAGTACTTATATGTGACAGGCACTCATGATCATCAATATGAATTACTGAGATCATCAGTAGTTGTCACCTATTCTAGCTGCAGCATACCAAGCCTTAACACCAGGTTTTGGAAAGTTGAACTATCCAAAGGCTTAGTAAAAATGTCTGCAAGCTCATCAGCACTGGGCACAAACTTAGGATCAATCAGACCTTTTTCAAAACAATCTCTTATAAAATGATGTCTGATCTCTATATGTTTGGTCCTAGAGTGCTGGACTGGATTTTTGACAATGCAAAGAGCTGAAGCACTATCCATTAACAATGGAGTCTTAGTCTCTGTAATGCCATAATCCAAAAGTTGGTTTTGAAGCCAGAGTACCTGAGATGTACAGCTTGCAGCAGCAATGTACTCTGCTTCCGCAGTGGATGTAGCAACTGAGGTCTGTTTCTGCTCTGCTCTGCCAAGAAATCAAGCAGTTGCCTAGGAATTGACATCCACCAGAAGTTGATTTCCTGGTCAACTTACACCCTGCATAGTCACTGTCAGAAAAAGCACTAATTTACCAGAATGTCTGGTAGAATACCATAAACCTAGAGATGGAGTGCCTTGCAGATATCTAAAGATCCTCTTGACTGCAATCAGATGAGACTCTTTAGGTGCAGCCTGAAATCTAGCACAAACACATGTAGCAAACATAATATCTGGTCTAGAAGCTGTTAAATACATCAAGGACCCAATCATACATCTGTAAAGTGTTTCATCAACCACTTTACCTTTCTGATCTGAGTCCAGTTGTGTGGTGCTGCTCATGGGAGTAGAACAGGGCTTACAGTTTTGTAAATCAAACTTTTGCAAAAGATCTTTTGTATATTTGGATTGATGAATAAAATTCCATCACCTTTTGTTGATTTGCAACCCCAGAAAGAACTGTAATTCTCCCATGGCACTCATTTCAAACTTCTGTTGCATCAACTTTGTAAAGGCATCACACAACTTTGGATCAGAGGATGCAAAAATGATATCATCTACATAAATTTGAACAAGTAGATTATGCTGCCCAGCTTTCTTAATAAATAAAGTCTTGTCAATGGAGCCTCTAGTGAAATTGTTTTCCAGAAGAAAGTTTGACAATGTCTCATACCAGGCTTGGAGCTTGTTTTAACCCATAAAGAGCTTTATCAAGCTTATACACCCAATTAGGATGTTTATTGTCCTCAAAGCCTGGAGGTTGACATACATAAACCTCTTCTTTAACTTTTCCATACAAAAATGCACTTTTGACATCCATTTGAAAGACTTTAAGTTTTTGATAAGCAGCATAAGCTAAAAACAATCGAATTGCTTCCAGTCTGGCTACAGGGGCAAAGGTTTCATCATAATCAATACCTTCTTCTTGTGCAAACCCCTGAACAACCAGTCTGGCCTTGTTCTTAACAATAAGCCCATTTTCATCAGTTTTGTTCCTAAACACCCATTTAGTGCCTATTGCACACTTACCTGGAGGTAGAGGAACCAGTTCCCACACTTGCTGTTTCTTGAACTGAAGAAGCTCAAGCTGCATGGCATCAACCCATCCATTGTCCTTTAAAGCAATGTGATAATTCTTTGGCTCTTGCTGACTGATGAAGAGAGCATAGAAGCAGAAATTTGACAATTGACTTCTTGTTGATACACCAGCAGTGATATCACCAATGATTTGAGACATGGGGTGATTCTTCAGATCTTGATACACAATGAGATCTGTGCAAGTGTTTGTAGCCGGTTCAGCAGCATGATGGTGAATCATTCCTTGAAACCAATCAGTGGATGGTAATTCAAAGGAAGTTGAATTCGAAGAAATCTCATCAGCATTTGTTGTGGATGGTGCTACTGGCGCTACAGGAACATCAGGTCTAGTTGAATCAGGCAGCTGATCACTAAACCTGAAGAGGTGAGTACTGCAATCATCATCATCATCAGCAGTACCACCAGGTGGTGAACTGTTGACAGGAGCAACAGCAGGAGTTTGATAAGGAACATATGCAGTATGTCCAGATCAAATAACTCCACAGGACTTTGTGGAATCTTGTCCTTTGGAGATTCATTAAACTTAACATGTAGAGTTTCTTCAACCATCTTTGTTCTGCAGTTGAAGACTCTGTATGCCTTGCAAGTAGATGAATAACCAACAAAGTATCCTGCATCCACCTTAGGATCAAATTTGTGGAGTTGATCCTTTGTGTTGAGAATAAAACAGGGACACCCAAATGCTTTGAAAAATGAAATCAGTGGAGCCAAATGATGGAGAACTTCATATGGAGTCTTCATCAACCTCTGATTTACTAAAACTCTATTTTGCACATAACAAGCTGTGTTGACAGCTTCGGCCCAAAAGGTCAATGGCAAACCTGAGTCAGCCAGCATGGACCTTGCAGCTTCAATGAGGGTCCTGTTCTTTCTCTCCACTACTCCATTTTGTTCCGGAGTCCTTGGAATGCTGAACTGCCTTTTGATTCCCTTTGAGAGATAGAAGTCATCAAGTGTATGATTTCTGAACTCAGTTCCATTATCACTCCTAATACACTTGACTGGAAGGGAATACTGCTTCTCAATGTACAGCACAAAGTGGATAATCTTCTGAGCAGCCTCATCCTTTGAGTGTAGAAAGAAAGTCCATACAAATCTGGAGTAATCATCCACAATTACCAGACAGTATTTCTTCTTTGCCATGCTCATTACTCTCACAGGACCAAATAGATCCATATGCAGTAATTGCAAGCAGGCAGTGGACTTGGACACTTCAATAGGAGGAAATGAGACCTTGTGCTGTTTTCCTTTTAAACAAGCAGTGCAAGTTTCATCACAGTGGAACTCCTTTATTGGTAAGCCTCTGACTAAACTATTGTGGCTAAGCTGATTCATGTTTTTGAGATTAACATGACCAAGCCTCCTGTGCCATAGTTTAGATTCTTGAAAAGAGGCTTTGGAAAATAGGCAAGGATTGCCTTTGAGATCTATCTTCTTAGAGAGATCTAAGGCATACACTCTTCCTGTCCTGTTGGCTTTCAGGAGAGTGATCATCCAACACCTTGTCAATCAAGGGCAAAACTTGGATGACAGAATCCTACAGTTTTGACTTGTGAAAAGGGCAACATGGCCTTTATCACACATTTGACTGACACTCAAGAGGTTGTACTTGAGATTTTCCACATGATTAACATCATCAAATTTGATTTCTCCATTGGAGACAAAGCCCTTACCGATGATGTAACCCCTAGCATCATTGCCAAAAGAAACAAATCCCTTCTTTCCTTGAGAGTAGTCATGAAGAAGAGAGATGTTCCCAGTCATGTGCATGGATCCCCCACTGTCTACATACCAGATGCTATTTGGCATGTTGAAGAAACCTGCAATAATAAACAATCAGTTAGTTTTAGAGACCCAAACCTTTTTGGTTTTGGGCCTGGTCTCATCAATAGATGGTAAACTAGCATGTTTATTTGTAACAACAGCCTGAGAGGAAGAAGATGGTGCAGAAGAGGAGTCCTTTGGCATAGACCTCCTTTTCTGTGGTTTCAACATAGGAGAATCTAGTTGGTTAACTCTACCCAACAGATGTTGTACCATCATCACCAGCTGTGTCTGATTTTGTGATAAAACTTTCAGCTCATCAGACACATTGCTAGTGGAGTTAGATAAGTCCTATGTTGTACCTTCTTCTTTTGAGCACCCTCAGCTGTCACCTGTTTAACTCCTTCCTTTTTGGATTGCTTTAAGGACTTAAGGGTTACAGATTTGATGTTGCTGATACAAATGTGGTCTCAAACTCAGTTTTCATTTTTACCATTTTCTCATTAATTTCTTCCTTTTGTTTGAGTTTGGAACCTCTTTTGTACCAACAATCATCTGTAAGATGATTGAACAAACCACATACTTCACATGGTTTCTTCTTCATCTTAGGTTGATCATCAACTAAAGATGGTGAAGCAACAGAAGACTTGTTCTTCAATGCTTTGGAAGCATTGGTTGCTTTCTTGACAGCATCTTTAGTAGTCTTCAAACTCTTTCTACTGCCAGTTTTCTTCTTCAGTACTGACAGCAGTTGAAGTTTGAACTTCAGGAGTTGAATCCTGCTCTCCAGTCCTTTCAGGACCTTCAGGATTGACTCCTGAGTTGATCAACTTATTGATCATGTGAATGTCAGCATTTGGACCATCAACATCAGCTGATAGGTTCAAAGAGGACTTGATACTGACTGCTACTTCTGATTGTGCTGTATCAGAAGGTAGATCACATGACTTGATGGATTGGTTATCACTCTCACCATCAGATTCTACCTCTGCTCTTGGGGTAAAATCTGTAGGTGGAGCAGTGTGATTGTAACCAATTCCAAACTTCACATTTGAAGCAGATTGCTTACTAAGAAGCATTTCAAAACCTTTGCATGATTGTACCCATCTATCACACTCGACCTGGGTAACTGCAAGGGTTTCTTTGAGATCTTTGTACTTCTCTAAAAGTACATCTTCTCTAGCCTTATCATCAATTATTTGCAATTCAGTTTATAAACCTCATCATTTTTATCTTTGAGCACAAACTCAAACTCAGCTTTGTTTTTGGAAATTACTTGTTCTAGCTCAATGTTCTTATTAATTAAAGCTACATTTGCTTCTCTAATGGAAGCAAATGCTGCTATGCATTGTTCAGAACATAATTTGGCTTTTGCCTCAGAGGATACCTGTGATACCTGTGGTGTAGAGGCATTGGAGGATGAAGTATCAGCAGACTCCAAAGCCATAAGAGCTAGATTCCCAAAGGGACTGTCACCACCATGTTGACCAGCACCTGAGAACAGTTGATCATGACCAGACAAGTCATCTGGTAAACTGCTCCAGTCAACAACTCCTGGGGTGAAGAAGCTGTGTTGTTGAGATGAAGGTTGTTGATGAGATAGGGAAGGCTGAGGTTCTGGTAATGCATGAGGTTGTGGTGTCATAGGAACTTGAACTTGACTTGACTGTGGCATGTAATAACAAGGGTACTGATAAGGCATTTGACCCTGAGGAACAAAATATGCCGGAGATTGTTGTTGAGGATGATGACTAGATGTGACAGGATGTTGCCCTCTGTTTTGTTGACTGTTGCCAGGAAAAGTCACAAAGGGTGCAGTAGAGTTTGAACCAGTTGATCTACACTCTCTTGCAAAGTGTCCAAGCCGTTGGCATTTGTGACACCTCAACTTGCTCTTGTCAAAACCAACTTTGGTTTTGCCAGAGAGTCCTGGGAATTTTCTTCCAGTTCTTTTGTAGAACTTCTGAGATCTGATATTTATCAAGGCCATTTGGCTCAAAATATCCATCTCTTCTAAGTCATCATCAGCAATCCCCTTGAGATCATCCATAATGAAACATAAATTGTCATTATTACCTCCAGTAAACTGACCATCAACACTTACAAATGCAGAATTAGAAGTGCTCGAAGAGAAATTAATATGCTCATCATACTGGCATTCAGATGCAGCATATTCTGACTCATGACCCACCAAGGCAGTGTTGCCTTGTATAAAGTCTTCAGTGAGCTTTCCAGATGAAGACAGCTTTCTCTTCTGTTCTATCTCTCTCTCAAAAGTGAGCAATTTCCCATGGAGTTGGGTGAGAGATAGTTTGTCCAAACTTGCACTGGAGCGTAGGACAATAGTATATGTGTCCCATCTCTCAGGCAGTGATCTGAGAAATCTGTTATTCATCTGAATATTGGTGTATTCAAGTTTGACCATTTTTAGTTCAGAGATCAAACAAGAAAACCGTTCATATTGTTGAGTCAGTGTCTCACCCTTTCTATGAGAGAATGTCTCATATTGTTGGGCAAGAATTTCTCTATTATTTGCCAAGACCTCATCTGTTCCTCCAAATTGTTCTTTCAAAGCAATCCAGAGGTCATGGGCAGTTTCATGATGCATTAGCCCAGAATAGATTTCATTGGGCAAAGCCATGGCCAGAATTCCATGGGCTTTTGCATCAATCTCAAGCAACTTTTTATCCTCATCTGAGTATTGCTCCCTCCTCTTCGGAACCATTTGATTGGTTTCCGGGTTATTCACCATAGGCTTGTGTGGACCATGTACCACAGATGTCCAACACCCTGCGCTGTTAACAGACAGGTGATGGAGCATACGTCTTTGCCATATGTTATACTCATTCCTAACCAGCATAGGAGGCTTGGTTGAGGAACCAGTATTGTGAGGATCATTGGAGGGAGTGGTCATTTTCAGTTCAAAAAACAGTTTAGTTCAAGTTTAAAAAGAAGTTTTAGACAAACCACAACAAACTCAATGAGAACCAAGAAAAGATCTCAGGATGAATGAGCAGAAGTACAGAAAAATTCAATCTCTATAACCGTTTCTTGCAAAAACAAAAGCTAATTCAATCAAACTTGGATCTTGAATAGCAGTTTCAATGATCAATTATTAGATTGATCAATGATTAACCTGCTCTGATACCATTTGACAGGATCAGTGATCACAAGTTTGACGTATCAGAATATAAAGCAGCGGAATACAACACGAATTAGACAAATTGTAGCAAGCAATCGATACTTGTAAGCGTTAAGATCGCATACGGTTATAGGGAGAGAATATGAATTTCTGATTTCTAGGAATGTTTATAGATGTAGAATATTTCTAATCGAATCAATCAATCATTCCATTCAATTGCTCATATCACACACTATTACAATAGGTTGTCACTCCTTATATAGAGTGCAACAGTCACTGCAGTTATCACGGAAAGTGACAACTGGCAGATCCAATACAGAAATAACTAATTCTTAACAAACTACTGAAATGTTCACACCTACTGAGAACATATCAGCAAGTTAAGTACAAAATATAAAACTACTGAAACTACAACGACTGAAGAACAAGCTCTTCAGTCGTTTTACAAAACTACTGAAACAAAGAAAATAAAACTACTGATATCACAACTACTGAAGAAGTACTCTTCAGCAGTTGTGACAAACTACTGAGGCTTCAGTACTTGATCTTCAGACTTTGACCTTCAGGCGTTCATCAGCTGATGACTTCAGTAGATATCATCAGCTGATGTCTTCAGTCTTTGTCTTCAGACTTTGTACATCAGTTGTTGATCTTCAGCACTTGTGAACTACGATGAGGCTTTCAGCAGTTGTTGTGATACCGTGCGGACTTAGAGGTTTTTCAGCTGATTTGCTCATTGTTCTTTTGTCCCACAGTAATAGATCTAACAATCTAATCCTTTATAAGCTCCAACCATCTCCTCTGACTCATGTTCAGATCCTCTTTCTTGAAGAATTCTTCAAGCTCTTGTGGTCAATGAAAATGGTGCACTTCGTACCGTAAAGATAGTGCCTCCAAATCTTTAGTGCAAAGACCACGACTGCTAGCTCCAAGTCATGATAGGGTAGTTGACCTCAAACCTCTGCCTCATGTTTAATTCATCTTTGTGCTAAAGTATATCTTGAGGATATGATCTCATGATCGATTCAGTTCTTGGTTTAAAAAATGTCACACCCCAACCTTGACGGCGGAATCGTCGAGATGTGAGGGTTAAGATTGTTCACAGCCACATAACGCTATATTTAAATGTAAATATTCAAATTATAAGTTTCAAAGGGAATTACAAACATAAGTCTCAAACATGAAATAAGTTCAAACATAACATAACAAAATATAATCTTTTTATTTCATTAACTAGGTCCAAGTCCTAGATTATTGCAAGCTTCAAAAGTTCATTTTAAACTTGAGGATTACCTTAAACATGATAAAAATAAAAGGTCAACTAAAAATAGTTGGTGAGTTTTGAAGGTTTTCATACATAATATGATAAGGTTACAAGTAGCAATTCATGTCATAAGTTATAAGTTAGTAAGGTTACAGAACACATATTGTTAGAACCAAACCTCGACTTGATTACATGGTGAATAAGCATAAAGAATGATGATTATTTGGGAAATATTGGCTATGTGTGTTTGGTTCCAATAATGAACAAGCATACGTCATCAGGAGTCGGCAATACATCAACTTTGGCACCAAATAGGCTTGTCAGGCCCAAAGATCTAAGACGTCGCCAGGCTAGCAATAGTTAATGATTGTAAACAAACTATGTATCTCATATAATCACTTACAACACACAAATAACCATGATAAAATATAAAGATGAATTCAAGTGCTTTACAAGTCTCAAACGTTTATAAGTGTATGATGTATAAGTATCATGTTTCACCCCAAATAGTGTGAAAAATGTAAAAAGGGGCCAAGGAAACTCACATGGTGAATAAGCATAAAGAATGATGATTATTAGGGAAATAATAATAAATGTTCCAACGCAATCCTTCACAAGACACCTAAGTATAGACATATTCACAAGATTTAAGTTTAGTAATAAGTTTAACGAGTTCACGTAAACTAAAGTTTTAAGTGGAATTTGGGATGTTAATAATTAGATCCAATTAACATGGTAAATTTGATTATGTTTTGAGTCAATATACTATTTAATCATTTAATACTAAGAAATAAAAGAAAACCATTTGTAACAATGTCTAAATATAATTTAAACAAACTTTTAAAATAACTCTCATTTTAATATATAATATATACTGTTATTTGAACAAATAATGATTTAGTGAGTTATAACGATATTCAATGTCTATTTTATAAGAAAAATAATTTATATATATTATTTGAGCAAATAACCATTTAGTAAATTAAAACAATATTTTGAGTTTAACTTTAAAAAAAAATCTAGATATATTATTTGAACAAATAACGATTTAATAAGTTAAGCAATATTTAAAGTCTATTTTATAAGAAATTGAACTAATTATATTTATTTGAACAATCTAAAGGAAATTAGTATATTTATTATAAATTTTCTGAAATTTATTTTGGGTTAAAACCCTTTAAAAAAATAACATGATGGTGCCCAGGTTCGAACCCGGGACCTCATGTGTGTGAGACGAGTACCTTAACCAGTGAACCAGGGCCGAGGCCTTGGTATCACTTGGTTTTCATTTGTTAAAAAGCCATATAAACAAAAACCCCCAAATTCCATATAAATCATAGAACGTTCTGACCCAAAATTGAGAAACAATTCGATTCCATGAATATTGTTAACCATGGGGCTTTTGTTCCCCATGTTTAAACGAGTTTATACATGTATACAATTACCCGTTTGATAAAGGGTTGAATATGAACAATGCGAAGAATGAGTCGCGACTGAGTCTTGATTCAATATGAGAGCAAACGACTATGAAAACCAAATTAAACTTGTGTGAACCTTCAGATAGTGATCTTGATGCAAAGCCCTCTATCAATTGATGGTTAGAAGGGTTGGAATGTGATCAATGAGTGAATGACAGTTCACGATGAAGATGCTAATCGAATTCTATATTTGTGTTTGATTCAGGAGAAATTGAGAGTTATGTTCGATTAAGGATCGATAGATGATCCTTTATGTTGCGTTAATGGTATTATTATTGAGGTTTAATGGTTGAACGGCTCTAGGATTAAAAGTCGACGGTTACTCGTTTCAATAGGTTCATAATCAGGATTTAAAGGCGTTTAAAGCTCATAATGATGTTCGAATTGTGTTCATAAAGCGTTTGGAATGATTTGGCCTAAAACGGACGGTGTTTTGGTGGGTTTTGGAGCCTCGCCGGACTTGGTCGGAGTCCGGTCGGCGAGGTTGCCGGAAAAACGGGGTAATGGGGGCGGGTGGTTTGGGTTTTTAATTATTTACAGAATTACCCCTCGTAGTTCCAAAAGTTATCATTCTATGCATAAAACTTGCATTTAAAGTTTATAAATTGACATTAAGACCCCTAAACTTTAACTACTTAAAGTTTTAACATTGTTAGGTTTAGTGACTCTTACAAATTATTACTGTTAACAATATTATTATTATTGTTACTATTATTTTAGTCATTATTATTTTCATTATTATTATTAGTATTATTACTATTAATATTATTATTATTATTATAATTGTTATCATTATTTTTAGTTAATTAACTTAGAAACTTTAATTTAAACAAGGAATCATACATAAATAGCCCACCAAGTTTCATAAATAGCATAAATAAACCTTATAAGAATTAACAAAATTAACTTTTAATTAACAAAAATACGAGAAGTTATAGTATCCCCAACTTAAAAGAATTTCATCCCGAAATTAAGAAAATTGAAACTATACAAATAAGAACGGGTATCTCTTCTTCATGTGCTTCTCGCGTTCCCAACTAAATTTAGCGCCACGTTTATTCTCCCAACGAACCTTCACGATTGGGGTTGTTGTGGTTCTAGTATTCTTCATTATGCGGTCCATGATCTCAACAGGTTTCTCGACAAAATGCAATGACTCGTCAATCTGGATGACTTCCAACGGGACATGCAGACTTTCATCAGCCGAGCACTTTCTCAAATTTGAGACGTGGAATACAGGATGAACTCCACTATGGTTGGAAGGTAACTCTAGTTGGTAGGCCACCTTTCCAACCCTTTTCAGGATTTTAAAAGGTCCTACAAATCTCGGAGCTAGTTTACCCTTCTTGCAAAAATGAACAACACCCGTCCACGATGAAACCTTAAGAAGAACCATCTCCCCAACTTGGAATTCCAATGGCTTATGTCGCTTATGAGCATAGCTCTTTTGACGACTTCTCGCCACTTCAAGGTTCTTGCGGATGATAGAAACTTTATTGGTCGTCTCTTGTATAAGTTCAGGACTAGTGATGAAGTTTTCACCAATGTCGGTCTAGCTGATCAGTGAATGACATTTACGACCATAAAGCGCTTCAAACGGTGCCATTTTGATACTCGAGTGATAACTATTGTTATACGAAAATTCCGCGAGCGATAGATTCGTATCCCAATCACCACCAAAGTCAAGGACACATAGGCGTAGCAAATCCTCCAAGGTTTGGATCGTTCACTCGGTTTGACCATCAGTTTGAGGATGGTAAGCCGTGCTTAGTCCCAACTGAGTACCCAAGAGTTCTTGCATAGACGACCAAAAGTGTGAAGTGAAACGAGCATCTCGGTCAGATATGATGTGCAGAGGTACCCCATGACAACTTACAATCTCATCAACGTATATATGAGCCAACCTTGATGTCTTGTAAGTGTCGCGTATGAGTATGAAATGTGCCGATTTGGTCAATTGGTCAACGATCACCCATATGCTATCATGTCTACGAGAGGTTCGGGGTAGCTTGGTTATGAAGTCCATGGATATGTGTTCCCACTTCCACATAGGGATCTCGGGTTGCTCAAGTAATCCACTTGGAAGTTGATGTTCGACCTTAACCTTCGTACACATGAGGCACTTAGCTACATAAGTTGCTATATCCTTCTTTATTCTAGGCCACCAATATTGACCACGCAGGTCCATGTACATCTTATCGGAACCAGGATGAAGAGAATAACGAGTTTGATGAGCCTCATTCATGATAAAGGTACGAAGATTATCGTGATTTGGAACCCAAATTCGATTTGTGAAGTACATCAATCCATTGGGTTTCGTTTCCAATCGGGTTAAAAGATTATGTTCCAGCTTATCCTTCATTCTTCCTTCATGTTGCACCACTTGTTGAGCCTCCAAGATACTAGACTCAATGTCACTATCTATTCTCAAGTTTTGTAGCAGTACGATAGTCTCGTTGACATCTAGTCGGATCTCAGTATCGAACTCACGCAAAGTGTCAAACCATTGATGTCGATCGCGAATTTCTTGGAATGAGATCATCTTGTTGTGAATCTTTCGGCTCAGTGCATCGGCTACAACATTTGCTTTACCAGGATGGTAACGAATGTCACAATCGTAATCACTAATCAACTCCACCCAACGACGTTGTCTCATATTGAGATCTTTTTGATTGAAAACGTGTTGAAGGCTTTTGTGATCGGTGTAGACTATACATTGCGTACCATACAAGTAGTGTCTCCAAATCTTCAAAGCAAAGACAACAGCACCAAGCTCGAGATCGTGTGTTGTGTAATTCACCTCGTGAACCTTCAATTGTCTCGATGCATAAGCTATGACCTTCCCTCGTTGCATGAGAACATAACCAAGGCCTTGTTTAGATGAATCACAATACACGGTGAAGTCGTCATTTCCATCGGGTAGGGTTAAGATAGGAACACTGCACAACTTGTGCTTTAACGCTTCAAAAGCTTTTTCTTGCTCGGAACCCCACTCGAATGGTTTATTCTTTTATGTCAAAGAAGTGAGTGGCTTCGCGATCCTCGAGAAGTTGGCAATGAATCGCCGATAATAACCAGCAAGACCAAGAAAAGAGCCAACTTTAGTACGAGAACACACCAATTCTTCACAGCTTCCACCTTTGCAAGATCAACATGAATTCCTTGGCTATTCATCACGTGTCCTAGAAATTGAACTTCCTCGAGCCAGAAGTCACACTTTGAGAACTTCGCCTACAATTTCTCTTTCTTCAACAATTCAAGAACCAATCTCAAATGCAGTTCATGATCAGTGTTGGACTTGGAGTAGATGAGTATGCCATCAATGTAGACGATCACAAACTTGTCTAGGTAAGGCTTGCATACTCGGTTCATGAGATCCATGAAGACAACAGGAGCATTGGTTAAACCAAAAGGCATCACCATAAACTCATAGTGCCCATAACAAGTATGGAATGCAGTCTTGGGGATATCGTCGTCATAGACTCGCAATTGATGATAGCCAGAACACAAATCGATCTTCGAGAAAATAAAAACTCCTTGAAGTTGGTCAAACAAGTCATCGATGCGAGGGAAAGGATAACGATTCTTGATGGTAAGCTTGTTAATCTCACGATAGTCGATTCACATACGAAACGATCCATCTTTCTTCTTCACGAAAAGAACAGGTGCACCCCAAGGCAAAGAGCTAGGATGAATGAAGCCCTTCTCGGATAGCTCTTGAATTTGACTAGAGATTTCTAGCATTTCCGATGGTGCAAGTCGATATGGTGACTTAGCCACGGGGTTTGCTCCCGGTATCAAGTCAATTTTAAACTGGACTTCACGCATGGGAGGTAAACCATTAAGGTCATCGGGAAATACTTCGGGAAAGTCTCGTACAATAGGGACATCCTTAGGTTCTTTCCCTTTGATTTTTGTGTTGACCACGTATGCCAAGAAAGCCATATACTTCTTGCTTAAGCACTTTCGGGCTTGAGTGCAAGACATGAGTTTAAGTCCTTTGGAAGATTTTTCACCGAACACCTTCAATGCGTCACCAGAGGGTAACGGTATACGGATGAAATTCTCGAAACAAATGATCTCGGCATGGTGTTTGGCTAACCAATCCATACCAATGATGACGTCGAAGCTTCCAAGTTTCATAGGGGAATAAGATCAATAAGGAAATCGTGTGTGTCAAGAATTAAGATGCAATCACGAATAACGACATCAACGGTGATCGGTTCTCCATCGGCAACTTCAACGGTGAGAGGTCTTTCTAGTTTCGTATGTGGCTTAGAAAATATGGGTTCAAAGTCTAACGAAACAAAATTCTTATAGGCTCCAGAATCAAATAGGACATAGGCATAAGTTTTATTAATAAGAAACATACCTGTTCAACTTATTAAGGTCTTTAACGATACAGGTAATGTATGAAAAAAATCAGATCACAAAAGTTAAAGGTAAGTTAACATACTATTCACCACATCGTTGTTTGCTTGTGCTTGGTTAGCGTTGATGTTGAAAGCACGTCCTCGGGCTTGTGGAACATTACCCACAAGACAAGGGCATTATGGGCGGAAATGACCGGGTTCGCCATAGTTGTAGCAAACACGATTTGTGACCACGGCGGCATTTTTAGGTGCACGGTGGCAAGTCGTCACCAAATGACCATATTTACCGCATAAGGTGCAGATACGGCACGGTTGATTCCCCGGATGGTGATACCTACAAATGTTGCACATAGGTTGAGGACCAACATAGGCCCTAGCCCCAGGCACTTGTGCCACAGGTGTAGCCGCAGGTACAAGTTGTCTTTGGGTTTGTTTGGGTGAAGCCACGACATAGTTGCATGCCGTTGTAAACTTGCGCTTCAAGTTGTTGTTGTTGTTGTTGTGAGACGGTTCAGCTTTAGTCTCCTTAAAGGCCTCGGTAGCCGTCCTTTCCACCTTCTTTGCACCCTTCATAGACATGGTACCCGCTCGTATATGATTCTTGGTGAGTTGAACGGTGATAGTAATGGCTTCTTCCAAGGTTGTGGGTCGGCTACCCCCCACAACATCTTGAATTTGGGGTGGTACACCCTTGATAAACTTCTTGATGTTGCAGGGGATAGTGTCGACCATGTGAGGCAGCAGTATACTCAACTCATGATGCCTAGTTGAGTAGGCCAAATGATCACCATCATTTTGCTTCAAGTTCCAGAATTATTCTTCCAACTTTTGCAATTCACTTCTCGGGCAGAACTTCGTGATGGTGATGTTCTTGAACTCATCCAAGAAAGTGCTAATATAGCATCAGCTCCATGATTTCTCTTCTCGCTATTCCACCAAGTAAGAGCCCTTTGTTGGGGCATAAGAGTCGCATAACGAACTTTGAGTGCCTTGGGACACTCACAGTTGACAAAGGTATTTTTCATGCTCTCGAACCACTTAAGAAGACCAGTGGCTCCTTCTTTGCCACTAAAACTAGTGGGCTTGCAAGAACTAAAGTGCTTGAAAGTGCAGGTTTGGTTGTTGCGCCCTTGGTTAGCACTATCTTCCCTTGACCATTTCCGTTGTTGCTAGAATTGGTCATTAAGGTGCTATTGAGTTCAGCAATCATGGTCAGGATGACAACAGCCATTTGTCAAGCAATCATGGCAGCTAGCTTACGATCAGAACTTCGACACTTTCCATGATGACGAGACATGCTGGAATATGCAAAATGAGTTAGACACGAGAAAGAGAATAACAAGGATTATAATTCAACAAGGACAAGGCAAGGATTGTAAGGCACATGGAATGGTTCCATTTGGTAACGCATTACCATTTGGAAACATTGACGCGTCAAGGTAAGTTGACCCATTCGCCTTAGAAATTTGTGTATATTGACCATAGTTTATCACTCATCCCAGAAATTCCCCGGTAAGCATAACTAGTCCCATAGGATTTATGCGATATGCTTGCCTTAGCCCGAAGGCCTTTTGCCAGGAAATCCAGAATACAGGTTTCTATGTGTCACACAAATTTCTTAGGTTTATGAAATCAAAACCTTGATGAGATTTATATAGATTAGACATAAGTCTAAAGATCCAAGTCATAAGCATAAGTATACGATTGCACGTGTCGTCGAGAATAAGATTAAGAAGTTTCATTTGTTGGGTAGAGTCAAAGTGTCAAAGGTAAGTTTAGGGAGACAAGTAACAAAGTTTAAACAATTACAAGGCAAATCCTATGCTAAGGCATCAAGTTGCACATAAGTATGGTATACCATTATGTAGCATGCAAACAATATATAAATTTACAAGAATATAAATATTATTCTATGAGGTTCATGCATAAGCTATAGTCTAGGTCACCATTTCTAATAACCTAAATCCCCATAGTTATGGGCTCTGATACCAATCTGTCACACCCCAACCTTGACGGCGGAATCGTCGAGATGTGAGGGTTAAGATTGTTTACAACCACATAAAGCTATATTTAAATATAAATATTCAAATAATAAGTTTCAAAAGTAATTACAAACATAAGTCTCAAACATGAAATAAGTTCAAACATAACATAACAAAATATAATCTTTTTATTTCATTAACTAGGTCCATGTCCTAGATAATTGCAAGCTTCAAAAGTTTATTTTAAACTTGAGGATTACCTGAAACATGATAAAAATAAAAGGTCAACTAAAAATAGTTGGTGAGTTTCCAAGGTTTTCGTACATAATATGATAAGGTTACAAGTAGCAATCCATGTCATAGGTTATAAGTTAGTAAGGTTATAGAACACATATCGTTACAACCAAACTTGATTACAAGTATATAAGATTGGCTAAGTATATTTGGTTCCCATGATGCACAAGCATACGTCATGAGGAGTCGGAATCGAATTTAGCACCAAATAGGCTTGTCAGGCCCAAAGATCTGTGTGTGAAAAACAAGCGAACCCGTGCTCGTTTGTGCGCAATTTCTATGAAACGCATGAAAATGATAAATTTGTAATAGCATAATATGGAAGACCTAAAAAATTTGAAATGAAAATTTATTATAACTTTTTTTTAATTTTATATATCAATTTTTTATTGCTTTTTCTTAAAACGTGAACTGAATCGATCATGAGATCACATCCTCCAAATATACTTTAGCACAAAGATGAATATTAACATCGACAAGCAATGAGATCACACTGATAACTGAATCTAATCACAGTCTTTGAATAAATTTTGAAATTCTTAAATAGATCAATAACGATTGCTGATATGTTTGTCCACTTAAACCCATGCCTTATCTTTTTCAACAAGCAGAAGATGATTCGTTAAGGTTCAATTAAATGCTTTAGAATTCTAGGATCCCACAATCATTTCGCAAAAACCCTCACCCAACCTCAGGATTTCTTGAATTTTGTAACGATCATTACAGAGCAAGGCTTGTGCATTAGTGTGCAAGTGATTATCAATAGAATATTACCTTCTGTGATGAATTCATTGTTTAGATGGTTTTACACAACTTAGATCAAAATGGTGAGAGCTCTAGGTCTATACTCACGTATAACAAAGGAGATGACCATTTAATCATGTGCCGATGAGAGCTCCAGGTCAGTACTACCATACAACAAAGGAGATCATCACTCTAGGTCAGTACTACCATAGAGCAGAGGAGATAAGAACAGACACAAGACACATAAATACACCAATCAAGGCACAAAGATATGGCTTATATGATTTGTATCATGGTGGGTGAAAGATTAATTCTCAATCCAATTTTTGTCGCGACTTAGTTTTTTGTGCAGGCCAAAAAAGATTGCATAAATCCTGACGTCCTTAAGCATATATTTTAATTTAAATCATGATGTTGTTGTCTACTTTATTCTTGAGGCTGAGTCTACTAAGCATATCATTAAAGCATCTGTTCATTTTTCTATTATTTGCACTTAAAAATAAGATGTGAATCAGATAACAACATCAGTTACTATTATTTCTCATTTTTCAAACGCAAGTCATGCAAAAACAAGCATTTCAAGAAGATATACAATCATTTCTCAATCATCTCGAATCAAGAATCAAGTTCCCAGTTCTCTTTTCATTTTTATTTACTTATACTCTCCTCCTAAATTTTTATTTTTGCAAAACTGTTTTCTTATTATTATTATTATTATTATTATTTATATAAAACCATACAAAAAAAATTTATCAAAGAAGGTCTTCCAAACTACATTGATATGAAGATAAGAAATGAATGCTCAAGAAATATGCAGTAATTATGAAGTGAGAACTGTGATTGTGTAGATGAAAATCCAGATTGTGGATAAAATACCATGACCTTAACCTGTTTGTTCCACCTCAAATTTGAATTAGGAACAATCTCTATCAGTAAACCGGATTACTAACAGTCCTCCTGAATTGTTCCTACACTCATTAACAGATTAGTTTGAAAGGGGAACCTAGGCCATCGTAGTCCTGGAAGTTCCATTTTCATCGATATAAGAAACCTGATTTTGCAAACAACCGTTTAAACAATCGGGGATATCTCCATCCTTCTTTTTAACTTTCCAATGTTTCGTTTTAATTAATTTGGATTTGAAAGAATTATATTTGGAAATCATTTTCTGTTTAAGAGCAAAAGGAAAAGAATTTGGTTTTAAACCTTTGGTCATTCTCATCTTTGAATAATGTGAAACCGGCTTCACATGAAAAGGTTTGGATGGAGGGTTTTTCATCCAACCATTCAAAGATGTGTGCTTTTTACCTCTTGATCCAGAGAAGCAACTTGTGTTGCCTTTACCATCTGGAACATTCTTTGTAGACTAACAACTGAAGAAGCAATTCGTTTTGCCTTTACCATCCGTAGCAAGCCTTTGAGGACATTTCTTTACCACATGACCTTCTTTTCCACACTCAAAACAAGCCTTGAATGGCTTTTGATTCTTTGTAGTCTTGTGTTATGCAGGTGGTGATGAGTATTGCTTGTAGCTTGTAGCAGATTCTTGCTTGTTCTGAAGTTTCCCGTGTTGAGTAGTGAATGAGATCTTTATTGATGATTGGGATGCTTTGAAATTGGAGAAGTGATCTGTATTGGTCTTGATTCAGCTTTTGGAAGCTGTTGTGACTTGACAATCTTAGGAGACATCTTGATCTGTGAGGAACCAACACGCACATCTATTGCACCCTGAAAGGATCATACATGCCAACTCAATGGGTGAATTGATGATTGCTCAGCTGGAATCTCACAAATCCAAGATGAAATGCGGATGAAGATCTGCAAGAAAAATAACAAGTGTTATCTTCCACATTAACTAATGCGGAAGACATAATACTAATGTTGAAGAACAAGTTACTCTTCAGCATTGACTAATACGGAAGAACAAAAGAAGATGCGGACAAGACTTGGCTCATCCGCATTGACAAATGCGGATGACCAACCAAATGCGCACAAGTATTTGTTCATCCGCATTAAACAATGCGGATGACAAACTTACTAATGCTGATGATCAAGTAGAAATGCTGATCAAGATTAACTCATCTGCATTTGTCAATGGGGATGAACAAGCAGAGATGCGGATCAAGACATAGACTAGTTTCTGATGTAATACGTCAGGGGTAGTTTAGTCATTTTGTAAAGGCATCTTGTTTTCCTATAAATAGAATAGTTAACCTCGTACTGAGGTGACGGCTGATAGATAGATAATTTTTGTTGTAATTATTCTGTGTAACTTATCAACTTTCATATATCAATACAAACAACATTTATGAGTACTTTCTTGCTTTGATCGTTCTTTGATTGTTTGTTTCCGCCACTCAATTCAATCATTGACTTAATTATCATATTTGATTCTCAGTAAGAATATCACTCTTACTCAAACCCAGTCAATTGGTATCAGAGCTTTGGCTCTCGATTCTCTTTCAGATCTGCGCACAGACTGAATAGAACTTGATTGATCTGACAATCAAATTGCTAGTAGTAGATATCATCATCTCTACTTAGCAACTAGCAAGAATACTCCTGTCAAACAGAAAGAACACTCATTCTGAATCTCAACAGAACTGCCTGAACATGTTGGACTCATCAAACATAATCAATCTTAAAATCAACTAAATCTATACTTACACAAATCAACATGGATTCTATCAGTTACTCTGAATTAGGTCATACACCTAAACCTCCAATGCTTAAACACAAATCTGAGTTTAAACAATGGAGAATATGGTTTAGAAGTTATATCTTAGGTGTAGGTCCTGACTTTTGGATCTCAATATGTAAGGGCGCCAATATTCGTGTTACTCTATCAACAGCTCAAGCTGCACTGTATAAGACTGCTAGAATACGAATTGAAGACTTAACTCTAGATGAAGATGACTATAAGAAAATCAAAATTGATCTCAAAGCATACCCTATTTTGACTCAAGCACTCAAAATGGATGTGCTGAAAAGATTGGAAAAATATGGAACTGCTAAAGCTATTTGGGATGCTCTCAAAATTATGTGTGAAGGTAGCAATGAAGTTGCTGAAATTAACAAAGACAAGGTGGCCAATCAGTATGAAACCTTCCATCACACCAAAGAAGAAACTGAAACTGAACAGAAAGAAAATGAGAAAAGTAAAATGAAGGGTCAAGAGCCAAGTACACGTGAAAAGGTCCTTGAACCAGAAGAACAAATTGAAACCTCTAGCCCTCAACTTCAAACTTACACCCGAAAGAGGAAGTATTTAGCAGAAAAAGCCAAAGGTAAGAGACCAATAATTGAAGAAGAACCAACAAAAAACAAAAAGATGACCCAAGAAGTTTAGCAGCAATTGCTGAATTTTTGGAAGAACATGAGCAGGAAGAAGCTCAGTTGAAAAAGTTTGCTAGAGCAATTGATTTAGAAGAAGGAGAAATTGCTGATGAATATGAAGTTGAAAAGGATGTTCTCATGGACAGGCCTATTAAAGCAGAACAGTCAGTGGAAGACATGGTAACCAAAGCTCAAACTGATGACTTGATGATTAAAGCCATGTTTTTAATCAATCAAGGCTAAAATCCTGATGAAGTATTTGGGATGACTTATGAGAGAATGAAGGAGGAGGAAGAGAAAGTGAAATTGTTGCTTGATCCAACAATAGACACTGAATATGAGAAGACAATGACAAAGGATACTCCAAAACATAAAGACTCATCTTTGAAGAAATCAACAGGGTATGAGATACCACTGCCAAGAAGGGGTCCCCTACAAAAACTGTCTCAAATGAAAAAATCAACCTCATCCCATGAATCATTAGTTCCTGATCCTTATAACATATCTTATAAGGAAATGAAGGAATATCTCTCAAGTTAGGGATTCACAAAAAGAAGGATTGCCAACATGAAGACAAATCTTTAAGGGCTGCAACTCTTCAATTAATCAATGAAAAGAAAGAAAAATTCAAGAAACTAGAAGAAGAATTGACAAGGACCAAACCTAGAAGCAGAGTGTCAACTGAAGACATGCTGCTAAATCAAAAAGACCAAGAACTACTAGCCCCAGTGCTCCACAAGTACCCTGAATGGTTTGCAGAACCATCTCAGTTTAAGATGCAAGAAGGACTGACTAATGTTGAACTGATTAGAGGGGTGTCTACTCCCAAGGGCAAGGTAGATCAAAAGATAATAGCTTCGAAGTATGACAGCACATGGAACATGTTCATGGTGAAGAGAATCTCAGGGCTAGTACAATTCTTACAAAGTACTCAGCTCTAGTAAATGCCCTTGAGATTCATGATTTGAAGGAGTTAGCTCAACTTGAACTGATCAATCATCCAGCTATGTTGAGGGGATATGAATTTGAGAACATACTTAAGATGTTCAGAAGAACAAACAACTTCAATTCATTAGAGACAATTTGCTTAAGAAAAGATAAAACTTTTGTCAATCCCCTGGATAAGAAGAAAAAGATAGAAGTAGAAGAAATTGTATTCCACGCATTGAAGGTAAAGCCAACTAAGTCATTGAAGAGGAAAGTAGTATCTCGTATTCATTCCTCCACTCCCATCTCAAATGTGTACTATGATGAGAAAACCTATGAGATGGTGATAGAAAGAAAGTAGGGAGGAAAAGAAGGAGCTGACATAAGACTATTCAGTGGATATGAAGTAAGATTACTTGATGAATCATACATCCACTACATTTATACCAGACACTTCAGGGAATTAAACAACAAATTAGGTGAACAAGACATGCACTTCTTTCTGAAATGCATCAAGTTGTTGAAACTGGCCTATGATAGAATAAATATTAAAAGGGACAAAAGAAAGAAGAAGAAAACACCACTGCAACTTGGAAATATTGTTAAGCTTTAAGTGGATGTGGGAGGGAGTTTATTCATTCATAGAGATGGTGTTTCCACAATCTCCATATGGGAACCTATTTCACTGAAAAAGTTACCAATGGAAGCCATCTACACCATGAGAAGAATGAAAATACATGTGTTGAGTAGAGACAGGATGTCAGAAGCAACTGATTTTGTAAACATGATCAAGGCTATCCTGGATCCTACTAAAGCTGCATTCATACTACCTCCTGAAGACCCAGCCGAATCTTCACAACATCAATCACCTCCTAAATATTGAGGAAAACTAGGCTGTATAATCCTTAGGGGGAGTATTGTTGCACCCTGAAAGGATCATACATGCAAACTCAATGGGTGAATTGATGATTGCTCCGCTGGAATCTCACAAGTCCAAGATGAAATATGGATGAAGATCTGTAAGAAAAATAACAAGTGTTATCTTCCGCATTAGTTAATGCGGAAGACCAAACTCTGATGCGGACAAGTGTTTACTTTTCTGCATTAACTAATGCGGAAGACATAATACTAATGCTGAAGAACAAGTTACTCTTCCGCATTGACTAATGCGGAAGAACAAAAGAAGATGCAAACAAGAGTTTGCTCATCCTCATTGACAAATACTGATGACCAACCAAATGCGCATAAGTATTTGTTCATCAGCATTAACCAATGCGGATGACCAACTTACTAATGCTGATGATTAAGTAGAAATGCTGATCAAGATTAACTCATCCGCATTTGTCAATGCGGATGAACAAGCAGAGATGCGGATCAAGACTTAGACTAGTTTCTGATGTAATAGGTCAGAGGTAGTTTAGTCATTTTGTAAAGGCATCTTGTCTGCCTATAAATAAAATAGTTAACCTCGTACTGAGGTGACGGCTCATAGATAGATCATTTTTGTTGTAATTATTCTCTATAACTTATCAACTTTCATATAACAATACAAACAACATTTATGAGTACTTTTCTTTCTTTGAACGTTCTTTGATTGTTTGTTTCCACCATTCAATCATTGACTTGATTATCATATTTGATTCTCAGTAAGAATATCACTCTTACTCAAACCCAGTCAACTTCTGTGAATGATTCATCATCTGAGCTTGTCCAGTCTCATATACACATATTTTTCTTCAACGGATCTTGATTGACATCTCCTATTGTGTCAACTTCGCTTATAGGATTCTCATTGCCTGATGATTCAACAACTGTTCCTTCTTTGACAAACCTAACGGGAACAACCGAATAAATGTTACGTGATTTGAATTTGTTGAAGAAAGTTGAAGAAGCAATTGATGTTGGTGTTGGAGCATCAGAAGCGGAATCGTCATTAATCTTCTTATCAGACCATTGCCTAAGGAATCCCAAACCTACATGAGAATCCTACACATCTCTAACCTCTTTAAGATTAACATTGCTTAAACCTGAATTTAAACTATTAGTTATATAGCTTCAATCAAATCATTAGATGGATGAGGTTGAGGCATAGGAGAGTAACAATGGGTTCTAGGAGGAGGATAGACTATAGAGATTAATGAAGAGGCTGATGCAACCTAAACATCCATTGTCTATCCTGCATGTTGCACAAGTACTATGAAGAAGAATGCTTAGGAAGTTTCACACATGCAACAGAAATATTCTAAGTGTGAAATCTTCCGAAGCCAAGACCAATATCTTCCGAAGCCAAATATGAAGTCTTCCGAAGCGTCAAAGACAAAGTCTTCTGAAGCTTCAACTTATGAAGACAGATTTCTTCCAAAGACTTTTAACACATTCTTTATCTGATGTACTTTTCCATAAAGCTGGACACCTTTCCGCTACACCTCTGTAGGGTCACCAACTTACATGAGTTGGTGAAAAGGTCCATGCTTTTAGTAACTATACATTGAGGTCTTGAGTCTGTAACTTTCTATTTCAGGTACTTTATCCTTTTTGTAATAGATAAGGATGTGAGCTATGGCATGACATAGTCACTAGTCAAAAGGCAATCTACCTTTGACTCTACAATTGATTTTGTTTTGTGTCTAGTCAATTGTATCTAGCTGGCTTTCAAAGTATAGCCGACTGTAGGATGTAGTATAAGTATCTCATGTTCTTGTAACTTTGAATTATGCTTTGTAACACTTGTAATAGAACATAGAGAAAGCAATATACTGCATTCTTGAAAACTATATACTTGTGTTCTTTGTGTTCTGTCTCTTACATTACTTGTGTTCTTAGTGTCTTACCTTGGTTAATCCAGTTTACTATTTGATTAAGTTTAGTTAATCTCCTCTTTGTGTTTGTGTTGTAACTTAGCACCCTTCAACGATCCTGCCTTTGGTATCAGAGCATTTCAGGCTCTTGATATAAGATCTCACCATCTTAAGGTCCCTCACATACACAAATACTAAACATTTCAAATGGCAGTCATTTCCAAGACTGATATGGAAACTGGAACCATGAACAAGTCCCCACTAATAACTATTAATGAGTTTGATACCTGGTGTTTAGAATGGAAGGTTTCATCAGGTCTCTTGATTCAAGAATATGGGAGTATATTGAGAATGGACCTTTCATACCTAGCACCCCATTTGCTACTGGTGCTGGTATGATCCCCAAATATGTGGCTAACTACTCTGATGAAGATAGGAAGAGAGTAGAGATTGACAGAAAAGCCATGATAGCTCTTCAAACTGCCCTTCCAAACTTTGTGTGCAGAGGTTTCAAGAAGTGCAAAACAGCCAAGCAGCTGTGGGATGCACTGAAACTAATGTATGAGGGTTCCTCTGAAGCCAAGGAGAAAAAGAAGGATCTCTTGAAGCAGCAATTTGAGACCTTCACCTTCAAAACTGGTGAAACCAAGACTCAGCAGTACTTCAGGTATGTTGAGATTGTGGATACCCTAGTGGATGGAGGAGTTTCTCTTGAGAACAGAGACATTGTAAGGAAGTTCTTGTCCTCACTTCCTAGGAAATGGACACATTACTGTGTGGTGATCAAGAGAATTGAATATCTCAAAACTCTTACTCTGACAGAGTTATATGGGATTCTCAGTGGCTACCAGATGGAGATGAACATGCAAGGTTCATCTAGCAACTCCAATAATCAAATGGGTTCAGCCCTACATGTGGTTGAAAGGGATAGCATAGAACCCAAACATCATCTCATATGCTATCCTGACAACTCACCAAAGGGCCTTTTCATCACCTTCCCAAAGACACCAAGAGAGAACTACACTCAAGGAAGCCCATTCCAGGAGACCAGCTCTTCTCAAGCTTTGGTGTCTTCTGATGAAAGCCGTGGCAACTCTCTTTTCACTCTTGAAGACCTGGACTATATTCATCCAGATGATCTGGAATACATGGAAATAGTCCACCAGATGGCTCTTCTCACTCACAGAGCCAAGAAGTTCTACAAGAGGACTGGAAGGAAGTTTCCAAGCAATGCAACCAGTGGAAAGTTTGGCCTGGACAAAGGCAAAGTCAAGTGTTACAACTGTAACTTGATGGGCCACGTTGCCAGAGTGTGTTAGGCACCTAAAACAAATGGTGGCCAAACACAGTCTAGACCAAACTACACTGACAAAGCTCTCCAGAATGAGAAGTCAAAGTAGCAGGTTGCTGTTGGCGTTGAAGAAGGTGCTTTGACTGGAGCTTTCAGGTGGAAGATGCTTCTCCTAACCAAGCATTGATGGCAGATCATGATGAAGCCAAGGTATTAGAATATCTCTGTACTCCTGAATGCATTGCTAAAGTTAATAGATACAAGTCCTATAACCTGGAGATGAGATCTGACCTTGAGTCCTTAAACATTTTAAAATCTGATTTTAGAAAGTCAGAAAATGATTATAAACTAAAGATAGAGTACCTTGAGAAAACCATTTCAGTTCTAAAACATGAACACACAGATTTTAGGACTCAAATCAAAGATCTCAAAACCAAGTTAACTGAGTGCTAGGTTGAGCTTGTGATCAGCAAAGCCAGGGCAGAAAAGAGTGTTCTTGAAGAAGAGACCTTCAAGAACATGATATCCTCATCCCTGCATAACAAAGTGTGCTATCAAAACATGCAGGGACTGGGATCCAATGAGATAGCTCCTCCACACACAATCTTGTCTGTAAGATCTCCTAGGTGTGGAACTTGTGAAGATGAGCTTCCTCTCATAGATCCTATGAGTGAAGAGAATGAAGAAGAGATAGTGAAGAATTCCTGTGAGAAGAGTGAAGAGGAGGATTCTAAGAAGGGCCACTATCCTTCTGAGGAGAAAAAGAAGACTGTGATGACCAAGTCCATGAGAAAGCACTTGATCAGAAAGAGCAAAAGAAAGGCAAGGAAGGCTCAAGAGATCAAGACTACTTTTGGCTCTAAGCAGAAACAAGTTTTCATCTCTGCAGGGTTTAAAGTGGTAGGGACTGAAAACATCAACCAAAACTCTTCTACTAAGAGTTCTGGTTCTTGTTCAACTCATCTCAAAAACAAGAAGAAGACTGATCAACTGTGTACCACTGCTACACAGCCTGGACCATCAAACTACAAGAACAGTTCCCAGCCCAAAGGAACTGTCTTAGCATCTGCAAAGATGAAGGTGGAGAAGGGATGTGACCAAAGGAAGTCTTGTTCCAAGCAGAAGACTCTTGTGAAGAACAAAATGATGTGTGTCATGTGTGGAAGTACCTCTCGCATTGCTAAGGATTGTCCATACAATCCTTAAGGGGAGAGAGATGACACTGTCTATGTCATAGTTCCTTGTCTGCAGGTAATTTATCCTGACTGCCCTTAACTCATCATTCTGAGTATTTGGTCTGGGGGTAGCCCTGATAGTAGATTCCATGAGTCTTGAAGACTCAGCAGAGGAACTTTCTCCCCTCAGCCTCCTTTACCTCTCTCTCTCTCCTCCTCCTCAATCTCCTCAGATGTCATCTTTCTTTTCCCTTTGTCACTCACAGACCTTTGTGACATAGGGTGGAGAGAGCTTGGCCTTCATTGCTTGTTGCAGCATCTAAGCTCTGGCCAGAGAGAGGTTGAGAAGCACCTTCACCAGCAGGTGTCTCAATAGGAGTGTGGATCTCTGCAGTAGTTATCCATAAAATGCTAAAGGTACTGTCCATATGACCACTACAAAGACTTCAAAGAGTTCTAAGAAGATTCAAGCTTCAGAAGGAAAACCTGTTTCTTTCGGAAGCTCCATGTACAAGAAGAAGGGAAGTGGAAAATTACCCTCGGAAGAGAAGTTGGTCTCGGAAGAAAGGACTTCTTCTGAAGCACTGAAGTCTGCTGCAGTGTCTACAGAATCTTTCGAAGGTTCAATCATTAAAACTTCTAAAGCTCCAAAAGCTTCCAAAGTTTTGAAAGTTAAGTCCAAGACTCCAAAGGTGGTGTGGAAGTCTAAGAAAGACCAAGTGACTGAGAATTCTCCATCAACAACAGCTCAAGATCCTCTTAGTACAACCATAAGATCTATTACTATTGAATTACCTTCTGTTAATGAGCCCAAGACAAGCAAGGCTTGGTTTCCAAATGTAACTAATCATTTTCTTTGTGAAGGGACAACTGAAGACAAACAAAAATGTCTGGATCATTGATAATGGCTATTCCAGGCACATGACAGACAATAGGTCACTACTTCAGAACTTTTAAAGAATTGATGGAGGACCAGTTGCTTTTGGAGGAGATGAAGGTGGTTACATTTCTAGAAGGGGCAAGGTCACAAATGGTAAGCTTAGCATTGATAAGGTAAAGTTTGTCAAAGATCTTGGGTACAATCTTCTGAGTGTATCTCAATTTTGTGATCAGAGTCATAACATGCTCTTTACTGAGCATGAGTGCATTGTTCGCAAGCCTAGTGTGGTCATTCCTCATGAGCATATCCTGCTTAGAGCCCCCAGGAAAGGGAACATGTACAAAAGGGATTTGCAAGAAACATCTCCCTCTGGAGAAGTTTTATGCTTTCTGTCTAAAGCTAATAGTGATGAGTCTTTCCTATGGCATAAAAGAATGTGCCATGAAAACTTTAAGAACATGAACAGATTAATTTAAAATGATTTGGTAACTGGAATACCAAAGAAAGAGTTTATAAGTGATGACCATTGTGTTGCGTGCCTGAAAGGGAAGTAACATAAGGTATCTCACAAGCCTAAGGAAAGGAACTCCATCACTACACCCCCACACTTGTTACATATGGATCTCTTTGGCCCCACCAGTGTAATGAGTTTAGGAAGGACCTCTTATTGTTTAGTGATCACAGATGACTTTACAAGATTCACTTGGGTTTTCTTCCTTAGAACTAAGGATGAGACTCCTGAGATTCTAACGAATTTCATCTTAAAGGTTGAGAATCAATCTGATCACAAGGTCAAGATCATAAGATGTGATCAAGGAACTGAATTTAAGAACCAAATCCTTCATACATTCTGTGATGAAAAGGGTATTACAAGACAATACAGTGCTCCCAGGACTCCTCAGCAAAATGGTGTTGCTGAGAGGAGAAACATGACAATGATTGAAGCTGCAAGAACCATGTTGTCTGACTCTAAGCTGCCCATCACCTTCTGGGCAGAGGTAGTCAACACTGCCTGCTATGTGCAGAATAGAGTTTTAGTAGTTAAGACTAATGGCAAGACACCTTATGAACTTTGGCACAAGAGGAAACCTTTCATTGGTTTTCTCAGGTCATTTGAGTGTCCTTGCACCATCTTGAATACCAAAGATCAAATTCCCAAGTTTGCTGAGAAATCAGATGATGGACACTTTATTGGATACTCTTCACAAGCTAAGGCTTACATAGTATACAATCTCAGAACTAGAGTTGTTGAGGAGTCAGCCAATGTGACTTTCAATGAACACACACTCTGTGTTGCTGGTTCTGGTCCGGATTGGTTATTTGATCTTGATTTAGTTACTAACTATTTTAACAAATCTTGTGAAAATGTTTCAGGATCTATAGAAAATTTAAATACAGGTGATTCAATTTGAGCTAAGAAGACCTTCAAGTCATACATCTTGAGCTCCAATTGGAACTACTTCTGCAAATGAGGTTTCCGTCAGCACTACATTGACAAACTCAACTGATACATCTAGGGTGCCTTCAAATTCCTGCTCAGAGGCTTCACAACCAGATAAGAACACTACTAGTTCAAGTGTATGTGGATGACATCATCTTTGGTTCAACTAATCCAAAGCTCTGCAAAGACTTTGAAAAGCTGATGAAAGACAGATTTGAAATGAGTGCCATGGGGGAACTCAATTTCTTTCTGGGAATTCAAGTGAAGAAAGTTAAGGATGGCATCTTCATAAGTCAGTCAAAGTATGTTCAAGACATACTCAAGAGATTCAACATGACTGATTGTAAGATTGCTAAGACACCCATAGCTAGAAACCACTCCCTTGGACCTGATCTTGAGGGGGAGTGTGTAGATGAGAACTTATACAGGGCTATGATTGGCTCTCTTATGTATCTTACTGCTAGCAGGCCTGATATCATGTTTGCTATATACATTTGTGCAAGACATCATGCTAACCCTAAGATATCTCACCTCATCACTGTCAAGAGGATTCTAAGATACATCAAAGGTGCATCAACACTTGGTTTATGGTACCCTAAGAATCCAGACTTCAATCTATATGCTTATACAGATAGTGATTATGGTGGTTGCAACATGACTGCAAAGTCTACATCTGGAGGATGTCAATTCCTTGGTGGAAGGGTTGTCTCATGGCAATGCAAGAAACAATCCTTTGTCTCTGCATCAACTGCTGAAGCTGAATACATTGCTGCTACAAGCTGCTGTGCTCAAGTGCTTTGGATTCAAAATCAAATGCTGGACTATGGGTTAAACTTCATGGAGACTCCCATTCACATAGACAACAATAGTGCTATCTCAATCACAGAGAACCCTGTGTAGCACTCAAGGACAAAGCACATCAGTATCAGGTATCATTTAATAAGAGATAACTATGAAAAGGGATGAATTAAACTACTCAAAGTTCACACAGATGAACAATATGTTGATCTGTTTACAAAGACTTTTGATGAACAGAGATTTAAATATCTTATATCAGCTATTGGGATGATTAACTTTGAGTAGGTTTTTCGTAAAACTAATTTTTATTATTTCTTGAAATATGTGTGTCCTAAGTTGTCTAGTTCATCACTTTCATAAGCTCATGTTTTCTTTAGATGAAAATTTCTTTTTGAAGACTTTCCTTAGATTTTTGAAAATTTCTGATACTTCGAAAGTTATGTTTTTAACTTCGGAAGCAAATCATGCCTTCAAAATAAATAACTGTCTGAAAATTTTACCTTCAGAAGAGTTCTCAGATCTATCTTCCGAAGCTTAAATTCTTATATCAGACAATTACTCATTTTCAAGGACCATTTACTTCCGAAGCTAAATTAACTCTCGGAAGCTTTTTTATTTATATACAAAGCACTCAAGTTTTAATTTCTCTTCCGAAGCAAAATTCTCAAAACTCTCAGGAAATTCTTCCGAATTTATTTTAGCTTCAGATGCTTTTTCTAACTAAAACTTCTGAAGATAATTAACTTACGAAATCTTTTTGACTTCTAAGAAAACTACTTCTTGAGCAAAAGTAAACTACTTTTTCAGAGGTGGGATCGACATCCGGATTTCAAAGTTTATCCTCTTACATTAAACTTTATCTGAAATCCCTCTCACATATAAACCTAATGGTTTCCCCCTCTTTCTATCATATGTTCTTTCTCCTTCTTCTTCATCTTTATGCTACCTCACAATTGGCCAACCTTGCTCACAGAAATGATCCCAACTTTACTGTGCAGCTACACAGACAACATAATCAAGTTGCTCTGTTAAGCTCTGAGAAAGATCCTCATTTCTTAGAGGTTTGTCATTTCTTAGCTTTATCAAACTACTTCACCTCCCTAACCATTGATCCTCCTCTCTATGAGGATCAGCTGCTTGCGTTCTGGAAGACCTGCCAAGAGGTCATTATGGACGGGGAGAAGGCACTATCTACCACAGTGCAGGGAAGAACAATCTTCATCACTCCAGCCATCATGAATAGGCATCTTCAGCTGGGTGAGGAAGAAGGTGAGGTGTTCTTCCCAAAGGAAGCTATCAATCATTCCTTTGAGCAGATGTGATACGAGGGAGATTTCTCTATAAAGACCTTTAGGAAAGGGAAGGTCTCATCCCAGTGGAGATTCCTACTCCATGTGGTCATCCACAGCTTATCAAACAAGCATGGTGGATGGGACCAGATTCGTGAGGATCTCTCCTTCATAATCCATGGAATGGTCCAGGGGGTCAAATTCAGGTATTCTCAGTTTGTTTATACCAATTTACTTGCTAATTTAGACTCCTTAGAAAATTACATGTTTCCTAGATATGTCCAATACATTCTTAACTGTGAACTGGGCTCATAGTTGAGCGAAATAGGTAACATTCTTAAATTGGGACAGATGAAGCTCGACATCTTTAAAATACTGAGAAAGCCCACTGTTGGCTTCTCTAGTGTAGAAACAGCCCTTGTCCCAAAAAAATTAGAGCTCATTGCTCAAGGTGACAACCTAGCAGCACAAGCTAGTGTTGAGCCCACCCCTGCTACCTCCCAACCACCCACACAGCCTTAAATCACCATCACTTACCAAAGAAAATCCAAACGAACCCCTACTCAGGCTATTCAGTTGTGGAGGCCCCCATTTACTCACCCATACAGGAAGAAGTGGACACTAGAGCTCCCACTTCTCTTGAGGAGCAGACCACTCCCATCTCTTCAAGAATCAGTGCTGAGGTTCTTCATGCTCAGCCTAATGAGCTCATTAGCCCAACTTCCTTAAGCCATCACCCTGAGTCTCAACACTCAAGTGATCAACTTTCAGGGGACAGTTACCATCCCCAGCCTATAGATCTCAACCAACCAATTCCCCACCTTGACTTCTATACTGATGAAGATCTAGGTTTCAGTGAGTATAAGGAGTCTCTCTTCTTTACTCCTACTCAAAGAGAGATGAATGCTCCTGAGTCTCCTACATCTATCCCACATCAGTCACTTACAACTGAGGTGGACACTTCTAAACCTGTTCAGGATGTCCATGTGGAAGAGGCTCTCACTACTGAAAGTGATTACATCATTAAGACCACAACCATGGAAACTCATCCCACTGACATCTCAACTGAGATTGCTAGTGAGCAGAGGAAAAGTAGCTGCCAAGAACCTGAAGCTGGTGGTGAGAGAGAGGACTTTGGTCCAATCATCTCATCCCCCAATGAGTCTTCTGATGAAGATGAGGGGAATCTGAGACTAAAGGTGCACAAACTGACTAAAACATGCACCTATTTAGTCTCAAAGGTCAGTCACCTTGAATCTCAGGTGACTACCTTACACAATAGGATCAATGACCAGCAACTTGAGATTTCATATCTTAAGGAAAAACTAGCTGAGAGATCCTTAAGAAGAGCTCAACCAGGAACACAAGAACATATGGATGTGATTGACCTATCTTCCAGCTCACCTATGCAAGTGGGTGATGCTACCGAAAAGGGAGAGAAAGTTATTATAGCCACAAAACATGGGAGTTCTTTAGAAAGAGTGGTCATTGAGGACTCACCATCCTTACTTACAATTGTGCATCTTAGCAACCTCCTCAAGTTCACATTGATGTGGACTACACAGACTCCTTCATACAGACTCTGTTTGAGGATGGGATACCAAGGGCTATGTCATCTTCACCATCTTCCAATCACATTATTGGGTGGAGGTATGGCAACATCAGGAAAGCCCTAATCATCATAAGAGTTCATGGACAGCAAGAAGTCTTCAATTTTCAGACTTTGAACTACTATGAAGGTCTAGATTTAGTCAACATACCACTTGTCAACCCAAGCAAATCAAGACAAGCTGATAGACTGGCTTAAACAATCCAAGATAGGATCACTGTAGAATTCAGCTTAAGGAGACTTAGGCAATCAGGCAATGCCATCGGTCAACTGGATGTTGAGGCAAACCCTAAGATTAGTTTCAAAGGGGAAACCTTGACTGAAGGCCCAATGCCAGAACCTGAGACCTCTGTCTTATCATCATCAACTACTGCAGAGATCCACACTCCTATTGCGACACCTGCTGGTGAAGGTACTTCTCAACCTCTCTCTGGCCAGAGCTTATATGCTGCAACAAGCAATGAAGGCCAAATCTCTCTCCACCCTGAGTCACAAAGGTATGTGAGTGACAAAGGGAAAAAGATGACATCTGAAGAGATTGAGGAGGAGGAGGAGAGAGAGAGAGAAAAGGAGGCTAAAGGGAGAAAGTTCTTCTGCTGAGTCTTCAAGACTCATGGAGTCTGCTATCAGGGTTGCCCCCAGACCAAATACTCAGAATGATGAGTTAAGGGCAGTCAGGATAAATTACCTGCACACAAGGAACTATGACATAAACAATGTCATCTCTCTCCCTTTAGAAGAGTTGAATGAACTGGTTGATATAGAAAGATCAAAAGAGAAGGAGGTAGAAGATGCAGAGCTTCTAGTACAAGTCAAAGAAGAGAGAAGAAGAAAAAGACTGTACAAGGATATGCCTACCCTCTCCCCAGTTCAGGAAAGTCCTGCACAAGAAGATGTGGTTCAACAAGAACCTCAGGTAGACAAAGAAGAAGAGAGGATCAAGATGATCAACTACTTGAGTGCCACAGGTATCTATCAGGCAGATGCACTCCTTCCCTTGTCCTATGACTATGTTTAGTTTGAGTACTTAAAACAACTTGAACTGGAGATAATCAAGGTCAGAAAGACAACTAAGAAGAAGCTAAGGGAAGAAGCTGCAAAATCAAGAGCTGTCATCCAAAAGAGAATGAAGAAGTCTACTGATAGGTAGAGGATGATAAGCTTCTTGAAGCTATATGGATTCTTCGAAAGGAGACTTGGCCCCATGTCTTTATCCACTATGGATGAGCATATCAGGGTGATCAAGCAAAAGATCAAAAGTGGAGAGCTCATTGACTTACACTCCACTCCAAGTCAAGCCCCACCTGAAGTGGAGGTTAAGGTTGAACAACCAGAGACTACATAACCAGGACCTCTTGCTAAAACTCAGCAAGCTTCATCTTCTCATCCATAGTAGGGTCAACCTCCCTCTCCTTCTAAGCTTGAGAGAGAGGAAGTCCCAATTGAGAAAGATGTGTGAAGATCAATCTGGAACTGCAGGCCAGTCTTCTCAGTTAAAACCTGTTAAGAGAAAGAAGAGGATGGCTCTAAACCAAGGCCAAAGAAGAAGAAGACTGCACTCTCTTCTAAACCCCAGGATGAGTCAAAACATCTTGAGGTTGTGCAACCAGAGGATGCTAAATCAACTCCAATTCAAAGAGCTCCTCTAGCATCAGGAAGACTCATCTTGTCTTGGACATACACCACAAATCCAGAAAGATAGCATGTCATTAGAGATCAAGGCACTAAAGATGCTTACACATGGCAAGATATGTTTCAGTTGCCTCTGCATGACCTCTTTGATTTGAGGATACACTTTGACAGTCTGAAGGATCCTGATCACCTTATAAAGAAAGGACTGGTGATCAACGTAATGAGGACTGTTGACATCTGAAGTCTACTAAGTGTTTTGGTAGCATCAGCCTAGGGGGAGTTTGTAGAGATTAATGAAGAGGCTGATGCAACCTAAACATCCATTGTCTATCCTGCATGCTGCACAAGTACTATGAAGAAGAATGCTTAGGAAGTTTCACACATGCAACAGAAATATTCTAAGTGTGAAATCTTTCGAAGCCAAGACCAATATCTTCCGAAGCCAAATATGAAATCTTCCGAAGCATTAGAGACAAAGTCTTCCAAAGCTTCAGCTTATGAAGACAAATTTCTTCCAAATACATATAACACATGCTTTATCTGATGTACTTTTCCATAAAGCTGGACACCTTTCCGCTGCACCTCTGTAAGGTCACCAACTTACATGAGTTGGTGAAAAGGTCCATGCTTTTGGTAACTGTACATTGAGGTCTTGAGTCTGTAACTTTCTACTTCATGTACTTTATCCTTTTGTAATAGATAAGGATGTGAGCTATGGCATGTCATAGTCACTGGTCAAAAGGCAATATGCCTTTTGACTCTACAATTGATTTTGTTTTGTGTCTAGTAAATTGTATCCAGCTAGCAAGTATAGCCGGCTGTAGGATGTAGTATAAGTATCTCATGTTCTTGTATCCTTAAATAATGCTTTGTAACACTTGTAATAGAACATAGACAAAGCAATATACTGCATTCTTGAAAACCATATACTTGGGTTCTTTGTGTTCTGTCTCTTACATTACTTGGGTTCTTAGTGTCTTACCTTGGTTAATCCAGTTTACTGTTTGATTAAGATTAGTTAATCCCCTCTTTGTGTTGTTGTGTTGTAACTCTACACTCTTCAACGATCCTGCATAGATGTATGGATTTTCACCACAACCCACTCCCTTTTTAATTCTAGCTCCCCTCTGTTTACATAGTAGCTCTTCCTGCTTCATTCTGGATATGGTCCATCTATCAAGCTTTGTTTTAAGCTTACTTGTTTCAAATTCAGCCAAGGTGACTCTTTCATTTAAAAGATTAATTCAACATTTCTTTCAAGAAGAGTTCGTTTTAAATGATCATTTTCTTTGAAGCTTCATTTAATTTTATGAAATACTTGGCTTCATTCTTTTTAAGTTCTGTGTTTATTGTGGTTAACTCCTTTTGGTTATCTAAAAGTAACCTATTAGCTTTATACACACCAAATAAACATATGTTGCAAGCAGAAGAACACATATCCAGAACCGGAGTTCTATGAGGTTGATGAGCGACCTCTGATCTATGTGGAAAGATAGGGGAGAACGCTGAAGATGTGTTTGAGATGGACAGAGCAGATTGGTTTGTAAAGGAGAAGGAACCAGAAGAACTCACTCCCTTATTCCAATATTTGGGAGGGTTGAGTAAACAAGAGGTTGACAAGAAGATTATTAGCTGGGCCTACAATCCCGGGCTAAAAATGTTTATGCCTAAATGGGACCTTAGGGGTCTAGCAGCTCTACCACTTCTAAATGCACATTTGAGTGAGAGAGCCACTCTTCTACTGAAAGAAATACAGAATGGGGTTAATGACATCTTCGAATCATTTGGTTACATGAAGGTAGAAAGGAGAAGGTCAAAGAAAGACAAGGACTGGGAAACAGGAAAGGCGCAAATTGTTCAGAGAATTAAACTGCCAAAGACAGTTAACAGAGTGAGATTATCTTATCCACTTCCCCAATAGCTACAGGATTTCGAGAAATGGTTCTATGATAATAACATTGGGGAAGCTGTGATTAGGGTAAAAATGGAAAAGAGTTTAAGGTTTTTGATCCTATGAAAATGTTTAGTTTTTGTGACGAAGATTTATTGGTGTTATGTGAGAATCACATAAAGGCAGGGGTTGGGGAAGAGACTTGAGAAGCAGCTAGTCTTTTTATTAATGTAGTCAAGAAGATTAGAGGGGTGAGGTCTGAGGTGAAGAAGTTAGCTGAAAGGGTAAGGGCTCAAGATGACCTTAACATGGATATTCAAGATTTGGCAAAGTAGTTTGAGAGGGCTAGTGCTCATCCTGATGTAGCTAGTGATGCAGAAGGAAACAGTAAAGAATCAGGTGCTGAGGCTTTAGAGGGAGCTATTGCAGGAGATGATGAAGATTGATCTAAAGCAACAAAAGACACTGGAGCTGTAGAGACTAATCAAGCCGAGTGAAGATGGTGAGGTCCAACCTAGGGGGAGTATTGAGATCATTTGTAGGTTGGACTCACTTTAGTTTAGTTTGTTTACTTTTAGTTGTAATAGGCCTTTTGTTAGTTTTCTTTTGTAAGTATTTAGATTTTTGTTTTTTGGCAGTCCAGCGAAACTGTGAGGGAAACTATAAGTTCGCACACAGTTTGTTGTTTTGTTTGCCTAACAAAATTGCTATTTCAACTGGCGAAACTATAGTTTCGGCAGTGCAGTTTCACTGACAGCGAAATTTTCTGCGAAACTATAAACTGCTATATATTGTTTTCTTTCTTCTCATTGTAGGTAAGCTTGCAAATACCCTAATCGATTATTATTGTTGCAAGTTACCATTTCAAAGCAGTTAACACACAGAATTATCCTTGTGCTTTTTGTTAAGGTTAGGATCTGGTATTTGACCAAACACCAACTGATTAACGTGTTAAACCAAACCAAATAGTGCGGAATCCTATTTGATTTGCGCTCCAATTAGTGAGAACGCACGTAGAGACAATAACGAATTGAATCTAACGTCAAGAATTGATTGAGAATCGATCTACAACGTTCTATGAACTGGAGTACGAACTTGGAGACTTCTGGATGGCTAGGGTACGTCTGGAGTCGAAGTGGATTCAATGCTTACAGGATCTGGTATTTGACCAAACACCAACTGATTAACGTGTTAAACCAAACCAAATAGTGCGGAATCCTATTTGATTGGCGATCCAATCAGTGAGAACGCACGTAGACACAATAACGAATTGAATCTAACATCAAGAATTGATTGAGAATCGATCTACAGCGTTCTATGAACTTGGAGTACGAACTTGGAGGCTTCTGCACGGCTAGGGTACGTCTGGAGTCGAAGTGGATTCAATGCTTACGTTTTTCCACGAATTAGGTTGTATTTATAGGTTAGGATTGCTCATTCGGGCGACTGAACCAGTAGCATGGTTCATTCGTGCGATTGAGAGGTGCGGTTGATCCATTCACACGGCTGAGTCAGACGTATGAAGTTGTTCAGGCGTATGAACTATCTAGGCACATGGAAACTCAGTCGCATGGCCATTCGGACGCATGAGAACTTCACTTCACCAAATTTGAGTGTATTCAATATTCTAACATTATGTATAACACTTCCAACAATCACAAAACTATATATTTAAGTCAATATGTGTTAAACAACTCATTAATGAAATAGTAAACATTATAAACACAACCAAACATTTGTATTTCATTAAGTACCCAATAGTTACATAAGTGTAAGACATATTACATTCAGATCAAGATCTAGGTACATATATGTATCAACAGTTAATGATTGACATTGATCATTGTGTTATTATAAATGAGTTCTTATTGTGTTCAATCTTCTTTGTGATTGTTGTTTAGTATATTTGTGGGATATTGAATGATTCTGTTGGAGCATCTATAGTCATATATAGTGTGTCTGTCGCTTGTCGAATAGTCTAGGCTTAATGTAATACACCTGATATGTTGTAAACATATGAAACTGGGTCATTCACAGGAGCATATGAGAATGAGACTCAGTCGTACGACTAAGCCATGCTAATAGACTAGTCGTACGACTGAGAGATGCGATTGGGGCATTCGTAAGACTAAACCATAAGAATGGTCTAGTCGCACGATCGAACCATACGCATGGTCCAGTCGTACGATTAAACCATACGCATCGTCCAATCGCACGAATAGGCCCAGTCGCATCTAATATGGGCCGAGGCTTATATATACTAGTTTCAATGTGTAGAGAGATAAGGATTGAGAGGAAGTCTGCCCGGAGCCTAGGGCTGCCGGATGAGAGGGGAGATCATGCTCGTTCTCCCCTTGCCAAGAGTCTTGATTCTTATGTTGTAACGAGCTTGTAATCGTTAGGTTTTATCAATGAAACCAATTTTTTGATAGTTTGTGTTATTGATTTGACTTTTGGTTTTGGTTGTTTATCCTTTCATCAAGAACATGCTCGGATGTCTACCAATCCAACCGACTTCACATATTCTTAACATCTTTTGCACTGTAATACAATCACATGGACCAACACATAAAGTCTTCATAGTTTTGCTGGATGACTACATAATTTCGCTAGATGATCATCCAGATTTGTAGAATGGGTTGAAATTATGAACCAACCCATTTTTGACCAAAAATTTCAATCTTTTACACCCAAAACCTTGGTTTATCGCCCAATAAGCTATATCTAAGCTTCTTACATGTTTTTTTACACAAAAACGTGAGTTTTGGGTGATTCTTTGCCACTTTCAAAAACCTCAAGCCCTAGAATCTGGGTTTACCCTCAAGGAAATTATTAAATGATGTTTCTTACCAGGATTCTTGGTCTTTTCTTGTTGTTTGGATGCTCACAAAGACTCATCTTCAATCTCTTGATCAACCGTGCCTTGAATCTCCACTTTCTCTCTCCACACTCTTTCTCTAGAAATTGGTGTTGAGTTGAAAATAAGAGTGGCTCAAGCTAATCCATTTATATATACCGGGCGTTCCCTGGACCTGAAACTTGCCGAACACATAGCCCGCGAGGTCTACTTGGTCCATACTCCATTTCCCCCATATTTTCTTTGAATAATACTGGCTAAGCCATTATGATTAATTGGGCCATTTCGACTTTATTCTGGGTGTTACAATAAGTCTATGTCTATGGTTCCTACAGCCAAATATTTAAAAATTGTTAAATACGCAAATTGTGACTAATCTAGCAAAATCGGATTTAGGACGAGTTAAGGGAGGTCAATATAATCAGTTTCATAATGAAGAGAGTGTTAGAACACTTAACAGATCAAATAGAGAACTAGGTTTGACTAAGAGATGCAAAGAACACAAGCAAACAAGAAGACATAACTAAAGAACAATATGATTTGGTTTTCAAGAATGATGTATATTAATCTCATGTTCTTTTGCAAGTGTTACAATACCTAAGATATGATGCAAAACTGGAGATACTTTATACTACACTCTACAGCCGACTATACTTTGAAAGCTAGCTAGAAATATTGATTGACAACAAGATCAATGTAATGTCAAACGACAGATTACCTTTTGACTAGTGACTATGACATGCCATAGCTCACAACCTAATATATTACAAAAGGATAAAGGTACATTAAGTAGAAAGTTACAGACTCTAGACCTTAATGTACAGTTGCAAAAGCATGGACCTTTTCACCAACTTATGCAAGTTGGTGAGATGTCAGACTTGCAGCGGAAAGTAGGCCATCTTTATGCAACAGTACATTCGGGGAAAGCTATTCTCCTATGTCTTCGAAAGAAATGAGTCTTCACTTCATTAGCTTTGGAATACTTTGTCTTTAAAGCTTTAGAAGGCTTCATCTTTCGCTTCAGAATATTTGGTTTTTGGCTTCGGCAGATTTTGAGACTTAGAATATTTTCTGTGCAGAGTGTAAAATTTCTGAAGCAACTTCTACCTTGTACATAGTGCATGCATGCAGGAAGCTCTTTGGTTGCTTTGGTTGCATTAGCCTTTCTTATAAAACCTTACAAAGTCCCTTTAGGCTGATGCTACTAAATCAGAGAACATTTTTCAGCAACTGACAGTCCTCATTAGGATCAAGACAGTTCACTTCTTCATCATTTGGTTAGGATCCTTCAGACTCTCATAATACCTTCTCATTTCATGAAGATCATATATGGATTAGTAGAAAAGGTCCAGGATAGGATGGGTCTTCCAACTACAAGAGGATGTCCTTGAGTTGGAGTTGGTTGAGAAGCCTTTTGTTGCACTTCCTCAGGATGCTATGACATATCCTGAGGTTTAGAGGTGGATGCCTTTGGCTTATTCTTGGATACACTCTTCATGGCCATCCTTTTCCTCCTCTTTGGAGTCTTTAACCAAGAGGGCTGGTCTTGAGTACCAGGTTGTTCAGTTGTGCCTCTCTAACTTGGGTCCTCTTCCCTCATAGGTTTAAAAGGAAAGGGAGCAGAACCTTGCTATAGAATAGAAGATAAGTTGGCTAAGATGCATCTCTAGGTCTAGGTTGTGTTGTCTGAGTGGGTTCAACCTTAACCTAAACCTCAGGAGTTGGCTTGGTGGAGAATGCAAGTCCACAAGCTCTACATTTTTAATCTTCAGCTTGATCACTCTAATGTGCTCATCCATAGTGGATAGAGACATTGGACCAAGCCTCCTTCTAGATAATCCATACAGCTTCAAGAAGCTCATCGTCCTCTTCCTATCAATAGCCTTCTTTTGACTCTTTTGGATGATGGCTCTCAACTTTGTAGCTTCTTCCTTCATCTTTCTCTTAGCAGCCTTTTGTTCTTTAATGAATTATTATTCCACCTGCTTAAGATACTCAAACTCAATATACTCATACGAGAGGGAAAAAGTGCAGTTGCCTCATAGAGACCTGTGGCACTTAGGTAGTTGATCATGTTTTGTCTATCAACTTCCTGTCTACCTAAGGTTTTTCAGTTGCTTAGCCTCTTTCTAAGGGCTTTTATCAACTGCATAGAGGGTAGGAGCATGTTTGTACAATCTTTTCTGCCTTCTTTCTTCTTTGATCTTAAGGAGCAACTTTGCTTCATCTGCCTCCTTCCTCTCCTTAGACAGCTTCATCTCTACTAGATCATTTAGTTCTTATAAAGGAAGAGATATAATTTCATCTACTTCATAGTTCCTAGTCCCCAAGTAGTTTATCATGGTTTACCATGAAGCCTGGGGACCCACTTGAACTTTGTCCTCTTAACTTCCTCTTCCTCTCTCTCTACCTCCTCAAATGCCTCAAGAGTAAGTTTCTCTTTCCCTTTGTCACTCATAGGCCTTAGTGACTAAGGATAGAGAGAGCTTTGGACTTTGTTGCCTGATATAGCAATTAGGCTCTAGCCAAAGAAAGGTTATGAAGCACCTTCAACAAATTGGGCCTCACTGAGGGTAGATGATATTGAAGTAGTAGTTCTTGTGACAAGGCTCATAGGTTCAATCATTGGGGCTTCAGTTAAGGTTTCCCCTTCAAATCTTATCTTAGGGTCTACCTCAACATCCAATTGACCAATGATATTGCCTATTTACATTTGTCTTCTTCTTTGTCTAAACTTTTCAACAATCCTATCTTGAATCCTCTCAGCCGTTATATCAGCTTACCTATGTTGACTTCGGTTGGCAAGTGACATATAGACTAGAGGAAGACTATCATAGTTGTGCAAGGTTGGAAACTTGTAAACCTCTACTACCTGGTGGGTGCGGATAGTATATATATTTTGATAAATATTTTACGCACAGATTTAGTTTTAAATGGTTATTACAAGTACTAAACCACACACACAAAACACAAGTGTACCTGTCGTGTGGTAATATAGTATTGGTAAGAACCGAGTATCAATTCGTGGACACACCTAGCCTACTCACAAACTTGATGATTTGACTCTCAGATTTGGTTTTTGTTAAAGAAAGTGATCAGTTGCATTGGAAAGATTTTTAGGGTTTAACAACAATGATAAAAATAAAGTAAACTAAGATTTGAAGCGTTTGGATTTAAAACCAGGGAATAAAAGTTATCATCCTAATTAGACTCCACTTATGTAAGCGTGATGAATTGGTGGTGTGATTTAAAGATATGGATTAATGTAATTGTGTTAATGTTTATAAAGATGAGCTAGCTCGGTTTCTCGTCTATCCAGCTGCCGTAGTGACTAGGATCACGTCAGGTTGAGTTTTACTACTTAGATCAATGCCTAGTAATGTAGGTAAATCTTTTGTGACATATTTGACATATGATTTCTGAATACATAACTTAATGTTAGAAAGAGAGTTGATCAAGTTCCTTCCTAACATACCATTAATTTTAGAAAACCATAACAATTATTGAAGATTTCTCAAACTAATAAAGGAACCCATAAATGATCAGAAAGTTAAATGATTTCTAATAACCATTTCTAGTTCATTAGCCATGGATTTGTTACGAAGACCGGTTTCATGAATGAAAGTTAATCATACGTTTTTTCAACTATGTATGACAATCACAATCACAAACCATAAATTTATAACTTCTCGTACAAATGTAGATGCTACCCATCAATAGTTTTCCAAGACCACCATAACATTAACGCAGTATTTATCACACCATTAGTTCATCACAAATTACACAAGTTTCATCCGATTAGGATAATAAAAAAAGTTTAGCTCATAATGAGCTTAAGCATAACAACAGATAACACAGAAGATAAATATGTAATCATTGGTGAAATGGAACAATCAAACCGATATTCCACAATGGATGACGTTTAGACGATCGCGAGCTTCTTCCAAGTGTTGTATGCACCTCTCGAGCCTCCAAATGACCTTGAAGTCTTGATTCCCGAGAGAGTTCTGCATAGTAACTCTTCCACCAAAGCTTAACAAAAATAGTGAACTTAGGCTTCTATTTATAGGCTTTCTGGAATGTTTAAGCACGGCCCCGTGCCTAAAAGGCAGAGCCCTGTGCTAGTACAATGCTTACGAAAGTTGGTCGACTTGTACATGTAGGTTGTGTCAGGCACAACCCCGTGTTAAATTGGGCACGACCCCGTGTTGGAAGTGGGGCACGGCCCCGTGTCTACTTTTTGGGAACAATACTTTTGGTCCTGTCAGATGTCCATACACAGGGGTGTGTTAATTTAGCACGGGGGTGTGTTTCTGGCAAAGCATGGGGGCGTGCTTAAAGAGGCACGACTCCATGCTTGGACTCCAAAGCTCGGATTACTTCAATTTCTTGCTAAATATGCTTCTTTTGTCCATCTTGCCCTTTTAAACACCTGAAAACACAAATTTACATTTTTAAGTATATTTTCATCATTTTGAAGGAAGGTATTAAGGAATAATTGATGTGCTTTTGATAGGATTTTTATGTATAATTTGGAGCACATCAAACATCCCCACACTTGAACTTTGCTTGTCCTCAAGCAAAAATCACTTAAAACGACAAATCCACCAAAAACCAAATTCAAATTATAAACATGTCTTTCGAGAAATACGCAAGTAAACATTATTTTCATCCAAATATAAATATTCCAAGCATATGTGAAATGATATCCTAGCAAGCAATAAATTGGTTAGTAAAGATGATTATCATGTAAAAATCCACACTTCTCACAAGATGTACTCACACTCAGCTAAATATATGGAGTCATAATAAAGATTAAGTACGACTAACACACTCAATTGCCTAGTATGAATACGTGTGAAATCATAAGCTTGTTAAGGGATCAAATCTCCACCTACTTAGATATTACTTGCATAAATCATTAGGTCTTTGATGGGTTGTAACTTGGCTCGGGCTCGGGTAAGGAATATTTGGAAAAGGTGGCTAATTGTTAAAGACGATGGTCTTGGCTTATTTTTTCTAACATAAACTACAATGAAAGCAATAAAAGGTTCCCTATACAATACTTCAAGCTAGAAGGGATATGCTAACTTGAGGACTCGTTTAAGGTCAGATTGTCAAAACCGTATTTTGCTTTCAAGAATCATACTTGCTCTTTTACCCGAAGATACACAAAACTTTCCTTTCTCAAGGATCGTTCGACTTGAAGCCTAATAGCACCCAATCGGATTAGTTCTGTGTATTCGTATTGAGATTCAGTTTGATTCTTTTTGCATTTTCCATTATGAGACCAATTTCCACAATTCGGGCATCTTTCATATCTTTTTGCCCGTCTCTTTATAGCACTTTTTGAAATTCCACAAAATGGCGGAACTTGTTTCTTTTTTCGCCATTTCTTTCTTGCCTCGAACGTGAGATTGAAAATTTGTTCGCGGATTTCCGGGGGAAGTCCCGGTTTTGCGTGATGAAGGCAACAAAGCAAATTGAAATCAAAAGAATGCATTCCAGTTCTTTAATGTCTGCCGGTAAAAGACCAATTTTTTTTTAAAAAGCCAAAATGTATCTTTAACGAAAACGGGTTTTGTTGAAGGCTTTTTTGGTTAAGGGACATCGTGGTTTGGGTGATTGAAAGATAAAAACGTTTAAGCTCAGTGGGGCTAACTAAAGTTGATGTTCGGGTAAGGAAAGTTAAAGAGAATAGTTGGGGCTCAAATGGTTAAGGTCACCTAGTGTCTAACTCATTTTTATGCAACAAATACTAATTAAGGTCTTGAAATGCATACCCAAAGGAAGTTCTAATCACACGTATCATACGACACCCTCAACTAAATCTAGAATGAAAGTAGAATTGCAATTTGTAAAAGCTATCTAAGCTCAAAAATAAACTCACATATGGATGGAATTGGGTACAAGTGTTTTCATTTTACATGATTAAATATTTTACTAGATTAGATTATTGCTTTTAAGGATATCACAAAAAAACATTTTCAATTTCATTTGGACGTCATGAATTTACTTCTTTATTTCCCGAAAACGTATATTTATAATTTGATTTATTATATTAATTTTTTGGTTTCTTGTCACAAAATTACTTGTTAAGTGATATTTTCTTAAAATTTTAAAATTTAGACCTTTTTAGCAAAGTCAAATGCATTACTCCTATCCCCACACTTAAAATTCACATTGTCCTCAATATGATTAACATAATCTAGATCGAGAAAGGGGTAATGAAATAACTCCCCTAAAAATGATGAATTTGTCTCTTGTGTTTGGTCGCCCTTGCTTTGGTAGAACCTTCGGGATCACCTGAAATGTCACCAATTTATTGAAAGCATTAAAATCCTAAACACAAAATAAATAATAAAAAAACAAAATGACATAAATTAAAAGATAGAATGGCAGGAAACAACTGTGTCGGGTCCCTAAAAATGATAAAGTTTTCAAGGGCTTTGTGGGGGGATATCCCCCCACTCATGGTACATTCGATTCCTGATGTACGTGACATCGTTGCTCAGGTCATCGACTCGGGAATGCAGATTTTCGACTCGGTTGAAGGCTTGTTGGGCATATTCAAATGATCGCCTTGCATGGTCGCTGGTGGTTTGGATTGACTCGTAAAGGTCTAAGATGGTTGGGAATTCCTTTGTACATGAACTTGAAGATCCAGCTCCGGCTCCTTCCGGCTATATTGGCATGTCAAGATCCATAATTATTTCTTCGTGGTCTGCCGGATCCCAGATTTGTCCCTTCTTATCCATGAATCTCAGCTACCCATTTGGTAGGCTTGTCACCATGCACATACTTGTGCAAATGCTCAAGTCTAAGAGTCCCGACATCACTCCTTCAGTTCCCTCAGTGTTATAACCATAGCTCTCGTATAAGTTCAAAATCCAGCTTCCTCCAAACATGGGTGTTGGAGCATGACAGGATCAGTGATCTCAAGTTTGATGGATTAGAGTGTAACGCAGCGGAATAAGAACAAGAAATAGACAAATTATAGCAAGAATTTGTTATTCGTATGCATTAAGAACAAATACGGTTATAACGAGAGAATATAATTCTGTGAAAAGGAATGTTTCAATAATATCAAATGTTTCTGCTCAATCATTCACCGATTACAATTAGGTTGACACTCCTTATACAGAGTGCAATCACTGCTGATATCACGGGATAGTGACATATGGCAGATTTATTACAAAAATAACTAAAACTTAACAAACTACTGAAATGTTCACAACTACTGAGAACATATCAGAGTGCTAAGTACAAAACATAAAACTACTGATAAGAAACTACTGAAACTACAACGACTGAAGAACAAGCTCTTCAGTCGTTTTACAAAACTACTGAAAAGAACAACATAAAACTACTGGAAGAAAACCGTCACAACTACTGAAGAAGACCTCTTCAGCTGTTGTGACAACGTCTGATACTTGGTCTTCAGTACTTGTCTTCAGCACTTGTCTTCAGACTGTCTTCAGTACTTGTCTTCAGACTTTGTCTTCAGCACTTGTCTTCAGACTTTGTCTTCAGCACTTGTATTCAGACTTTGTCTTCGGCACTTGTGTCTTCAGACTTTGTCTTCAGCACTTGTGTCTTCAGACTTTGTCTTCAGTTGTTGTCTTCAGCTGTTGTGGACTTCAGCAGTTGTTGTGACGTCTGTGGGACTTAAAGGTTTTTCTGATCCGGCTCATTGGTTCTTTTGGTCCAACAAACTCCCCCTGCACCATTGCAGCCAAAACCATAACTTTATTGAGGTCCCACTTATTGTTGGCGATAAGATTGGTCTTCTTTCTTCTTCATCAGCTAAGAAGATGACCCAATTAAGCACTGGTCTGGGAATAGATTTCTAAAATTTGGTTAGCATAGTATGGATAAGAGCCCTGACTTTGGGGAACTGGACACAGGGCTGTGGTCCTATCCATGAAATCTACTTCCCATGTATAAGCCTGTAGGATTCTCTGGTGTATGCTCTGAGAAACATAATTTGTTCTTCCATGGTAAGATTTTCAGCTCCACCATCAAACAGTCCTTCACGCCCATACAGCTCTGAAATGTACTTAGCCTGTTTGCCATTTTTGAGCTCAACTGTTTTAATCTATCTGTATGCAAACTCATCTGGTGAGTACCTTCAAGTAACAGACTGAGCACATTTTGTTTGAAGTTCTCAAGCCTCTTGTAGACTAACCCCTTTTTAATTACTCTGTTCTCTAACATCTTTTGGGGTGGCTGTTTAGTCTTATAGGCCTTCTTGAAATCTTCTACAATTTCCCAGGGTGATACTACAAGGACCACTGTGATCTCTTCATCTACGATCCTTTTTACTTGGTCCTTGTATCTCGAAGGAATGTCTTTCTTCACAATTCTGTGAGCCACCCTAGGAACAGGCCATATTCTCACCTTTTCCTTTTGATATTGAAATGTGTTAGCAAGGGTGTACAATCTCAGAGCTTCTTTCTTCATACTGATTATTGATAAAGAAGCAGCATAAGTTTTGTCTATGCTTTTCAGCATCTCATCATCATGAAGCTTTTGCTGCTGTTCTTCTTCTATCTTACTCTCACAGCTTCCATCTGTGAGGTGGGAGTGATGGGCATAGGTTTGGCTTTAGGCAAAGTTAGGACTGCGGAAAGAGGCAGCCTATCTTCTTCCTCACCATCCTCTTCTTCTTCTAGCCTCAACACCCTTCTCTTCTTCTTCTTGGGTGCATCATCGGCTGTTGGTTTTGAGGGTAAAGGAATTGGTTTAGTGGGTTGTGGTAGTGGTGATTTTGAAGTGGGAGGTTTTGCAGGTTGTTCTAGCATTCTTGTAGTGAGTGAGGCTTTTGAGTGTTTTGCTAGTTCCTTTTTGTTCCCAGCACCTGCCTCATTTAGTGCTTCAATCACCAATCCCTTAGTGTATGCTTCAGACGAACAGATCTTGGTGGTTATTGCCAAGATACTGTCCCTGGTCCATGAATTAATCTCGATCAATGATCTCCCAAGGTACTTTGCAATGAATCTGATCATGATCTCTAGTCTTTCTCTTTCTAATGCATCATAACTTGCCCATCTTGAGTTAATTTATTCAACTTCAAGTCTCCTAATCTCTGAGTCAAGCTGTGCAGTATCGAACCCCTGTTTATACAATTGATCAATAATGGAGTCCATTGATTTACTGTGTGTAGCATCCGCCATTTTGATCATCTCATCGAGTTCGAGTTCTTTTTCTTTTCCTTCAACCTTCCTCTTCTTATATGTGACATGAAAGTCTTTGTGACTTTCACCCACTTGATCAATGTCAGCTCCCTTCACAAACTCCTCTTCCTTCTCAGTCTCCTTTTCTTTTTTCCCCTCTATGCTCTTCCTCTTTGCTTTCATTGACTGACTCTCCCCCTTTTTGGTTGCATTGGTTGCAAGGGTTTGAGTAGCAGAAAGCCTTGTGCTCACAATCTCCTCCACCAGGGATTGTATGATTGAGGGAAGCCTCTCATCCATGGTTTTGATCACAATGTTTGTGATCATTAGGGTGATGAGAGGTAGGGATTGCTGAAAGATAGCAGCTGTTTGCTCAGAGGGGTTCTGTCCCTGAGAAGCAGTGCCAAAATAGAAGCTGGTGGCTCGGAAGTTTTGAGTGGCTGAGTGTGTGGGAGACCTTCAGGTGAAGGTGCCATCTGTGGTTTATGTTGGTGGCAGATGGACTTGCTTTTTGAGAGAATTGGTCAAGTAGTCTTTGTAGTCTACTGACTTCTTCCTCAAGAATTATGTTCTGGGCCAGAACATCATAAAAGAAGCCCAGGTCATCATCAGCAGATGCTGAATCACCTGACCTCTTGCTTGTAGCAGGATGTACATGCACTGGGTGTAGACCAGTTTTAGCATGTGCCCCTTTTTCTTGGAACTGGGGATTTCCAGCCTCAGGACGATGTCCTTCATCAGCTGTTGCCTCTGGTGAGGTCTTAGCTATGTTACCAGCCTCAGTCTGATCTGATTCAGAAGAGGTGGTGGCCTCACCAGATGTTCGTATCTGCATATCCACACCAGGAGATAGAACAGTTAAACCCTGGTGCTGTGGGCTGTCAGAAGCATGTTGATCCTCTTCCTTAGTTGCTGTGGTTTTCCCCTTTGTTGGTGTTTGTTGGGGAGGAGGAGAGGCATGCAGCTGAGTTAGCACGTTTGCAACAATGAGAGTAGGACTTTGTGGGGCGGTTGCAGTGGGAGATGGGGTAAAAGCAGTATGCACCTGGGGAGAATGGTGCTCTTTAATGGCAATCTCCTCAAATGAGGAAGATCCTAGATTAGTGGGTACCCCTTCTTTGGTTGCTGCAGGCTCCTTTTGAGAGGAATCCTGAGCGGCTGTGGCTGGTGAAGTCTTTGTATCCACTAGGGGGTTATAACCAGTGGATATAGCCTGCGTTTGTGTTGCAGGGGCATCCACAGGGGACTCATTTCCCTGAGTAGCCTTTTTTGACTTCTTTTTAGTGGGTTTGATGGGGACTTTGGATTTGGAGGTGGTGGCTGTGGGTTCCAGCTGCGTGGGTTTGCGCAGCTTGGCAGCCATTTTTAGTGATTGCTCAGAGTTGTGCCGGGAGTATACTTCAGGCAATACAGCCGTAGCAGGGACTCCCAGGCCAACAAGTCCCTCAGCTTGAAGCTGGTTTTCAATTATGGCCATTATGAACCGAGGATATAATATCCAATGGTTAGCAAGTTGTTTTTGGGCCATATCCTTGAGCTCTAAAAATATTATTTCAGAAAAATTTAAAGGTTGTTGCTCAAGGATGGAGTACATTACCTGTTGCCACCTTGTGGACATTTGATCCCATGATGAAGTCTTGGGGGCAAGGCAGACATTTACCATGAGAAAGATGAGACGTTCGGCATCTTGGAAATGTTTCTTCAATATGGTAGATGCACTCAGGTTACCCTGGTATCCATGGTGGGCAAATGATTGATCTGTTATGCCCTTTGGATAACCAGTTTGGGAAGTGGCATCATCCAGATTTAGGGTTTGGCGAAGAGTGTCTGGAGTAATGACCACTTTTTGACGATGGACAAACGATTGAAGAGACTCTGTGTCATTCTCCTCAGAGACAGGAGTGATGTTTGTCCAGAATTGTTAAGAGATTCGGCATATATGGTGGGATTTAACAGAAAAGCCGTTTTGTAAGGTGACTGAACCATTAAATCAATGGCGTTGTGAAACTTGGTCCAGTATGGCGATTTTGTGAGATGTGCGACACAGTTGTGTCGTGGTTTTAGTTGCATGGTCGCCATTGATGAAGAGAGGTTACAGAGTTTTGAACGTTAGGTTGAGAAGAGAAGAAAGAAAAACTCTGAAGGTGGGATAAGGTATTTAAAGGGTAGGGTTAGAAAACGATGAAGGTTTTGGTGTTAGTCATCAGTGTTGAAACTACTGATGACGTGGTATTAACTTTCAGAGGTTTGAAATGACTGACCGTATTGGTGTGATCAGCAGTTGTTATAAAACAACTGAAGACTTGGTTTTAACCGTCAGACGTTGAAACAGAAGTCTCTGATTTAGTCATCAGTAGTATAAAAACTACTGAAGACAGTTTTGACTTCAGGTGGTGAAACAACTGAGGACTTGGTATTAGTCATCAGTAGTTATGAAACTACTGAAGACTTTGGTTTTACCATCAGTTGTTGTAAACAACTGAAGACTTGGTGTTAGTCATTAGTAGTTGTGAAACTACTGAAGACATGGTTTTGCTTCAGTTGTTTAGAAAGAAAAGCAGTTGGGAAACTACTGAAGAGAAAAAGGCTCATCAATAGTTTTCGTCAATTCATTGCTTTTCAGCTGTTTTATACTGTCCTCAACACTTATCATGAGGTTTCATCTGTTTTCAGATGTTTCATAGGACATCAGTACGTATTTGTATTTCTGACATCAGTAGTTGTAGCTACATCAGCTGTTGTAACTACATCAATTGTTTTATCAAATAAAGTACTTGAGTACTGAGAAGTTAAGCTCTAGTAGTTTAAAGAAAACTTCCGAGGGAAAATAACTTCAGTACTTATATATATGACAATAATAAACTAATGATCATCAGTACTTGTGAGCTGAGATCATCAGTAGTTGTCACTTATTCTAGCTGCAGCATACCAAGCCTTAACACTAGGTTTTGGAAAGTTGTGCTATCCAAGGGCTTAGTAAAAATGTCTGCAAGCTCATCAACACTAGGCACAAACTTAGGATCAATCAGACCGTTTTCAAAACAATCCCTAATAAAAATGATGTCTGATCTCTACATGTTTGGTCCTAGAGTGCTGGACAGGATTTTTAACAATACAAAGAGCTGAAGCACTGTCCATTAACAATGGGGTCTTAGTCTCTGTTATGCCATAATCCAATAATGGTTTTGAAGCCAGAGTACCTGAGATGTACAGCTTGCAGCAGCAATGTACTCTGCTTCAGCAGTTGATGTAGCAACTGAGGTCTGCTTCTTACTCTGCCAAGAAATCAAGCAGTTGCCTAAGAATTGGCATCCTCCAGAAGTGGACTTTCTTGTCAACTTACACCCTGCATAGTCACTGTCAGAAAAAGCAACTAATTTACCAGAATGTCTAGTAGAATACCATAAACCTAGAGATGGAGTGCCTGTAGATATCTAAAGATCCTCTTGACTGCAATCAAATGAGACTCCTTAGGTGCAGCCTGAAATCTAGCACAAACACATGTAGCAAACATAATATCTGGTCTAGAAGCTGTTAAGTACATCAAGGACCCAATCATACATCTGTAAAGTGTTTCATCAACCACTTTACCTTTCTGATCTGTATCCAGTTGTGTGGTGTTGCACATGGGAGTAGAACAGGGCTTACACTTTTGTAAATCAAATTTCCAAAAGATCTTTTGTGTATTTGGACCGATGAATGAAAATTCCATCAGCCTTTTGTTTGATTTGCAAACCCAGAAAGAACTGTAATTCTCCCATGGCACTCATTTCAAACTTCTGTTGCATCAACTTTGTAAAGGCATCACACAACTGTGGATCAGAGGATGCAAAATTATATCATCTACATAAATTTGAACAAGTAGATTATGCTGCCCAGCTTTCTTAATGAATAAAGTCTTATCTATGGAGCCTCTAGTGAAATTATTTTCCAGAAGAAAGTTTGATAATGTCTCATACCAGGCTCTAGGAGCTTGTTTCAACCCATAGAGAGCCTTATCAAGCTTATACACCTAATTAGGATGTTTATTGTCCTCAAAACCTGGTGGTTGACATACATAAACCTCTTCTTTAATTTCCCATACAAAAATGCACTTTTGACATCCATTTGAAAAACTTTAAGGTTGTGATAAGCAGCATAAGCTAAAAACAATCGAATTGCTTCCAGTCTAGCTACAGGGGCAAAGGTTTCATTATAATCAATACCTTCCTCTTGTGAAAACCCCTGTACAACCAGTCTGGCCTTGTTCTTAACAATAAGCCCATTTTCATCAGTTTTGTTCCTAAACACCCATTTAGTGCCTATTGCACACTTACCTGGAGGTAGAGGAACCAGTTCCCACACTTGCTGTTTCTTGAACTGAAGAAGCTCAAGCTGCATGGCTTCAACCCATCCATTGTCCCTTAAAGCAATGTGATAGTTCTTTGGCTCTTGCTGACTAATGAAGAGAGCATAGAAGCAGAAATTTGACAATTGACTTCTTGTTGAAACACCAGCATTGATATCACCAATGATTTGAGACATAGGGTGATTCTTCAGATCTTGGTACACAATAAGATCTGTACAAGTGTTTGTAGCAGGCTCAGCAGCAACAGATGGTGATGGTGAAGCATTTCCTTGAAACCAATCAGTAGATGGTAATTCAAAGGAAGTTGAGTTATAGAAATCTCATCAGCATTTGTTGTGGATTGTGCTACTGAAGCTACAGGAACATCAGGTCTAGCTGAATCAGACAGTTGATCACTAAACTTGAAAAGGTGATTACTGATATCATCATCATCATCAGTAACACCAGATGGATGACTAGCTACAGAAGATGATGGATTCATATGATCTGCAATAGCAGGTGGTTGATAAGGAACATATTGCAAAATGTCCAGATCAAACAACTCCACAGGGTTTTGTGGAATGTATCCTTAGGGGATTCATTGAACTTCATATGCAGGTTTCTTCAACTATCTTTGTCCGACAGTTGAATACTCTATAAGCCTTGCAAGTGGATGAATACCCAACAAAATACCCTGCATCCACCTTAGAATCAAACTTTGGGAGTTGATCCTTTGTGTTGAGAATGTAACAGGGACACCCAAATGCTCTAAAGAATGAAATCAAGGGGCCAATAATGAAGAAATTCATATGGAGTCTTCATCAACCTCTGATTTACTAGAACTCTATTCTGTACATAGCAAGCTGTATTGACAGCTTCAGCCCAAAAGTCAGTGGCAGACCAGAATCAGCCAACATGGACCTTGCAGCTTCAATGAGGGTCCTGTTCTCTCCACTACTCCATTTTGCTCTGGAGTCCTTGGGATGCTATACTGCCCCTTGATTCCCTTTGACAAGTAAACTCATCAAGAGTGTGGTTTCTGAATTCAGTACCATTGTCACTCCTCACACTTAACTGGTAGGGAATACTGCTTCTCAACGTGTAACACAAAGTTCATAATGGACTGAGCGGCAATCCTTTGAATGCAAGAAGAAGATCCATACATCTAGAGTAATCATCCACAATTACCAGACAGTATTTCTCTTTGCCATACTCATTACCTTCACAGGACCAAAAGATCCAGTGCAGTAGTTGTAAGCAGGCATTAGACTTGGATTCTTCTATGGTTGGGAATGAAACTTTATGTTGTTTCCCTTTTAAGCATGCAGTGCAGATTTTCACACATTGAACTCCTTTATTGGAAGACCTCTCACTAAACTCTTGTGGATCGGTGATTCATGTTTTTGAGATTAACATGACCCAGCCTTCTATGCCACAGTTTAGATTCTTGGAGGGAGGCCTTGGAGAACAAGCATGGATGGCCTTTTAACGCAATTTTCTTTGACAAATCCAGGGCATATACTCTTCCTATCCTGTTGGCCTTCAGGAGAGTATTATCATTCAGTACTTTGTCAATCAGGCTCAAACCTTGGAAGACAGAATCCTACAGTTCTGGCTTGTGAAAAGAGCAACATGTCCTTTGTCACACATCTGACTGACACTCAACAGATTGTATTTGAGATTCTCCACATGGTTGACATCATCAAATCTAATATCTCCATTAGACACAAATCCCTTTCCAATCATTTAACCTCTAGCATCATTTCCAAATCAGACAAATCTTCGTTCCTTGAGAGTAATCATGAAGAAGAGAGCTGCTCCTATCATGTGCATGGATCCTCCACTGTCCACATACCAGATGCTTTGGCATGCTGAAGAACCCTGCACAATCATAAGAAACTAGTTAGCTTGGAGACCCAAACCTTTTTGGTTTTGGGACTGACTTTATCAACAGATTTAACCATAGCTGGTTTCTCATGATTAACAGCTGATGAAGATGGAGATGGTGATGAAATAGATTTGGACCTGGATTCCTCTTCAGTGGTTTGATCACAGTGGCTTCAAGTTGGTTAACTCTCCCCAACAGATGCTGAACCATCATAACAAGCTGTGTCTGATTTGAAGCTCGAGCTTTCAGTTCATTTGACACTCCAGAGCTTGTTTTGATGAGTTCTGTGACCCACCATTTCCTCCTTGTAGATTTCACAGACTTAGTCTTATGTTTATCATGAGGAACAATATCAGCTGTCTTCTGATATAAACTATATCCTTCTTAGTGGATTTGGGTAAGACCTTGGGTTTATTAGGTTGAGATGATTGTGGTACAAACTTGGTCTTGAACTCAGTTTTCAGTTTATTTATTTCTAGTTTAATGAGCTCATCCCTTTGGAGCTTTAAACCCTTTTTGTACCAACATTCATCAGATAGATGATTGAATTTACCACAAATTTCACATGGTTTATTCTTCATCTTGGACATCTTTACTGCTGAAGTGGAAACTACTGAAGGTGTGATCTTCAGTACTTTCCTCCTATCAGTACTAGGTACTAAAGGATTTGTAACAGCTGAAGACTGGTAATTCAACTGTTTTCCATCCGTCCTAATAGACCGTTTGATGGATTCCTCAGCAGTTGTTAGTCCTTGTATTTCAACTGATTTGAAATGCTTTTCAGATGTTGGGTCTCTTTCAGTACTTGGGGTACATTGAGGAACAACATCTGAAGTACTCAGCTTCATATGAGTCTCAGTAGTTAGACCATCAGTCAATTTATTTGCTGAGATCTTAACACTGGTTTCATTCTCTGATCTTAGATTATCATTGGAGAATGACTCACACGATAATGTGGTTTGGAGATTGCTTTCACTTTCAGACTTAACTATGGAGTTTGGAGTAAAGTCTGTTGGTGGAGCAGTATGGTTGTAACCAATGCCAAACTTCACATTTGAAGCAGTTGCTTGCTAAGAAGCATTTCAAATACCTTGCATGATGAGACCCAGCGGTCACACTCAACTAGGGTCACTGCAAGTTTTTCTTTGAGACTCCTGTGGTCTTCCAGAATAACCTCTAGCTTGGCCTTTTCATCATTAATTAGGATTTAAGCTTATAACTCTCATCACTTTTACTGTTAAGAGTAGACTCATACTCAGCTTTTCTTTTGAAAATGGTTTTCTCAAACTCAAGTTTTTGATTTATTAATGCTACATTTGCCTCTCTAATAGAGACAAAGGCAGCTATGCATGATTCAGAACATAACTTGGCTTTAGCCTCTGAAGATACCTGAGTTACCTGTGAAGATGATACATTTGAACAGGAATCCTCAATAGACTCCAGGGCCATGACAGCAAGATTTCCAAAAGGGTGTTCACCACCGTGTTGACTAGCACCAGCATAGTATTGCTCAGTGTGACCAGACAAGTTATCAGGTAAGCTACTCCAGTCAACGACTCCAGGTGTGAAGAAGCTGTGATGAGGTTGTGATTGAGATGGAGATGGTTGAGGTTCTGGTAGTGCATGAGGTTGTGGTACTATAGGAGCTTGAACTTGATTTGACTGTGGCATATAATAGCAGGGATAGGGATATGGCATTTGACCCTGAGGAACAAAATATGCAGGAGATTGAGGGTGTGATGAATGACTAAAACCAGCAGAATGTTGCCTTTGGATTGTGAATTGTTATTTGGAAAAGTCAAAAAGGGTGCAGAGGTGTTAGATCCAGTTGATCTACACTCTCTTGCAAAGTGTCCAAGCCTGTGGCATTTGTGACACTTCAACTTGCTCTTGTCAAAACCGACTTTGGTTTTGTCAGAGAGTCCAGGAAATTTCCTGCCAGTTCTCTTGTAGAATTTCTGAGATCTGATATTGATCAAGGCCATTTGGCTCAAAATATCCGTCTCTTCTAAATCATCATCAGCAATGCCCTTCAAATCATCCATGATAAAGCATAAATTATCACTATTATTACCAGAATGACAATCAACGCTCACAAAGGCATGATTAGAATTGTTTGAGGTGAAATCAATATGCTCATCATAGTGGCATTCTGATCCTGCATACTCTGACTCATGACTTACCAAGGCAGTGTTTCCAGGTACAAAATCATCAGTGAGCTTTTCAGATGATGACAGTTTTCGTTTCTGTTCTATCTCTCTCTCAAATGTGAGCAATTTCCCATGGAGTTGGGTGAGAGATAGTTTGTCCAAATTTGCACTGGAGCGTAGGACAATAGTATATGTGTCCCATCTCTCAGGCAGTGATCTGAGAAATCTGTTATTCATCTGGCTATTTGTGTACTCATGTTTGACCATTTTTAATTCAGAGATCAAACAAGAGAACCGCTCAAACTGTTGAGTCAGTGTCTCACCCTTCCTATGAGAGAATGTCTCATATTATTGGGCAAGGATTTCTCTATTATTTGCCAAGACCTCATCTGTTCCTCCAAATTGTTCTTTCAAGGCATTCCAGAGGTCATTGCAGTTTTATAATGCATTAGCCCAGAATAGATTTCATGGGCAGTGCCATGGCCAGAATTCCATGGGCTTTTGCATCAATCTCAAACAATTTCTATCCTCATCTGAGTATTGCTCCCTCCTCTTCGGAACCATTTGATTGGTTTCTGGGTTATTCACCATAGGCTTGTGTGGACCATGTACCACTGATGTCTAACAACCTGAGCTGTTAACAGACATGTGATGGGGCATTCGTCGTTGCCATATGTTATACTCACTCCTAACCAGCATTGGAGGCTTGGTTGAGGAACCAGTATTGTGACGATCATTGGAAGGAGTAGTCATTTTAGGTCCAAATACTATTTAATTCAAGCTTTTAAAAGATTTTAAACAGACCACAACAGACTCAATGAAAACCAAGAATAAATCTCAGGATGAATGACCAAAACACAGAAAATTCAATCTCTATAACCGTTTCTTGCAGAAATGCTAATTTAATCAAACTTGGATCTTGGATAGTAGTTTCAATGATCAATTATTAGATCGATCAATGATTAACCAGCTCTGATACCATTTGACAGGATCAGTGATCTCAAGTTTGATGGATTAGAGTGTAACGCAACGGAATAAGAACTAGAATTAGACGAATTATAGCAAGAATTTGTTATTCGTATGCATTAAGAACAAATACGGTTATAATGAGAGAATATATTTTGTGAAAAGGAATGTTTCAATAATATCAAATGTTTCTGCTCAATTATTCACCGATTATGATTAGGTTGACACTCCTTATATAGAGTGCAATCACTACTGATATCACGGGATAGTGACATATGGCAGATTTATTACAAAAATAACTAAAACTTAACAAACTACTGAAATGTTCACAACTACTGAGAACATATGAGAGTGCTAAGTACAAAACATAAAACTACTGATAAGAAACTACTGAAACTACAACGACTGAAGAACAAGCTCTTCAGTCGTTTTACAAAACTACTTAAAAGAAAAACATAAAACTACTGGAAGAAAACGTCACAACTACTGAAGAAGACCTCTTCAGCTGTTGTGACAATGTCTGATACTTGGTCTTCAGTACTTGTCTTCAGACTGTCTTTAGTACTTGTCTTCAGACTTTGTCTTGTGCACTTGTCTTCAGACTTTGTCTTCAGCACTTGTCTTCAGACTTTGTCTTCAGCACTTGTGTCTTCAGACTTTGTCTTCAGCACTTGTGTCTTCAGACTTTGTCTTTAGTTCTTGTGTTCAGCTGTTGTGGACTTCAGCAGTTGTTGTGACGTCTGTGGACTTAAAGGTTTTTCTGATCCGGCTCATGGTTCTTTTGGTCCAACAGAGCACCTGCAATCGCATTCCTGGCAAAAAGATTACAAAACAAATACCCAATATTACATGGAAACTGATTACCATACAATATAAAATGAACAACTCCCTCAAGTTAACAACTCCCTCGCTTTGACCATGAGCTATTATGGAATGACTAAGTAACCGATGAATGTATCTCAACAGCGGGTCTCGTATCTGACTGGTTTTTGTTTTACTCGAGTTGAACCCTCCGGTTCCAATCCGCTCCCAAAATGCTTTCCTCATTGCACCACTTTCCACGTCTTTACTTTCCTCGTCCGGGAAGGTATGGTACGCCGGCATTCTAGATATTGCTTTCTCCTCCATTTCTTGTTCCATGTAGATCCTGAGATAGACACCGAACAAGGCAATGGATGTTTTGTGCCAATGTCCAGCAAGTCTGAATAAAACTGCATTATTATCCCAAGGGTCAGAATCTTTCATGCTAAATTTGAAAGATGCTAAAAATTCAAGAGTTAGTTGATAAACGGAAGGTCTATTTTATGAGAATAAATGCTTCCACTGAACACTTAATAATGTTTTGTATCTTTCTAGCTGTCCGACTGCCGCTAGTGTTTCTTCATCTTCTTGTAAGTGGGATCTTTCGACCCTTTGTAGTAGTCTTTGAAGTCTATCATGACACCATCTCTTACGGTTCCCTTCAAAACATAAGTAGGGATGATTCATGATCCTGAAACTTCAAAAATAAGTTAATCTATACAAAACAAATTTCTTGAACAGTTTCATGATGGTGGTGAAAACCATGTATTTTTTTAAGACATAACATCATAATGATTCAACTCATGTTCAAAAATAGTTGAGAATTTATCATCCTAGGAAAAATTCTTGAACATGGGGGGTGCGTTTTGTGAAACGTTGGGGTGCGGTAAACATGGTAAGACATGGAATCTTGACTCGAGCACGCGTGCTTGTGTTGTAAATCGTTGATTAAGCATGGGTTAACATTTTCTTGCTTTAAAAATCAAAGATTATACATTTCACATTTTAATCATTTGTTAATAATTCAAGATAATAATATATTTTATGTTTAATACCACTTGAAAACTCTTGAACATGATTAACAAAGATTTCACCACGAATTATGAAGACATTCTTGTTAACAATAGAAGGAAACAAACTAATTAACTAACTAAACATACTAATTAACGTTAATCTACTTACAAGAATAAACATGAACAAGTAGGTTGAAAGCATTCATCATTCCATAAAACATTTAGGAACAAACCTTTACACATAATTGCTAGGATTTCGGTTGTTTAGAGACCTAATTAGCTAATTACATGTAAATGACTTTCATAATCATAGGAATTAGCATACTAACCTCTTCATCAAATACTCTTGAAATAACTCTAAAAAGATGAAAGAAAAAAATGCAAAATAAGGTGAAAAAAAGGTGGATACGAACTGATGAGGCAATGAAGTCGATATTTATCATGCAAAATTGAAGAGGAACAAGATAAAAGGCTGAAATATGTCAGCTTGTGTCATTTTTTGTCGAACACAGGGGCGTGCCGTTGTAGGCACGGGGCCGTGTTCAAGTGTTGAAGCTCAGTTTCAGATTTTTTTATTGTTATGTTTTTCAGTTTCGCGCGTTACGCAATTTTTCTTGTTAAGTTTTATCACTACCAAATCATTAGAAAAGATACGAAAAGAGTCCTAGAGTTAAATAACCCAAGAAAAATTGAAAATTACATTTCCAAAGGTCCTATGGTTACACGATACGTTAAAAGCCGAGAATCTGAAACAGCAAAACCAGACTCTTTAACGCGCAACAGCGCACGTTGCACATCATGAAATGCTTCTAAAAGAAACCTCCACAGATTTCGCGTGGAAGGTTCGGGATGGGATAGTGAGAAGTGTGGTTGCTTAATTTCGCAAGTTGCCGATTAGTGGAAATGAGTTCCTCGCTCATCTCTTGAACTTTTTGGATAAGGTCAACTAAGCATTGGGACGCAACGAGGTTCATTTCAGTCAGTTGCTTGATTAGTTCATGCATCTTGAAGAAATGTTCTTGAGTCGTTGGTTCTTGTGTTTCAGAACGCAGTTTGTTCGCAGGATTCCAGTTGGAACTTCCATGACTTGATTCTTTCATGTGTCAGATGTTTTTAAACAGGAGTGAGTGTGATGAAAGAATGGAACAAGTGTGGTATTTATATACAGGTCGTGGAAAGTGAACATGGGGGCATGCATGGCTAGGCACGGCCCCGTGCTTGTCAGAATTCTTCTTAAATTCAACCAATAATGTTCCAGAGTCATCAGCGGAGATCGTGAAAAAAAATATTAGAGACATGGGGGCGTGCTTCATGAGGCACGGCCCCGTGCTTGTGCTTTTTAGATCCTAAAAATTGTAAAAATAAATCAAGGAAAACTAATGTACAGGTGACGTGTTTAAGTTCCGGGTCTTCGGCACGACCCTTCCCCATAATTTAGCTTTTGTCAGGGCGGAGGCGTAGTTCCTCCGAGGGAATCTTGGTTGGTCCATCGTTATACAGTTTCAAACGATGACCATTCACATTGAAACTTAAACCTTCGTGGTTATAAATTTCAATGGCACCATTTAAAAAAAACGTTTTTGATTGTATAAGGTCCAGACCAACGTGATTTCAGCTTTCCAGGAAACAAACATAAACGAGAGTTGTACAGTAAGGCACGTTCTCCCACAGGAAATTGTTTTGTGTTCTTTAATCGAGTGTCGTGGAATTTCCTTGTCTTTTCTTTGTAAACCCTAGCATTTGGTATGCTTGTTCCCTCAATTCCTTCAATTCATGAATATGTAGGAACAGATTCTTCCCTGCAAGGTCTTGGTCCAGGTTTGTTAGTTTAAGTGCCCAAAAAGGCTTGTGCTCTAGTTCCACATGTAGATGACACGACTTCCCATAGATTAGTATGAACGGTGTTGTACCGATGGGAGTCTTATAGGCTGTTCGAAAAGCCCATAATGCATCATCTAACTTTATAGACCAGTCCTTGTGGTTTTGACCTACAGTTTCCTCAAGGATTCGTTCGATGCCTCGGTTAGTGACTTTGGCTTGCCCATTCGCTTGTGGATGGTAAGCAGTTGTAAAGCGATGGTGAACTCCAGAACGTGCCATTCCTCGTTCGAGCTGGTTGTTACAGAAATGAGTTCCTCGGTCACTAATTAGAGCTTTGGGGGCACCAAAACGAGAAAATAGTTTTTAATTTGACAACGTTTCTGGCATCATTAGCAGGCAAGGCTTGAGCTTCAGCCCATTTTGAAATGTAATCAACTGCTACCAAGATGTAACGATTGCCAAATGACACCGGGAATGGCCCCATGAAATAAATACCCCATATATCAACTATCTCGCATACTTGAACTGGTTTCCGAGGCATCTCATCCCGTGTTGAGATATTGGTTGCTCTTTGACATGCATCATAGGTGCGTACTATGTTGTGAGCATCTTTGAAGATCATGGGCCAATAAAATCCAGAGTCAAATACTTTCTTGGCTGTTAAGGTTGCTCCATGGTGTCCTCCTGTGGGTCCTTCATGACAGTGCCTTAAGATTTGTTCTGCTTCTCTTCCGTATACGCATCTCCGAATGAGTTGGTCTGCACCGATTCTGAACATATACGACTCCTCCCAATAGTAATGTTTGATATCAGTAAAGAATTTCTTCTTTTTCTCATAAGTCATTCCTTTGAGAAGAATTCTGCTTGCTAAGTAATTTGCAAAATTAGCAAACCAAGGAAGTTCATCGATTGAGGATCGAATGTGCATAAGGAATTCGTGAGGAAAATTGTCATTTATTATGGCTTCCTCAGTTTGTGAAGGACTTGAATCCTCAAGACGCGAAAGATGATTAGCCGCTAGATTTTCCGCTCCTTTCTTCTCACAAATTTCGATGTCAAATTCTTGAAGCAGAAGAATCCAACGAATCAATCTTGGCTTTGCGTCTTGTTTGTTGAACAAATAACGAAGGATTGCATGATCCGTGTAAACAATTGTTTTTGAAAAAATGAGATACGAGTGGAATTTGTCAAAGGCGAAAACTACCACAAGAAGTTCTTTTTCGGTGGTGGTGTAGTTTTCTTGTGCGTCGTTAAGGGTTTTGCTCGCATAATGAATTAGGTGAAATTGCTTGTCTTTCCTTTGTCCTAATACGGATCCTACCGCGAAAACGCTTGCGTCGCACATGAGTTCAAATGGTAGCGTCCAATCTGGGGAAACCATGATTGTAGCAGTTACTAGTCTATCCTTAAGCAATTTGAATGCACTAATGCATTCATCAGAAAATACGAATTACGCATCTTTCTCAAGAAGTTGAGTCATTGGTCGAGCGATTTTTGAGATATCTTTGATGAAACGACGGTAGAATCCTGCATGACTTAGGAAACTTCTGATATCTTTCATGGTTGTGGGATGTGGAAGTTTAGAAATAGTTTCGACTTTGGCTTGATCAACTTCAAGCCCTGCTCGAGAGATTTTGTTTCCTAACACTATTCCTTCCGTAACCATGAAGTGGCACTTTTCCGAATTTAAAGCAAGGTTAGACTCTTCACATCTAACTAGCATCTTTTCCAGATTTTCAAGACATGGCTCAAATGAGTGTCCAAAGATGGAGAAATCATCCATGAAAACTTCCATTGGTGTTCAATCATGTCATAAAAAATTGCTACCATGAATCTTTGAAATGTTGCATTAGCAATACACAATCCAAAGGGCATTCACCGATAAGCAAATGTGCCATATGGATAGGTGAATGTCGTATTCTCTTGATCTTCGAGAGCAATAGGGATTTGAAAATAACCTGAGAAACCGTCTAGGAAACAATAGAACATTTTTCCAAATAATCTCTCAAGCATTTGGTCAATGAAAGGAAGAGGGAAGTGATCTTTCTTTGTGGCGTCATTGAGTTTGCGATAGTCTATGCAGACTCTCCATCCAGTAACTGTATGAGTGGGAATAAGCTCATTCTTCTCATTAGTTACAACAGTCATTCCTCCTTTCTTTGGAACAACTTGGACGGGACTGACCCAAGGCGAATCAGAAATAGGGTAAATCAAACCGGCATCTAGCAGTTTGATTACTTCTTTCTTCACCACCTCTTGCATGCTAGGGTTTAAATGTCTTTGAGGTTGAATGACGGATTTGAAGTTCTCCTCCATCAATATTTTATGAGTGAAAAAAGATGGATTGATTCCCTTGATGTCCATGATTTTCCATGCAATTGCTTGTTTGTGTGCCGTTAGCACATTGAGCAACTTGTTCTTCTCATCAATTGATAAGGCGGATGAGATTATGACAGGAAGTTGAGATGTGTTTTCAAGAAAAGCGTATTCGAGATGAGATGGAAGTTCTTTGAGCCCTAAATCTAGAGGGTCTACTATAAAAGGTTTGGCTTTCGATTCTAGATCTTGCTCAATGATCTCAAATGCTTCTTGATGAAGTGTTGTTTCATCAACTTCAAGTTCTGGAGTGATTTGGTTCTCACAGATGGGTTCGGTGATTTGGACTTCTATTAATTGAGTGTTGTACTCTTCATTTTGAAGAGTTTTCTTCAAATGACGGCTTATGATCGAATCGCATGCATCAACGTAATAGAGTGAGTCATCGTGATGTTGAGGGTGTTTCATGGATTGGCCTTTATCGAAAGTTACTTCCTACTGGTCTACTCTAAGCTTGAGTTTGCCTGTACAGACATCAATGAGGGCTCGAGCAGTTGCTAAGAAAGGTCGACCTAGGATAAGTGGAACATTTTTGTCTTCATCCATGTCAAGGATCACAAAATCAACGGGAAATACGAATTTGTCATTTTTAACTAAGAGATTTTCAACGATGCCCCTAGGATATTTGACAGAATGGTCAGCTAACTGGATGCTCATACGGGTAGGTCTAGGTTCATCTAAGTTTAGTTTTCCAAAAACCGCATAAGGCATAAGGTTAATGCTTGCACCTAAATCAGCTAACGCATTACTGACATAAAGATTTCCTATTAGGCAAGGTATGGTGAAACTTCCTGGATCAGTCATCTTTTGAGGTAGTTTGTTTTAAAGAACTGCAGAGCATTCCTCATTCAAAACCACGTGTGAAAACTCTTCCTGTTTCTTTTTGTTTGACAAGACACCTTTTAGAAACTAGGCGTAGTTTGGCATTTGTGCTAAGGCCTCCACCAATGGCAGATATGGAATTGCTTGAACAACCCAAGGAATTTGCCGTATTGTGCCTCCATTCTTTGTTGTCTCAAAAGACCTGGATATGGAGGTGGTGGAACATAGGTGGTGGTGGAACGTATTTCTTGGCTGGTTCTTCAATGACAACAAGTTGCTTTTACTTATCACTTGTATTTCTTGGAGTTTCCATCTCTACTTCCTCAAGGATGGGTTGTAATGTGGGTGCATCACCATGCGTGGTTTTGTCATTTTGGTGGTGATGGCTTTGACTTGAGCATTAGGGTTTGTCACAATGTTTCTAGGCAAAGCTCCTTGAGGTCTTTCAGATAGCTGTTATGCAATTTGACCTACTTGGTGCTCTATGGTCTGCAATGATGCTTTGTTGCTTTTGATGTTAGCTTTGTTTCTTTGGAACCTCTCCTCATTTCTTTGATCAGATTTCCAGATGTACTCATCTGTGGCTTGTGTGGTTAACAACAACTGTTGCAATAAATCTTCCATTGATGATGCTCCACGGTCTTGGTTGCTTGGGCCTTGGTATGGTGATTTCTATTGTTGGTAAGGTGGCCTTTCGTTGAATCCAGATGATTGTTGGTTTTTACCAGCATCTCTGTAATTCGAGTTGCTTCTCTAGTTTGAGTTGTTATTATACGAGTTGCTTGGGCCTCCTACGTAGTCAACATCTTCAACTACCATAATGCCTTGTGGGCATTCGTTGGTCTTGTGTGAACTTCCACATGTGTTGCATCGCGTTGGGGTTTTCTTTAGCTCGTTTTGCAATTGTTCGATTTTTTTGGTTAGAGGTTCTAATTAGGCTGCAATTAGGGTTTGAGAGTCTACTTGATGAATACCCTTAGAACTGGGTTTGGTCCTTAAGGGATTGTAGGCAAAGCTCTTCTTAGCTGCTCTTTCCATGGCTTGGTATGCTTCTGTTGGTGTGACACTTCCAAAATCTCCTCCCGCACTTGGTCTACTGCTTGCTTGTGGGCTCCACTGATTCCATCAAAAAGGTTTGACACTACAGCCACAGATCTAGTCCGTGATGTGGGCATCTCCGAAGGAGACTTTTATATCTCTCCCATGTTGCGTGTAATGATTCATCGTCATCATGGCGGAAACTTGTGATGCTGCATCCTAGTTTGGCAGTGTGATCGTGTGGAAAGTATTTCAAAACGGATTGCTCAGCCATTCCGCCCATGTGGTGATGGAACTAGGCCGAAGTGAATCAAGCCAGTCGATGGCTCGGCCTCGAAGTGAAAATGCAAAAATTCTTAATCGAATGGCGTCGTCTTAACAGTTATTGATTTTGAAGGTAGCACAGATACGAAGGAATCGTGAGATGTGAGCATTAGGATCTTCGTCTTGTAACCCATGGAACTTAACAGAGTTTTCTACGAGTTGGATAATACTAGACTTAATCTCAAAATGTTGGCCGCTATTGCTGGTTGGATAACACTGGACTCATAACCATCTATTGACGGTGTGGCATAGTGTGTCATCTTCCTTTCCTCGTCTTGGTTAGCCATGTCTTCTTCGGATGGTGTATCTTCCAAAATGTCTTCTTCAATGACTGGTGCTGCTTGTTGTGATCTTTTGCGCAATCTTTGACGGAAAAGTCGTTCGGGTTCCGAAAGAGGCGGAACAAGTTCAGAACTAGACGAGTCGAACATACACTAACTTAAAGAAGCATAAACTAACGAAGGCTTAAAATGAAACAGGCAAAAGTAACTAAACTAACTAAGGAAAACTACCTTAAAATAAAAATGAAGTTTAAATAAAAATATAATAACAAGTTATATACAAGATAGTCAAAAATTTAGTTTGTCTTTCAAACTGTCGTGTCTCCCCGGCAACGGCGCCAAAAACTTGATGGGGTGCGGATAGTATATATATATATATTTTGATAAATATTTTATGCACAGATTCAGTTTTAAATGGTTATTACAAGTACTAAACACACACACAAAAGGCGAGTGTACCTGACGTGTGGTAATATAGTATTGGTAAGAACCGAGTATCAATCCGTGGACACACCTAGCCTACTCAACAAACTTGATGATTTGACTATCATATTTGGTTTTTGCTATAGAAAGTGATAAGTTTCATTGGAAAGATTTTTAGGGTTTAACAACAATGATAAAATTCAAGTAAACTAAGATTTGAAGCGTTTGGATTTAAAACCAGGGAATAAAAGTTATCATCCTAATTAGACTCCACTTATGTAACCGTGATGAAATGGAGGTGTGATTTAAAGATATGGATTAATGTAATTGTGTTAATGTTTATAAAGATGAGCTGGCGCGATTTCTCATCTATCCTACTGCCATAGTGACTAGGATCATGTGAGGTTGAGTTTAACAGACTAGATCAAACCCCTAGTAATGTAGGTAAATATTTTATGACCTATTTGACATATGATTTCTGAAAACATAACTTAATATTAAAAAGAGAGTAAATCAAGTTCCTTCCTAACATACCATTAAATTTAGAAAACTATAACAATTACTGAAGATTTCTCAAACAAATAAAAGGGAACCCGCAAATGATCAGATTGTTAAAGTGATATGATTTCTAATAACCATTTCTAGTTCATTAGCGAAGGATTTATTATGAAGACCGGTTTCACGAATGAAAGTTAATCATACATTTTTTCAACTTTGTATGAGAATTACAATCACAAACCATAAATTTATAACTTCTCGTTCAAATGTAGATGCTACCCATCAATCGTTTTCCCAAGACCACTATAACATTAACACAATATTTATCACACCATTAGTTCATCACAAATTACATAAGTTTCATCTGATTAGGATGATAAAAAGAGTTTAGCTCATAATGAGCTTAAGCATAACTACAGATAACACAGAAGATAGATGTAATCATCGGTGAAATGGAACAATCAAACCGATAATCCACAATGGATGACGTTTAGACGATCTCGAGCTTCTTCCAAGTGTTGTATGCACCTCCCGAGCCTCCAAATGACCTTAAAGTCTTGATTCCCGAGAGGGTTTTGCAGAGTAACTCTCCAGTTCTGCAGAGTAACTCTCCTTGAAGTCTTGATTCCTGAAAGAGTTCTACAAAGTAACTCTCCCACCAAAGCTTACCAAAAATGGTGAACTTAGCCTTCTATTTATAGGCTTTCTGTAGTGTTTAAGCACGACCCCATGCTAGTACAATGCTTACAAAAGTTGGTCGGCTCGTACATGTAGGTTATGTCAGGCACGACCCCGTGCTAAATAGGGCACGACCCCGTGTTTGAGGTGGGGCACGGACCCGTGCCTTATGGGGCACGACCCCGTGTCTACTTTTAGGGAATAGTACTTTTTGTCCTGTCAGATGTCCAAACATGGGGGTGTGTTAATTTAGCACAGAGTTGTGTTTCTAGCAAAGCATGGGGGCGTGCTTAAAGAGGCACGACCCCATGCTTGGACTCCAAAGCTTGGATTACTTCAATTTCTTGCTAAATATGCTTGTTTTATCCATCTTGCCCTTTTAAACACTTGAAAAACAATTTTATATTTTTAAGTATATTTTCATCATTTTAAGGAAGGTATTAAGGAATAATTGATGTGCTTTTGATAGGATTTTTATGTATAATTTGGAGCACATCACTACCCTTGAAATCTATGTAGTATCAGGGCTCTTCTATCAACATCATACCTCCACCCAAGTATTCATTTTCAGCACCATTGGGTGGCGAATGACATTTCCCTCGGTGTACCCTCCTCAAACAAGCATGTATGAGTGAGTCCACATCAATGTGAACTTGAGGAGGTTGTTGAGTGTGGATAATTGCAAGTGACGGTCGTAAATCCTTAAAGTCCGCACTCTGTGAAGAACTCCTAGGTTCTGTGATTGCTTGGACTTTCTCCCCCTTTTTGAAGCTTCACCCTCTCCCATAGGTAATCTGGGGGTTGTTAGGATCAGTGATCTAAGTTTGATTAATTAGAGAGTATTGTAGCAGAGTACGAACAACGAATTAAACAATTCACAAGAACACAATTGATATTCAATGTAACAGTAAATGGTTATAGAAAAAAAGTATTCTGCAAAAGAGATATTTCATTCATATACTTTCGTGGTGGCTCAATGTCACACTTTACAATTAGGTCAACATTTCTTATATACGATATATGACGTCTGCTGATGTCACTTGATAGTGACATCTAACAGAATTATTCAAACTACTGAAACTATGCAAACTACTGAGAATGTTCTCAACAACTTATTACATCTCAGAGAATGCTAAGTACAAGAAACATAAAACTACTGAAACTAAACTACTGAAACTATAACTACTGAAAACTAAATTACAAGTACTGAAAGGAAACCATCACAACTACTAAAGTGGATAACTTCAGCTGTTGTGACAACTACTGATCACTTTGGTCTTTAGTCTTTGTCTTCAGTCTTTGTTCTTCAGACTTTGTTGTTTCAGACTCTGTCTTCAGCTGATAGCTTCAGACTTTGTCTTCAGTACATTACTTTCAAACTTTGTCTTCAGCTGATAGCTTCAGACTTTGTCTTCAGTTCTTTAGTTTCAGACCTTGTCTTCAAACCTTGTAATCAGCTGATTTCTTCAGCTGTTGTGATCTTCTTCAGTAGTTGTAATGACTGTGGGACTTAGAGGTTTTTCTGATCAGGCTCATTGGTTCTTTTGGTCCAACAAACTCCCCTTGAACCAATGCAGCCAAAACCTCTAAAGTTATTGATGATTCCACTTATTCTTGGCAGAAACACCCTCTTGATCAGCTTCAGAGGTAATCAGTTAAGCATAGGCCAGGAAAAGGTTTCTAATATTTTGATTGGCTAAGTATGAAAGGGAACTCTGTCTTGGGAAACTGGACACAAAGTCTTGTCCCAACCATGAAACCTAATTCCTATTAATGAGTCTATAAGACTCACTAGCATATGCCTCAAGGAGAACAACTTGTTCCTCCTTGGTGAGTTCTTCTGCTTCTCCCTCGAAGAAGAACTCTGGGCCATAATACTCAGACAGGTATCTCACTGTCTTTCCATTTTTAAACTCCACAATTGTTATCTCTCTATAAGCAAATTCATTAGGGTGAGAGCCTTCAAGCAACAACTGGAGTTCACTCTTCTGAAGATCTTCAAGTCTTTTGTATAACAACCCCTTCTTGATCATTTTGTTCTCACAAATAGATTGAGGGGTTGTCTTGGATTTGTGAGCTCTCTTGAATTCTTCAATGATTTCCCAGGGTGAGACTACCATGGCCAATGTAATTGCAGCATTCAAGGTCTTCTTAACTTGGCCATGATATCTACTTGGTATATTCTTCTTATGAATTCTAGAACTTACCCTGGGGTCTGGCCAGATCCGCACTCTTTCTTTTTGATGTTGAAAAGTAGGTCTAAGAGTGTACAACCTCAGAGCCTGTTTCTTTATTTCTTGAATGGATGAGGACTGAGGGAAATCCTTATCAACCATCTTGAGAAACTTCTCATCATGTTGTTTCTGCTGTTCTACTTCTTCAATCCTTACCTTCACCATCTGCATTTGCAAGTCAGGAGTAATCACTTGTTGATTTCCGTGCTCAGGTGATTCGAGTTTGAGAACAGCAGAGATTGGCAGACTATCATCATCATCCTCTTCTTCATCTTCTTCTACCCTCAACACCCTTCTCCTCCTTCTGGGTGCATCACTGGGTAAGGTTTGAGGTGCTTTTTGGGATAAAGGGATTGGTTTTGTGGGTTGAGTTGTGGGTGGCTTTGGTTTAGGGATAGATTTGGGAGATTTTAGAGACAAGGGTTGTGTTTGAGTAGGAGTGTGAGAAGACTGACTTAGCATTTTAGTGGTGAGTTTGGCTATGGAGAGCTTTGCCATTTCAGTTCTCTTCCCTGCACCTGCTTCATCCAGTGCTTCAATTATCAACCCCTTATTATAGCCTCCAGCAGAGCAGATCTTCTTGGTTATCTCTAGGATACTGTCTCTGGACCAGGCCTTTATCTCTATCAATGATCTTCCAAGGTATTTGGCAATGAATCTGATCATTATCTCCAATCTTTCCCTTTCCAACACACTATAACCAGCCTATCTAGTTTGAATCTCTTCTATTTCCAGCCTTCTGATCTCAGTGTCTAGTGTAGCTGTGTCATGGCTTTGTCGAAAGAGCTGATCTATAATTTTATCCATGGATCTGTTGTGAGCTTCATCAGTATCTTTGACAAGATCTTCTAAGGATTTATCTTCACCGGCTTTTGACTCAGCACTTTTCTTTCTTTTATATGTGATCAGCTGTTCTGAGATCAGTTCTTTCTCCACCTCCTTCTCTTTTGCAGGTTCTTTGTCATCATCAACTCTTTTTCTTTTCTTTTCTTTCACTGCCTTAGACTTGGAAGTCTCCCCCTTTTTGGTTGCATGGGAATCATGGGTTTGAAAGGCAGAAAGAGATTTGTGAATAACATCATCAATAAGGGTTTGTTGATTTGAGGATATCCTCTCATCAATGGCTTTATGCACTATGTTAGTGATGATGGGAGTGATGATAGGTAAGGTGTTTTGAAAGATAGCAACCGTCTGCTCAGAGGGGTTCTATCCCTGAGAGGTGGTTCCAAAAGCAGTGGCTGGTGGCTCAGTTTTGTGTATTGGCTCAGTGTTTGGGGAACCTTCAATTGAAGGTGCCATATGTGGTGTTTGTGAGGTAGATGGACTTTGATCCTGAGACATTTTGGCTAACAACTCTTTGAGTCTGCTCACGTCAGTCTCAAGGATGGTATTATGGGCTAATAAATCATAGAAAAAGCCCAGGTCATCATCAGTTTGTGCTGAATCACCTGACCTCCTGATGGAATTAGGATGTACATGCTCTGAGTGTAGATCAGTAAAAGCATGTGACCCTTGTTCTTGGTACTGGGGACTTCCTGCATCAGGACTGTGTCCTTCATTGGCAGTTGCCTCTGGTAAGGTCTTATGAATGTTACCAACTTCATCCTGATCATTTGCTGAATCAGTAGAAGTGGCAGCCTTACCAGATGTTCTAGTCTCCGTTTCTACACTTGGAGAGTGAACATTGTAACCCCTGTGTTGTGGGTTATTAGAAGCATTTTGGTCCTCCCCCTTAATAGTTGAGGTATTCCCAGTGATAAGTGGTTTCGGGGGAGGGGGTGAGGAATGCAACTAACTCAACACTTTAGCAACGATCAGTGTTGGGCTTTGAGGGGCGGTTGCATGTGGAGATTGGTTTGAAGCAGAATGCACCCGGGGAGAGAGGTGCTCTTCAATGGTAACCCTCTCAATTGAGAGAGGTTCCAAAAATTCGGCATCCCCATTGTGGTTGCAACAGGATCCTGTTGAGAGGATACCTATGTGGCTTCAGCAGGTTGAGTCTTGGACATAACTGGGGGGTTATAACCAGTATGTATTTCCTGCGTTTGTGGTACAGGGGCATCCTCAGGGGACTCATCTCCCTGAGTAGCCTTTTTGGGCTTTTTGGATTTGGGTTTGGTGGGGACTTTGGATATGGAAGTGGAGGCTGTGGGTTCCCTCTGCTTGGGTTTTAGCATCAGGGCAGCCCCTTTAAGAGTAGGGTCTGAGTTATGTCGGGAGTATACCTCAGCTAAAACAATTAGAGCAGGGACTCCAAGACCACCAAGGCCATCAGATTGTAATTGATTCAAAATTATGGCAATCAGAAACCTGGGATAAAGTATCCATCTGTTTGCCATAGGTTTCTGAGCCAGATCCTTTAGTTCCATGAACACTATCTCAGAAAAATTTAGATTTTGGCGTTCAAGGATAGAGAACAATACCTGTTGCCATCGAGAAGACATCTGATCCCAAGAAGATGTCTTTGATGCGAGGCAGACATTCACCATATGAAAGATAAGTCGTTTAGCGCCATGGAAGTGCTTTTTAAGTATAGTTGTAGCACTTAAGTCGCCTTCATACCCGTTATGGATAAAAGACATATCGGTGATGCCTTTCGGGTATTCTTTAGGATAGGTGCCATCATGCAAATTTAGGGTTTGGTGAATGATGTCAGGGGTGATGAGCACCTGTTTCTGGTTCACCAACGACTGGAGAGTGATTTGTCTATCATTCTCACCAGTTATTACAGAGACGTTGGTCCAGAACTGGGATAAGGAGTCAGGATATATGGTAGGATTCAGAAGAAAGGTTGTTCTGTATGAGGAATCCACCATAAGATCGATGGCAGTGTCAAACTTGTTCCAGAAGACCGATTTTGAAAGGTAGGCAACACAGTTGTGTCGGGGTTTGAGTTTCATGGTCGCCATTGTTGAGAGAGAGAGGTTTGAAAATGGCTAATGAAATGTTTGTCTATAAGTGCAGGTATTTATAAGTCAAGAAAAGGCTGAAAAGAAAACGACTGAAAGTGTTGGTGTTGGCATCAGTTGTTATGAAAACAACTGAAGACGTGGTTTTAACTATTAGACGTTTGAAAACAACTGAAGACTTGGTTTTAGTCATCAGTAGTTGTGAAACTACTGAAAACCTTGGTTTTGTCTTCAGCTGTTGTAAACAACTAAGGACTTGGTATTAGTCATCAGTAGTTGTGAAACAACTGAAGACATGGTTTTGTCATCAGCTGTTTAGAGTGAAACAACAGTTTGTGGAAACGACTGAAGTGAAAATTCTCATCAGTAGTTTTCGTCAATTCTTTGCTTTTCAGCTGTTTCATAATGTCCTCAACACTTACTCATCATACTTTTTAGCGGATTTCAGTTGTTTCATAGGACATTAGTACTTATCTGTTTTTACTGACATCATATAACTACATGAGTAGTTGTAACTGCATCAGTTTCGTTTAACAGAATTAGTACATATTTGTGACATGTTTACTAATGATCATCAGTACTTGTTTACTGAGATCATCAGTAGTTATCACTTATTCTAGCAGCAGCATACCAAGCCTTAACACAAGGTTTTGGAAAGTTGAACTATCCAAAGGCTTAGTAAATATATCTGCAAGCTCATCAGCACTAGGCACAAAGTTTGGATCAATCAGACCTTTTTCAAAACAATCCCTAATAAAATGGTGTCTGATCTCTATATGTTTGGTCCTAGAGTGCTGGACTGGATTCTTGACAATACACAGAGCTGAAGCACTATCCATTGATAGTGGAGTCTTAGTCTATGTAATGCCATAATCCAACAATTGGTTTTGAAGCCAGAGTACCTGAGATATACAACTTGCAGCAGCAATGTACTCTGCTTCAGCAGTGGATGTAGCAACAGATGTTTGTTTCTTACTCTATCAAGAAATCAAACAGTTGCCTAGGAATTTACATCCACCAGAAGTTGACTTTCTGGTTAACTTACACCCTGCATAGTCACTATCAGAAAAAGCAACTAATTTGCATGAGTGTCCAGTGGAATACCAAAGACCTAGAGATTGTGTACCTTGCCGATATCTAAAGATCCTCTTGACTACAATCAAATGAGACTCTTTAGGAGCAGCCTGAAATCTAGCACAAACACAAGTTGCAGACATGATATCTGGTCTAGAAGCTGTTAAGTACATCAAGGATCCAATTATACATCTGTAAAGTGTTTCATCAACAACTTTACCTTTCTGATCTGCATCCAGTTGTGTGGTGTTGCACATGGGAGTAGAACAGGGCTTACAATTTTGTAAATCAAACTTATTCAAAAGATCTTTTGTATATTTTGACTGATGAATGAAAGTTCCATCAGCCTTTTGTTTGATTTGCAAGCCTAGAAAGAATTGTAATTCTCCCATTGCACTCATTTCAAACTTTTGTTGCATTAGACTTGTAAAATCATCACACAACTGGTGATTAGAGGATGCAAAAATAATATCATCAACATAAATTTGAACAAGTAGCTTATGCTGATCCACTTTCTTTATAAACAAAGTTTTATCTATGGAGCCTCTAGTGAAATTATTTTTAAGAAGAAAATTTGAAAGTGTTTCATACCAAGCTCTAGGAGCTTGCTTCAACCCATAAAGAGCCTTATCAAGTTTATACACCCAATCAGGATGTTCATTATCCTCAAAACCTGGTGGTTGACACACATAAACCTCTTCTTTTATTTTACCATATAAAAATGCACTTTTGACATCCATTTGAAAAACTTTAAGATTGTGGAAGGAAGCATAGGCTAAGAACAATCTAATTGCCTCTAGTCTGGCTACAGGGGCAAAGGTTTCGTCATAATCAATACCTTCTTCTTATGAAAACCCTTGTACAACCAGTCTAGCCTTGTTCTTGACAATAAGCCCATTTTCATCAGTTTTATTCCTAAACACCCATTTAGTGCCTATTGCACACTTATCTGGGGGTAGAGGAACCAGTTCCCACACTTGCTACTTTTTGAACTGAAGTAGCTCAAGCTGCATGGCTTCAACCCATCCATTGTCTCTCAAAGCAACATGATAGTTCTTTGGCTCTAGCTGACTGATGAAGAGAGCATAGAAGTAGAAGTTAGACAATTGACTTCTGGTTGATACACCAGCATTTATATCACCAATGATTTGAGACATTGGGTGATTCTTCAGCTCTTGGTATACTATAAGATCAATGCAAGTGTTTGTAGCAGGTTCAGCAGCAGCAGATGTTGATCCAGACTCTGGAAACCAAGTATGAGATGGCAAATCAAATGATGTAGAGGAGTCAGAAATCTCATCAGCATTTGTTGTGGATGGAGCTGCTGAAGCTACAGGAACATCAAGTTTAGCAGACTCAGGCAGTTGGTCACTAAACTTGAAAAGGTGAGTACTGATATCATCATCATCTTCAGTACCACCAGGTGAAAGACTTGATGCACAAGATGATTTATCCACATGATCTGCAACAGCTAGAGGTTGATAAGGAACATATTGCAGTATGTCCAGATCAAACAACTCCACAGGGTTTTGTGGAATTTTATCCTTAGGAGATTCATTGAATTTGATATGCAAGGTTTCTTCAACTATCTTTGTTTGGCAGTTGAAGACTCTATAAGCCTTGCATGTGGATGAATAACCTACAAAATACCCTGCATCGACCTTAGGATCAAATTTATGGAGTTGATCCTTTGTGTTGAGAATGAAACAAGGACACCCAAAGGCTTTGAAAAATGAATCAAAGGAGCCAAATGATGTAGAACTCCATATGGAGTCTTCATGAACCTCTGATTTACTAACACTCTATTCTGCACATAGCAAGCTGTATTGACAGCTTCAGCCCAAAAGGTCAATGGCAAACCAGAGTCAGCCAACATAGACATTGCAGCTTCAATTAGGGTCCTCTTCTTCCTCTCCACTACTCCATTTTGTTCTGGAGTCCTTGGGATGCTAAACTGCCTTTTGATTCCCTTTGATAGATAAAAATCATCAAGTGTATTGTTTCTGAATTCAGTTCCATTATCACTCCTTATACACTTGACTGATACAGAATACTGCTTCTCAACATACAACACAAAGTTTATAATCTTCTGAGCACCCTCATCCTTTGAATGCAGAAAGAAAGTCCATACAAATCTGGAGTAATCATCCAAAATTACAAGACAGTATTTCTTCTTTTCCATGCTCATCACTCTCACAGGACCAAATATATCCATGTGCAGTAACTACAAGCACGCAGTGGACTTAGGTTCTTCAATAGGAGGGAATGAGACTTTGTGCTGTTTCCTTTCAAACAAGCAGTGCAGGTTTTATCACAGTGGAACTCCTTTATTGGTAGACCTCTCACTAAACTATTATGGATCAACTGATTCATGTTTTTGAGATTAACATGACCCAGCCTTCTATGCCACAGTTTAGATTCCTGAGAAGAGGCTTTGGAGAACAGGCAAGGATGACCCTTAAAACCAACTTCTTTGACAAATCCAAGGCATACACTCTTCCAATCCTGTTGGCCTTCAGGAGAGTATGTTCATCCAATACCTTGTCAATCAGCCTCAAAACTTGGGAAGACAGAATCCTGCAGTTCTAGCTTGTGAAAAGTGCAACGTGCCCTTTATCACACATCTGACTGACACTCAGCAGATTATACTTGAGATTCTCCACATGATTAACATCATCAAACCTGATTTGTCCATTAGACACATATCCTTTCCCGATGATGTAACCCTTGGCATCATTACCAAATGAAACAAATCCCTTCTTTCCATGAGAGTAGTCATTAAGAAGAGAACTACTCCCAGTCATATGGATAGATCCTTCACTGTCTACATACCAGAGGCTCCTTTGGCATGCTGAAGAACCCTGCATTCATCATAAAGAACTAGTTAGGTTTTGAGACCTAAACCTTTTTGGTTTTGGGTCTATTTTCAACAACAGATTTAACCATAACTTGTTTCTTATGATTAACAGCTGATGAAGAAGGAGATGGTGCTGAAATGGATTCATTGGATTTGGGCTTGGAATACCTTTTCAGTGGTTTGATCACAGGTGCATCTAGTTGGTTAACTCTCCCCAACAAATGTTGAACCATCATAACAAGTTGTGTCTGATTTGTAGCTAAAGCTTTCAGCTCTTGTGACATATCAGTACTTGTGTTTGATGAGTTCCTGTGACCCACCATTTGCTCCTTAAAATTCACAGACTTAGTCTGTTGTTTATCATGAGGAGCACTATCAGTTGTTTTATGATAGACCCTATCCTTCTTTTTGGATTTGGTTGAAGGCTTAGGTTTATCACAAAGGGATGACTGTGGTACAAACTTAGTCACAAACTCATTTTTCATTTCATCCATCTGGATTTTATGAGCTTATCTCTGTTGAGTTTGGAACCCTTTCTGTACCAACATTCATCAGAAAGATGATTGAACTTACCACATATTTCACATGGCTTATTCTTCATTTTGGAGTGATCAACTGCTGATGTGGAAACTACTAAAGGTTTGCTCTTCAGTACTTTCCTCCTTTCAGTACTTTTGTTTAGTACTGAAGGATCTGTAACAACTGAAGACTTTTTCTTCAGCTGTTCTCTATCAGCAGTTGTTAATCCTTTTATTTCAGCTGATTTGAAATGCTTTTTAGATGTTGTGACTTGCCTTTTAGTACTTGAGGTACTTTGAGGGACAACATCTGAAGTACTCACCTTCATGTGCTTATCAGTAGTTAACCATCAGCCAATTGATTTGCTGAGGTATCAACACTGATTTCATTTTTGTGATTTTTGGTGATCACTTGAGGATGATGCACATGATGATGTGGTTTGGAAATTGCTTTCACCTTCAGTAGTTTTCTAACTGCTAATGCCTAAAACCACGACTTCAGCTGTTTCAACGTCTGAAAGGGTAATACCATGTCAACAGTCGTTTAAAACTACTGATGACTAACACCAAACCCTTCAGTCGTTTTCTAACCCGTACCCTATAAATATCCCTGACCTAATCCTTCAGAGCCTCATCTTCTTCAACCTAACGTTCATCTCTCCAAAACTTCTCTCTCATAAATGGCGTCCATGCAGCTAAAACCGCGACACAACTGTATAGCTTACCTCACCAAATCGCCATTCTGGGCTAAGTTCGATAATGCTATTGATCTTATGGTCCAGTCACCTTACAAAACGGTTTTTCTTCTCAATCCAATCCTTCATGCCGAATCCCTTAACCAGTTTTGGATGAACGTCACCCTCACCACTGGGGAGAACAACACAGCGTCTCTCCAGTCGGTCATCAACAACCACGAAGTAGTCATCACTCCCGATATACTTCGTCAAACTCTACACCTGGATGATGCCACTTCTCCTACTGGATATCCAAAGGGCACAACTGATTTATCCTTTGCCCACCATGGATATCAGGGAAACCTTAGTGCCTCCACCATACTGAAGAAACATTTCCATGATGCTGAACGTCTCATATTTCACATGGTAAATGTCTGTTTGGCTCCTAAGACTTCGTCTTGGGATCAAATGTCTACAAGGTGGCAGCAGGTAATGTACTCCATTCTTGAGCAACAACCTTTAAATTTTTCAGAAATACTATTTTCAGAGCTCAAGGATATGGCTCAAAAACAAACTGCTAACCGTTGGATATTATATCCGCGGTTCATAATGGCCATAATTACAAACCAGCTTCAACCTAAGGGACTTGTTGGCCTGGGAGTCCCTGCTATGGCTGTTTTGCCTGAAGTATACTCCCGGCACAACTCTGACCAATCACTCAAAATGGCTGCCAAGCTGCGCAAACCCACGCAGCTGGAACCCACAGCCACCACCTCCAAATCAAAAGTCCCCACCATACCCACTAAAAAGGAAACCAAAAAGGCTACTCAGGGAAATGAGTCCCCTTAGGATGCCCCTGCAACACAAACGCAGGCTATATCCACTGGTTATACCCCCTAGTGGATATAAGGACTCTTCCAGCCACAGCCGCTCAGGATTCCTCTCTAAAGGAGCCTGCAGCAACCTCAGAAGGGGTACCCACCAATCTGGGATCTTCCTCATTTGAGGAGATTGCCATTGAAAAGCACCATCCTCCCCAGGTGCAGACTGCTTTTACCCCATCTCCCCATGCAACCGCCCCCCAAAGTCCTACATTGCTTGTTGCACAAGTGCTGACTCAGTTGCACTCCTCACCCCCTCCCCAGATACCAATTACTACTGGGAACACTTCTACCATTGAGGGGGAGGACCAAAGTGCAGCTGAGAACACACAGCATAGGGCTTACAACGTTCCTTCTCCTAGTGCAGCAATGGAGATTGGAACTTCTGGTGAGGCTGCCACTTCTCCTGAGTCAGCATATGATCAGGTTGTAGTTGGTACCATTACTAAGACCTTACCAGAGGCAACTGCTGATGACGGACATAGTCCTGAGGCAGGAAGTCCCCAGTTCCAAGACAAAGGGGCACATGCTACAACTGAGCTACACTCAGTGCATGTTCATCCTGATCCTATCAGGAGGTCAGGTGATTCAGTATCTACTGATGATGACCTGGGCTTCTTTTACGATGTAATCGCCCAAAACACCATCCTGGAAGAGGAAGTGAGCAGACTCAAAGAGCTGCTTGCCAAAACTTCTAAGGAACAAAGACCATCTGCCTCTACCACCTCACAGATGGCACCTTCATCTGAAGGTCTCCCAAACACTGAGCCACTCCAACAACTAAGGCACCTGCCTCAGCTTCTGGCACTATTTCTCAGGAACAGAACCCTCCTGAGCAAATAGTTCCTATCCTTCAAAATTCCCTCCCTCTCATCACACCCATAATCACTGACATCGTGATCAAAGCCATTGATGAGAGGCTTTCCTCAGTAATATACCCTTTGATAGAGGAGGTTGTGGGCAAACACCTTTCTGGCAATCAACCCCTTGCAACCAATGCAACCAAAAAGGGGGAGATTAAGTCAGTGAAAGGAAAAAGAAAGAGGAGTACAGAGGAGAAAGAAAAGGAGAAAGAAACAGAAGGGAGAGTAGTGGAAAAGGAGTTGGAGGTGAATGTGGAGACTGATAAAGAGAAGGAAAAAGAGAAAGCCTTGGAGCTACTGATAAAAGAAGCTGATGCCGAACACAGCAGATCAATGGACAACATCATTGATCAGCTGTTTAGGCAAGGCCATAACACCGATAAACTTGACTATGAGATTCGACGATTAGAGATTGAAGAAATCCAGAATAGATGGGCGAGTTATGAAGTGTTAGAAAGAGAAAGGCTTGAGATCATGATTAGATTTATTGCAAAATATCTGGGAAGATCAATGATCGAAATCAAAGCTTCGTCCAGGGATAGTATCTTGGCAATCACCACCAAGATCTGTTCATCTGAAGCATATACTAAGGGACTTGTTATTGAAGCTTTGAATGAAGCAGGAGCAGGGAGCAGGACTGAGCTAGCCAAATACTCAAAAGCAACACTCACCTCCAAAATGCTAACTCAGCCTGTCAACATTCCCTCTCTAAAACAACCACAACCACAACCCACAAAACCAACTCCCTTACCATCTAAACCAACAGCCGATGATGCACCTAAGAAGAAGAAGAGAAGGGTGTTGAGGCTAGAAGAAGAAGAAGAAGAGGATGATGTGGAAGAAGATAGGCTTCCTCTGTCTGCAGTTCTAACATTGGCGAAAGCCAAACCCATGCCCATCACTCCCACCTCACAGATGGAAGCTGTGAGAGTAAAGATTGAAGAAGAGCAGCAGCAAAAGCTTCATGATGATAAAATGTTGAAAAGCATTGACAAAACTTATGTTGCTTCGTCATCAATTATTAGTATGAAGAAAGAAACTCTGAGGTTGTACACTCTTGCCAACACATTTCAATATCAGAAGGAAAAGGTGAGAGTATGGCCTGATCCTAGGGTGGCTCACAGAATTGTAAAGAAAGATATTCCTTCGAGATACAAGGGCCAAGTCAAAAGGATAGTAGATGAAGAGATCACAGTGGTCCTTGTAGTATCACCCTGGGAGATTGTCGAAGACTTCAAGAAGGCCTATGAGACTAAACAACCACCCCAAAAGATGTTAGAGAACAGAATTATTAAAAAGGGGTTAGTCTACAAGAGGCTTGAGAACTTCAAACAAAATAAGCTCAGTCTGTTACTTGAAGGGACTCATCCTGATGAGTTTGCATACCGACAGATTACAACAGTTGAGCTCAAAAATGGTAAACAGGCCAAGTACATCTCAGAGCTGTATGGGCGAGAAGGATTGTTTGATGGTCTTCAGTAGTTTTCTAACTGCTAATGCCGACAGATTACAACGTTGCAGCGGAGTACGAATAACGAATTAAACAATTCACAAGAACACAATCGATATTCAATGTAACAGTAAATGGTTATAGAAAAAGAGTATTCTGCAAAAGAGATATTTCATTCATATGCTTTCGTGGTGGCTCAATGTCACACTTTACAATTAGGTCAACATTCCTTATATAGGATATGTGACGTGTGCTGATGTCACTTGATAGTGACATCTAACAGAATTATTCAAACTACTGAAACTATGCAAACTACTGAGAATGTTCTTAACAACTGATTACATCTCAGAGAATGCTAAGTACAATAAACATAAAACTACTGAAACTAAACTACTGAAACTATAACTACTGAAAAGTAAATTATAAGTACTGAAAGGAAACCATCACAACTACTGAAGTGGATAACTTCAGCTATTGTGACAACTACTAATCACTTTGGTCTTCAGTCTTTGTATTCAGTCTTTGTCTTCAGTCTTTGTTCTTCAGACTTTGTTCTTTCAGACTTTGTCTTCAGCTGATAGCTTCAAACTTTGCCTTCAGTACTTTACTTTCAAACTTTGTCTTCAGCTGATAGCATCAGACTTTGTCTTCAGTTCTTTACTTTCAGATTTTGTCTTCAGACCTTGTAATGAGCTGATGTCTTCAGCTGTTGTGATCTTCTTCAGCAGTTGTAATGTCTGTGGGACTTAGAGGTTTTTCTAATCAGGCTCATTGGTTCTTTTGGTCCAATAGGGGTTAAATCTATTACATCCATAGGTTCTTGTGTTCCTAGTTGAGTCCTTCTTAAAGGTCTCCCAACTAGTTTTTCTTGAGATCAAAAATCTCAAGTTGCTGATCATTGACCCTTCTTTGCAAGGTAGTCACTTGAGATTCTAAGTGACTAACCTTGGAGACTTAATAGGTGCATATTTTGGTTAGTTTTTGCACCCTTAGCCTCATGTTCCCCTCATCTTTATCAGAAGAATACCAAGGGATGAGAGAATAGGACCTAAGTCTTCTTCTTTATCACCAATCTGTTGTTCTTGGCTCCGGGATTTCCCCTACACACTAACATCTTTAGTTGAAGTGTCAATGGAGGCTAAGTTTCCATGTTTGAGGTTGTAATGATGTAATAACTTGCAAAAGTGAGAGCCTTTTCCATATGGATCTCCTGAACAGGTTCAGGAAGATCCACCTTAGTAGTAGGTGGATGATTTGGGCTTGATATGGGTGAAATAGGAGTACTCATCTCTTTTTGAACAGGGAAAGAGAAGATTTACTCATGGTACTCACTGAGTGCCATATCCTCATCATCATAGAATTCTAGGATGGGAATTGCTTCATCAAGATCTAGAGGCAAGGGACAGTAACTTTCCTTTGAAGGTTGTTCACTAGAGTTTTAAAACTTTGAGTGAAGGTGTAAGGCCCCGTTCCCGGGCACCTCACAGCTGGTGGTTCATCGCACTTAAAACATTATAAAAAATATATTAATTTTGTAGCGAAATTTAAAACTTTCATTTATAATTAAAAACATGTCAATTACAACATCTGTTTTCATCTCAAAACACATGACATGTCAAAATATGGATGCCAACCTCAAAATGCTCCCAGTAGCTTATGCATCCATGCCTACAACTCCTCAGCATCAACATATATCTGCCAACTATCATGCATACAAAAGTCAGTGACGCTGAGTGAGTTCTAGTTTTATAATAAAACACACTTTTCTGAGTTAAAACCCGTTCTTTACTTTATTTCAAAACATACTATACTTTACAACCGTTCGTGATCATGCATCATACATACATACAGATAATATCATTATTATCTTCCATAATTACATTCATTAGTTTGTTCATTCAACGCATTACATTATCGTTCACATCTCTTCCTAGATCCGGTCAGGCTTTACCCTCTTCGTGGCACTCAACCACGATTACTGAGGTCGAATGACAAGGATCCGTATTACACATTATTATGATAATTCATTAACGTTCGTTAAATACATAGCACACGTTCGCACATTCCATACTTTTATTATCACTCATTTATCATCTAGATCCTGTCAAGCTTTACCTTCCTCATGGCACGCAGCCATGATTACTGAGGTCGAATGACAAGGATCCCGTTCACTCATTATCGCACCTTCGCATCATCGTACCCGAAGTACATATCGCACGGATCGCACACACAAGGAAGCTAGAATCACACGCTATCTCATGTTTAGCCAAGATCGCACGCTATAAAAACCACATGAGGCAGCCAAAATTGCACGCTACCCTTATGCCGTCCATTACACATATCGCTCAAATCGCACCATCGCATCATCGTACCCGAAGTACATATCGCATGGATCGCACACATAAGGAAGCAAGAATCGCACGCTATCTCATGGGTTAGCCAAGATCGCACGCTATAAATACCACATGAGGCAGCCAAAATCGCACGCTACCCTTATGCCATCCATCGCACATATCGCACCAATCGAACCATCAGAGTGGTCACGAAGACCGACTCCCCCTGTGTGTGAGAACTCTCGGGGTTTAGCCAGAATCGCACGCCATCCCATGGGTTAGCCAAGATCGCACGCTATAAAAACCACATACGGCAGCCAAAATCGCACACTACATAGCACACGGTAAATACCACATCGCATGTATCAGAGCATTTACTAAAACTGAACTCCCACTGTGTCTATGCCACCTTATGAGTAACCCAAGATAGCATTCTATGATACACACAGTTGAGCTAACGACCCTCAGTAAGTCGTGAACCTCCTTCCTTTCTTTCGTAAGCCATCCTATCTCTCATTCATTCGTTTATGCTTGCATTCATTCATTACGTTCCACTTTTCATTATCTTCCACTTTACATTACATAATACTTTCATTACATTCATTAACGTTCAACGCAAAGCCCAGGGAAGACATACGTACATAATAAGGAACACATACATAACATAAACATACATCATCACCAATACAGGCACATCAACATGCATAACACACATCAAACAAGCCATCACATCATAACCAGGCCTACCTTCCCATTATACCCCTTAAAAACCACTTAGAAAACCTCAAGTCCAAAGTGGGAGCATGGGTCATTCCAGGCGCATGAGCATAAAAATTCTAAGTATAAAACAGTCTGGGCGCATGGGCACTGCTTAGGCGCATGGCCAATCACTTAGCCGTTTCAATCTCTGGGACACATGGACACTATTTAGGTGCATGGTCCACACTTAGCCTTTTCTTCACTTGGGCGCATGGGCACTATTTAGGCGCATGACCCACCCTTGGGCGCATGGCCAACACTTAGACGCATGGGCGAACATGCTGGGGGCATGGGCCACTATTTACGCGCATGACCCACCCTTGGGCGCATGGCCAACACTTAGGCGTCTGGCCACTCATGCTGGACGCATGGACAACTGTTTTGGCGCATGAACCATTGTTCGTGTTCATCAGACATTCTGAAATCTTTTCTATGCCACCAATTTCACCCGATTCTCATTCTAAGCATACCCAAACATAGATCTAACATAATAAGGCCATCTAAGCATGCTAAACATCATCTCTAACCCATAATCAACACTATAACATGCATACATGCATACAACATTCAAACATAAAGTTGTAAACCCATGGTTTCTTTAAAAGATGCTTACATCGTATGCATAATAGCCCCAAATCAGTTGAAAATCAGTAAAAGAGGGGTTCTAGAAACTCACCTCAAGCAGCTTTTGAGTAGCACTCTTCCCGTTCAAGAACCACTTCGATTCAACTCTTTGAATCCCGAAAGTAAACTCTAAACAACCAGAACTTCGGTCAAGAACTCAATACTCAACTGAAACCGAGCTCAAAGAAGAGAAGACTTACCTTTTTCAGCTTCTTCTTGCTCTTTCTCTCTCTAGAACAGAGCTCTCTCTCTCTTCTTCTTTTCAGCCATGAAGAAGATGATGAAGAAGGAAGAATGGGCAACCATGCCCTTTAATATCTTAAAATATAAAAAGTGTACTTTGTACACTTTATCCCCCTCCATTTGTGCACAATTTCCATTCTTTCTATTTACTTTTCTTTTCCTTCCATTTAAGTAGAAATTTCGGGGTGTTACAGAAGGATTAAGGCTGTTGGAGTTGTGAGCTTATTAGGCTAAGAATGAGGAACTTTAGCACAGATCATTGGTGAGATGGCCTTGGCTTTCTCCTTCGGGGAAGTGGGAGCTCCAACGTCTACTTCCTCCTGTATAGGTGGTGATATGAGGTTCTGCACACGTTGAATAACTTATGCATGGGTTCGTTTGGATTTTCTTTGGTAGGTGATGATTATTTGTGGTTGTGTGGATTGTTGTGAAAAAGAAAGTGTGGGTTCAACCCTAGTTGGTGCTGCTAGGTTATCACCTTGAGTAATGAGCTCTAATAGTTTTTAGACTAGGGCTGTTTCTACCCCTAAGAAACTCACAACAGGCTTTCTCATAGTTTAAAATATGCCAAGCTTCATCTATCTTAATTTTATAATATATATGTTCCCCTCAACTATGAGCCCAGTTCACAGTTGAGAATGTGTTGGACATATGTGGGAAACATGTAATGCTCTAAGAAGTCCAAGTTTGCAAGCAAATTAGTGTAAATAAATTATGAATACCTAAACTTGACCTTAGGAACCATCTCATGGACTATAAAGGAAAGGTCTTTTGGAATTTGGTCCCATCATCCATGTTTGTTAGACAAGCTATGGATGATGACATGGAGGAGGTATTTCCATTAAGAGGAAACCTTCTTTTTCCTGAAGGTTTTGACTGAGAAGTCACCTTTATAGCCCACCTTCTCAAAGGGTTGGTTAACAACAGATTTAGGAAAGGACAATTCACCTTCATTATTATTTAACAATAGGTTGGTTAAATTATATAAATGTTTTATATAATTTAAACTTCATAAAAGTTTAAATAATAGTTTTTAAAAACTAAACATTAAGCCTAGTCATTTCTTCATGCATGATCGGGTTTGTTCACTCAACACAATTATGTTCTCTCCAACTCACTAAGTCTCACTCGTATAGATAATGCAAAATCCTCTTAGAGTTGAAAATAATATACTAAGTATTAATACACAAAACACACGAGAATGGTTTTTCAAGCTACTTGTATATATTACGTCTGAACTCAATTGTTACAAGACTCTTTCAATCATAATGCATGAGTTATAATGAGAAACTATATATACTACTACCTATAGGCGGATATACTTTGATACCAGCTGAAACTTACAACTAGACAAATAATACATTACTAGAAGTAAGGTATCTATATAAAATACTATTTAAGATTTGGTAGTCATGACATGTCCATGACTTACTTTTTGTCACCAACTAAAGTTGATAACTATACTAACTGATAAGAAATGAGCAGTGGAATAAAGTATGGTCAAATACATGGGCGTGGGAAAAGCACCATGCAGTATCTCAGAGATTTTCAGTGGACTTTCAGATAGACCATACTTATATCCACTGGTTCATAGTAGGTTCTTCCGAATGTTAATTGGCTTCGGTTGAACAACTTCTTTCGAATCCACTTATACTTCGAAACATGCTACTTCTTCTGAGGCTTAAGTCATTCTTCAGACCTTCATGCTTTGGAAGTCATTGTCTTTAATTCTTCTAAGTTTTGTACTTTGGAAGAACGAACACTTTGTCTTTGGAAGTTGGAGTTCCTCTTGGAAGCTCTTTCAGACATGACCTTCGAAAGCTTAGCATTTGCCTTTGGAAGTTCTTCATTAGTTGCATCAAAATTGTTTAAGTGCTTGTTTTGGTTGCACCAGCCTTAGTTGTTCCAACAAACTCCCCCTAGACTGATGTTACCAAAACCTCACTTGTTTCTACTTCTCAAAACTTTCAGCACCAGGAAGAGAAAATACTTATCTGTCTCCATGTTCTTACCAGATGTGGTGCTGAGAAGTTTGAACATATCATTTGTAGACAGGAGATCCAGTCTGTCACTTTGAATAATGTGTACCCTCTATTGTGTCCCTCTGGAGAGATTTAGTTGATGAGAGTTGTAATCATATTACCATCTAACTATGGATTCTATTTCAGGGCCTTCAACCATTTGTAAAAGGCTTTGCTTTTGGTGGCTGATCTTTCCCCTTCTTCCTTTGCATTCAGCTCAGCTAAATGAAGTGTAAGGCATCATTCCCAAAATGCTTACAGTTAGGTAATCATCGCACTTAACACATAAAATATACATTTATATTTACTAAAACATCACAGCGGAATAACTTAAAACCATTTCATATATTAGTGACTGCTTTTGCAAAACAATACAACATGGTTAATTGTTACAAAATATTATCGTTTGCATTACATCATAAAAACATCATAATTATTCAAATGGATGCCAGAAGAAAATGCCAAGTAGCTACCTCGTGCCATCCTCAACAATAATCACTTGCCAATTGGAAACACATAAAAGTCAACATTGCTGAGTGAGTTCTAGTTCTATAAAAATATAATACTCTACTTTTGTTTAAAACCTTCCTTTACTTTCATACATGATCATGCATCATACGTACCAATAGATACTCTTATTATTATCTTCCATCATCGTTTATTATCTTTCTTTCAGTGTACGTTATCATTATTATTTATTTTCATTCATGGTCTTCCTTACTTAACTTTTGTACATTCGTCATCATTCTTACTTACATTCCGGACCAACGCCATAAGCTATGCCACAAACATAGGCATGAAGCGGGTACTGGGCCGAAGTCTATAGACAGACCCCTAACATTACACACATAGCCTGGAACCAATACCGGGGTAAGCGACAAGGATTGCATATGTTTGGTCAGTCATAAATACTTGACCCCTTTGTGTATCTGTTGGTCCAAACGATCAAACTATAGTACACTTGAGAGGTTGAATTGATCAATATGAATAATAAGAACAAATAACAAACAATTGATGATGAAGAAGAACCTAAAAAGTATTCAAAATGTAACAATCATGATCCAATACTAACAATAAGTAGACCTCAATATATTTTTATGAAAACCAAGCTTACAATATGTAAGGCCCCGTTCCCAGGATGCTTACAGCTGGTCAATCAATGCACATAAAACATATATGTTCATTAAATTAAAGAAAAACATTGCAGCAGAATCATCAAAATAGACATCTCATTTTATTATAAAAGCTTTTGCAAAACAATACATCGTTATCAAATTACACAATATGTGTTGCATTACACCACCAAAGCATTATAAAAATGGATGCCATCCAAAAGAGCTGAGTAGCCGCCTCGTGCCATCTTCAGAAACATTACCTGCCTACTGGAAACACATAAAAGTCAGCGTTGCTGAGTAAGTTCTAGGTTTAATTTAAAACATACTTTACTTTCGTTAAAACCATTCTTTACTTTCTTTCGAATCATACTATACCGTCGTACATGATCACACCTCGTACGTACACATATATAATAACATTATTATCTTCTTTACTATTCATCACTTCTTTCTTTATCTCTTTATATCTTATCTCTTTTCGGATCAGTGTCATCAGCTATACCCCAAACGTATGCACGCAGTGGGTACTGGGCCGAAGATCATAAATGACTTCCATAATGCAAATAGCCTGCCACCAGCACCGGGGCAAGCGACAAAGATCCCAAGTGTATACTACACCCCAAAGGTATGCACAAAGCGGGTACTGGGTCAAAGATCATAAATGACTTCCATAACGAACATAGCCTGGCACCAGCACCGGGGTGAGTAACCACTATAAACCATGTACTATATCACTTGTCAGTCACAAAGACTAGACCCCTGTGTGTATCCTTAAGGGTTAGCTAAACCACACACAGTTGAGCTTACGACATTTTAGAGCCGTGAACCTCCGTACATCTTGCTTGCAAGCCTCTCTTACTTTCATTCACTTCTTAATGCATGCATTCTTTCATTATGTTCCTCTTTTCATTATCTTCCACTTTACATTACATAATACTTTTCATTTCATTCATTAATATTCAATGTAAAGCCATGGGAAAATAATCATACAACAAGGAACATATAAATAAACAATCAACATCATCATACAGGGCATCATACATACATAACATACATCATACTCATCATGCATAAGCATCAATCACACATCATAACATGCCCATCATAATATCTATGACCTTAAAACTATTCTAAGTGTTCATCCGCATTTGCCTTTTTGTTCATCCGCATTTGTTTTGGTTCATCCGCATTTCCTCAGTAATCATCAACATTTCCTCAGTACTCATCCGCATTTCTCTTACTTAGTGGTTAATGCTCATCCGCATTAACTCTTCATCCTGATTTCTCCGGCACTCACCCGCATTTCCTCAGTACTCATCCGCATTTCTCTTACTTGTTGAACAATGCTCATCCGCATTAACTGTTCATCCGCATATCTCCAGTACTCGTCCGCATTTCTCTAGTAGTCATCCGCATTGACTTACTTGGTGAACAATGCTCATCCACATTAACTGTTCATCCGCATTTCTTTTGAACATTTGGGCAGATTCAAAAACATAGACATCTGAGCCCTAAACATCAGATTTCAGTTCCCAAGCACCATCTATCATGTTCAAAGCTTAAATCTTACCTTCTAAGCCTTTGAAACACAACCATAACATCATCAGGCATGAACATAACCCAACATCACATCATAACAGCAATATACACGTAGTAAATCATACGGGTATAAAACCTAGTTTTATAAAAACAAACGTTCATGCATTTCCATCCCCAAAATTAGTTAAAATATGTAAAAGAGGGGTTCTAGAACTCACCTTAGCAGCTCTTGAGTATGGCTTCTTCCAACTCGTCTGTAATTGAGTTCAACTGCCTAGAAACCCACTAAAACACACACCCAAACACAAACAAACACGCATAAGCATAAACCGAGGATATGACTAGTCAAGAACATCATAAACACACGAATTCTTACCTTGAATTCGAATTTTCAGCTTGTTCTTCTTCACACCCGAGAGCTTTGTACTGCTCTTACTACTTTCTCTCTCTAAAAAAGCACAGATTTGGATGTTGTAATAGTAAAATGGGCTGCCATGCGCACTTTACACCCACTTTCAAACCTTTTTATCCTTTTGACACTTTTTACTCCTCAACTTGGGTAAAATATCTTGTTTTTCTTTTTCTTCACTTTATTCTTCTTTCTTTGTCTTAAAAAAAATAACTGGGTGTTACACAAGAGGCACTTGCAACAATGATAAACGGATTATGGTTTTGAAAGGATACCTTATAATGGAACAGATCAAAACTATATATAGTAAAGATAGTTTCGCTAATAGTTTTGTTGTAAGTGAAACTATCCTGGCAAAACATAGTTTTTCCCGGTTGAGACAAACAGTTTCGCTAGGTGAAACTAGCAGCTTGCTATGAGCAAAACTACAATTTTGCTCATAGTTTTGCTAGGCAACAAAACTTAACTACTAATAAATTTACAAAAGTAAACTAACATTAATCTTATTACAATCAAACATAACCAAAATCTAATCTATGGTGAGTCCAACCTATACTTGATCTTCAGTATCCTTATCGGTTAGCTAAACCACACATAGTTGAAGTAACAACATTTTCGAGTTGTGCACCTCCTTTCATTTGCTGGCAATACATTACATACATTCATTCTTACTTTCATGCATGCATTCATTCTTTCTTTACATTCCACTTTTCATTCATCATTAATTTCCGTTTTCATTACATAATACTTTACGTTCATTGATATTAACATACCATGCAAAGCCACAGAAATATACATAATAAGGGACATAAAGGAAACATATATAAACATACATACAATCATATACCATCACATGGCATCATATAACATCAAATAACAACTTACATCATTCCTGGAAACATCCCAAGTTAAAGATTAAAATTTGCTCTTTCCCTAAAATTTCAAAAAATTTTCTAAGTTCTTAGGCGCATGAGCCCTATGCAAGCGCATGAGCCCTATGCAGGCGCATGAGCCCTATGCAGGCACATGAGCACTATGCAGGCGCATGAGCACTATGCAGGTGCATGGGAACACTTACGCACATCTGAACACTTAGGCGCATGTGAACACTTAGGGGCATGGGATTCTTTTGGGCCCATCAGCACTATTTGGGCGTATGACCCAACACTTAGTCAGTTTAGGCAACTTTCCCACGTGCATGGGCACTATGCAGGCGCATGAGCCTGACTTAGGCACATGGGCAGTTAGATGCATCGGACACTAACTATTTGAGCGCTTGGGTTCCAAGCCCATGAGAACTTAGGCGCATGGCAACTAACTTAACTAACAACCATCATTTCAGTCTCTAAATCATATTTCTAACATGTTCTAAGTTTAGTTCTTATATTATAAGCGACAGAAATGCATACATAACATAATCACAAAATCAAATCATGCAAATCATACCCCACCCTCACACATATACACATGAACATACGGGTATAAATACCCACTTTTATAAAAACATACATACATGCATTTCCATCCTTAAAATCAATTAAAACATGTAAAAAGGGGGTTCTAGAACTCACCTCTTGCAACTTTGAGTATGACTTCCTTCAAACCCGGACGCTATGAGCTCAAACACCTAGAAACCCACCAAAAGCACGCAACCGAACACAAATACACATATAAGCACATACCCAAGGCTAGAACCAACTAAAAACGCTTCAAAACATCGAATTCTTACTTTGAATTTGAATTCTTCTTCTTGTTCCACTCTCTAAAACCCAAAGCTCTACTCCTTTTCTCTCTAACAATCCGAAAAAAATGATGTGCAAGGTGATATGGGTGGCAATATCACTTTTTTGTACATAAAATATTATTTTATTTCATTTGTACCTTTTTACACCTTTAACCCCTCTAGTTGGGTTATGCACCATATTTCTCTTTTATTCTTCTTTCCTTAATAAATCCAGCTATTACATGAAGGCGTCTCTAATGATTCCTGTTATGAGCAGCTATCTCAAAGTTAGAGGGATTGGAGAATGGTTTATCTGCTAACTCGGCAATGTCAAATCTTCATAAGTGTAACAGAGAAGAGCCATTGAGCCTGTTGATATCACTATTCTCTATTTCCATAACAATGTTATGAGAAGAATCTTTGAAAGACTATCTTCTTTCTAGTAATGAGAGGTTGAGATTGTAACTTGTCTCCCTTTCTAGTGTCCAACAAAGTCACTAGCTTTCTTCTCAACAACTTCTCTTCTTCCCTAAGATTATTAGAGTTGGTTGCTAAGAGTTTAAGAGCTTGGTCTAGTGTTCCTCTAGGCTGATCAAGGAATTGATCTCTTATGAGGGAACATGATAAGCCATCATTGAAGGTTAGTTTGATAGACCTCTCCTCACAAGAGATATTGCTCAAGGTGATGTAGTTGATAAGCTTCTTTTGATCTCCTTAAATTCCTCTAAGGAAAGAGGTTTGGATAGTTGAGAGGATGACTTAGGTTATAGTTAGGTAGATGATGTATGGGTTCTAGGGAGTGTTTTGGGTTTGAGGATAGGTAGTTGTGGTTGTTGTTATGATTGAGTAGGTAAGGAAGAGGGTATAATTGATGGTATGGGTTTAGGAGTGTATGGCTTAGTGGTTGGCTCGGTTTTGATGAGGAAAGGAAAGAGATTAGTTCAAGTCGAGGTTGTGATTGTGGTGTTGTCCTAGAGGTTATACACTATACTCTTCTATACATCTCTTTTATTTTTCCTGAACGAATGTCAGCTTAGATGTCACTGACATGTCGTTGCAGGGTCTTCTCAGACATGGGCCATGAGATAACTTTCATCCAAGCTTTGTCACCCATTATCTTGACAACAACAAGCTTAGATTCTTCTTCTTCCTTTTTATGCTTCTTCTTCTCCTTTAGCTTTTCCTTAGATCTTGTTCTTTCTTGACAAGCCACAAGATCGTATCATTGTTGTGAGGAGACAATTCCTTAAGAGAGAATCCCCTGGAGCTTAGGAAAGCTATCATTTCACTCCTAAGCTGTTAGTCAGCTTCTTCTTTCTTTCTTTTCCTTCTTCCTTAAAGGCCAACTTCTTCTTCTTGTTCAATTTGAAGTAGGGTTGCCTTTTCTAACTCAACTAACTTCTCCAGTGGTAGCAGGAGCATATTTTCACTAGCAGCTCCTAGATTGACAAGTTTGTCAATGATTTCCGTCCTTCTTTTATTATTGATAGCCTCCTGGTTGGCTACAGCTTCTTTGTTACTTGTAGATAGTAGCTTCCCAATTGAGAGTCTACCTTTCCTTTTTAACTTTTCCAACCATTCTCCTCTAGAAGCTCTTCCGTAGTCATCTTCCTCTTCCCTTCAGTTTCTTCAGAAGTTTGAGACTTAGGAGGTTCTTGTGTAGAGTTTTCGGGTTGGGAGGTGGTGATTGGAGCATAAGGTGATAATGGTGTTTGAGTGAGGGGAAATTGAGAAAGTCTTCTTTATTAATCTCAAGTGCAAGTTCAAGGATTGTGTTGGACCAAAAGAACCAATGAGCCAAGATCAGAAAACCTCTAAGTCCCACATGATATCACAACAACTGCTGAAGGCTTCATCAGCAGTTCGACAATTGCTGAAGACTTCAACAGCTAAAGATCAAGTACTGAAGACTTCAACAGCTGAAGACTAAAGTGCTGAAGCTCAACAGCTGAAGAACACAAGTGTTGAAGCTAAAGACCAAAGTACTAAAGTACAACAGCTGAAGAGTCTACAAGTGCTGAAGATCAACAACTGGTGTACAAAGTCTGAAGACAAAGACTGAAGACATCAGCTGATGTTATCTACTGAAGTCATCAGCTGATGAAACATCTGAAGTTCAAGTCTGAAGACCAAGTACTGAAGTTTCAGTAGTTTGTCACAACAGCTGAAGAATCACCCAATGTCTCAAATTATTGGTGATATCAATGCTGGTGTTTCAACAAGAAGTCAATTGTCTAACTTCTGCTTCTATGCTCTCTTCATCAGTCAGCTAGAGCCAAAGAACTACCATGTTGCTTTGAGAGACAATGGATGGGTTGAAGCTATGCAGCTTGAGCTACTTCAGTTCAAGAAACAGCAAGTGTGGGAACTGGTTCCTCTTCCCCCAGGTAAGTGTGCAATAGGCACTAAATGGGTGTTTAGGAATAAAACCGATGAAAATGGGCTTATTGTTAAGAACAAGGCTAGACTGGTTGTACAGGGGTTTTCACAAGAAGAAGGTATTGACTATGATGAAACCTTTGCCCCTGTAGCCAGACTAGAGGCAATCAGATTGTTTTTAGCCTATGCTGCATTCCACAATCTTAAAGTTTTTCAAATGGATGTCAAAAGTTCATTTCTATATGGTAAAATAAAGGAAGAAGTTTATGTGTGTCAACCACCAGGTTTTGAGGATAATAAACATCCTGAATGGTGTATAAACTTGATAAGGCTCTTTATGGGTTGAAACAAGCTCCTAGAGCCTGGTATGAGACACTTTCCACTTTTCTTCTTAAGAATAATTTCACTAGAGGCTCCATTGATAAAACTTTGTTTATTAAGAAGGTGGATCAGCATAAGCTACTTGTTCAGATTTATGTTGATGATATCATTTTTGCATCCTCTGATCCCTAGTTGTGTGATGATTTTACAACATTAATGAAAAAGAGGTTTGAAATGAGTGCAATGGGAAAATTACAGTTCTTTCTAGGCTTGCAAATTAAACAAAAGGCTGATGGAACCTTTATTCATCAGTCAAAATATACAAAAGATCTTTTGAATAAGTTTGATTTACAAAACTGTAAGCCCTGTTCTACTCCCATGTGCAACACCACGCAACTGGATGCTTATCAGAAAGGTAAAGCTGTTGATGAAACACTTTACAAATGTATGATTGGGTCCTTGATGTATTTAACAGCTTCTAGACCAGATATTATGTTTGCTACATGTGTTTGTGCAAGATTTCAGGCTGCTCCTAAGGAGTCTCATTTGATTGCAGTCAAGAGAATCTTTAGATATTTGCAAGGTACACAATCTCTGGGTCTATGGTATTCCACTGGACACTCTTGCAAATTAGTTGCTTTTTCAGATAGTGACTATGCAGGGTGCAAGTTAACTAGAAAGTCAACTTCTGGTGGTTGTCAATTCTTAGGCAACTGTTTGATTTCTTGGCAGAGTAAGAAACAAACATCTGTTGCTACATCAACTGCTGAAGCCGAGTACATTACTGCTGCAAGTTGCACTTCTCAGGTACTCTGGCTTCAGAACCAACTTCTGGATTATGGCATTACAGAGACTAAGACTCCATTATTAATGGATAGTGCTTCAGCTCTGTGAATTGTCAAAATTAGTCCAGCACTCTAGGACCAAACATATAGAGATAAGACATCACTTTATTCGGGATTGTTTTGAAAAAGGTCTGATTGATCCTAAGTTTGTGCCTAGTGCTGATGAGCTTGCAGATATTTTTACTAAGCCTTTGGATAGTTCTACTTTCCAAAACCTTGTGTTAAGGCTTGGTATGCTACAGCTAGAATAAGTGACAACTACTGATGATTTCAGTAAAAAGTACTGGTGATCATTGGTAACCATGTCACATATAAGTACTGATGAGTCCTTTCACCTTCAGTAGTTTTTATAACTACTGATGGGTAAATGCCTCACAAGTACTGAAGTACTTTATCTGCTCTAAACTACTGATGTATTTACAACTACTGATGTAGTTACAACTATTGAAATCAGTACAAACAGATAAGTACTGCCGTCCTATGAAACACCTGAAAAGCAGATGCAAAGTCTGATGAGTAAGTGTTGAGGACAGTATGAAACAGCTGAAAGGCTATGAATTGACGAAAACTACTGAAGAGAACTTCCTCTTCAGTTGTTTCTACAACTGCTGTTTCACTCTAAACAACTGAAGCAAAACCATGTCTTCAGTAGTTATAAAACTACTGATGACTAACACCAAGTCTTCAGCTGTTTACAACAACTGATGACAAAACCACTGTCTTCAGTAGTTTCATAACTACTGATGACAAACACTAAGTCCTTAGTTGTTTCATCATCTGAAGTCAAAACCATGGCTTTCAGTAGTTTTCTAATTACTGATGCTTAAAACCACGACTTCAGCTGTTTCAACATCTGAAAGGGTAATACCATGTCAACAGTCGGTTTAAAACTACTGATGACTAACACCAAACCCTTCAGTCATTTTCTCTCCCCTACCCTATAAATACCTGTCCTCTTCTCTAATGTTTCATTAGCCGTTATTTTCTGAACTTCTCTCTCTCAAACATGGCGACCATGAGTCTGAAACCACGACATAACTGCGTTGCTTACCTTACAAAGTCGGCTTTCTGGAACAAATATGATAATGCCATTGACTTAATGGTGGATTCCCCATATCGCACAGCCTTTCTCTTGAATCCAACCATCTACCCTGAATCCCTCAGTCAATTCTGGTCAAATGCTTTTGTTTATACTGATGAGTCTACCGGCCAGATCTCTGTTCGGTCCCTTGTCAACCAGAAACCAGTGGTCGTTACAGCCAACATCATTCGTCAGGCATTACACTTACACGACTCCACCGCTGTGACTGCATACCCAAAGGGCATAACAGATATGTCATTTATCAATCATGGGTATGAAGGTGATCTTCGGGCTACAACTATTCTAACAAAACATTTCCATGACGCTAAGAAAGTCATTTTTCACATGGTAAATGTCTGCTTAGCCTCCAAGACATCTTCTTGGGATCAAATGTCATCCCAATGGCAACAGGTATTGTATTCTATTCTAGAACACAAACCGCTAAATTTTTCTGAAATCGTGTTTCTAGAAATAAAGAACTTGGCTCAGAAACCTGTGGCAAACCGATGGCCATTATATCCCAGGTTTCTGATGGCCATTATTTTAGATGAATTAAAAACTGATGGCCTTGTTGGCCTTGGAGTCCCTGCACTAGCTGTTTTGGCTGAGGTATACTCCAGGCACAACTCAGACCTTACACTCAAAGAAGCTGCCCGAATGCTAAAGCCAAGCACAGGGAACCCACAGCTTCCTCCACCAGAACCAAAGTCCCCAATAAACCAAAACCAAAACAACCCAAAACAGCTATTCAGGGAGATGAGTCCCCTGAAGATGCTCCTGTACCACCAACACAGGATATACTTGCTGGTTTAAACCCACCAGCAGTATCAGAGACTCTACCAGCCATAGCCGCTCAGGATTCCTCTCAAAAGGAGCCTGCAGCCACCACACAAGGGGTACCCACACATCTGGGATCTTCCTCACTTGAGGAGATTGCCATTGAAGAGCACCATCCTCCCTAGGTGCACACTGCTTCTACCCCATCTCCCCATGCAATCGCCCCCCAAAGTCCAACCATAATTATTGCAAACGTGCTGACTCAGTTGCATGCCTCTCCTCCTCCCCAACACCCACCAACAAAGGGGAGAACCACAAACATTGAGGAAGAGGATCATCATGCTTCTGACAACCCACAACACCGGGGTTTACAAGTTCTATCTCCTAGTGTGGATAGGGAGATTAGAACATCTAGTGAGGCTGCCACCTCTTCTGCATCAGCACGTGATCAGAATGAGGTTGGTAACATTGCTAAGATCTCACTAGAGGCAACAGCTGATGAAGGATTTAGTCCTGAGGCTGGAAGTCCCCAGTTCCAAGAAAAAGGGGCATATGCAAAAACTGGTCTACACCCAGTGCATGTACATCCTGCTACAAGAAGGAGGTCAGGTGATTCAACTTCTGCTGATGATGACCTGGGCTTTTTCTATGACGTTCTAGCCCACAACACCATCCTGGAGGCTGAGGTAAGTAGACTACAAGAACTGCTTGCCAAGAAGTCTCAGGATGTAAGTCCATCTGCCCCTACCAACCCACAGATGGCACCTTCATTTGAAGGTTCCCCAAACACTTTACCCTCTCACTTCATTGAGCCTCCAGCTTCTGCTTTTGGCACTATCTCTCCGGGACAGAACTCCCCAGAGCAGATGGATGTTGTATTCCAACAATCCCTACCTCTCATCATTCCCATCAACAATGACATTGTTTATAAAGCCATTGATGAGAGGATCTCCTCAAGTCTATAACCACTCATTGATGATGCTGTGCAAAAGAACTTTCTGCGGTACAAACCCCTGCCACCAATGCATCCAAAAAGGGGGAGAGTACTGCAGTGAAAGAAAAGAAAAGAAAAAGAACTGAGGATGAGAAGGCACAAGAGAAAACCCAGGAGTTGGAAAAAGAAAAGGAGCAACAACTGATCACTTACAAAAGAAAGAAAAGTGCTGGTGATCAATCGAATGCTGACGAAAAATCCTTAGAAGAGCTGGTAAAAGATGCAGATGATACACACAGCCAATCCATGGACAAAATCATTGAGCAACTATTCAAGCAAGGATTTGATACAACCACATTAGATAGTGAGATCAGGAGGTTGGAAGTAGAGGAAATTCAAAACAGATGGGCTGGATATGATGTGCTGGAGAAAGAGAGATTGGAGATCATGATTCGATTCATTGCCAAATACTTAGGAAGATCACTGATGGAGATTCGTTCTGGACCAGAGACAGCATTCGGCTATAGCCACCAGAATCTGTTTGTCTGAGCAATTTCATAAGGGGATTATCATTGAAGCACTTGATGAGGTTGGGGCTGGAAAAAGGTTTGAAATGGCAAGACTTACAAAAGCCAAACTCACAACCAAAATGCTTGAACAACCTTCCAATCACCCACTAAAAAACAGCCTACCCCTCAAGTCTCCAAACCAATCTCAAAACCAAAATCCAAACATCCTCAACCTTCAAAACCAATTCCTTTACCACAAAAACCAACCCAACCATCATCCAGTGATGCACCTAGAAGGAGGAGAAGGGTGCTGAGGATAGAAGAAGATGAAGAAGAGGAGGATGAAGATGATAGTCTGCCACTCTCTGCTGTTCTAAAGCTACCAGAACCCAGGAGTCAACCCATGATCATACCTGACTCTCAAAGGGAAATGGTTGGAGTCAAGATAGAAGATGAAGAACAGCAGAAGCAGCACGATGAGCAACTACTGAAGATGGTTGACAAGGAATTTCCTCAGTCATCATCTATACAAGCCATGAAAGGGCATGCTCAGAGGCTGTACACTCTCAGACACACATTTCAGTATCAGAAGGAGAGAGTAAGAGTATGGCTAGACCCCAAGGTGAGTTCTAAAATCCACAAAAGATCCATTCCACACAAATACAATGGCCAGGTTAGAAAAACAATAGACTCTACAATTATGTTGGCCATTGTAGTCTCACCATGGGAAATAATTGATGAATTCAAGAAGGGTCATCAATCAAAAATGACCCCTCAAGCCTTACTGGAAAACAAGATGATCAAAGAGGGGTTATTATATAAGAAGCCTGAAGACATTAAGAAGAATGAGCTCCAGTTACTCCTTGAGGGCACTCATCCTGATGAATTTGTCTATAGGGAGGTAACTACTATGGAGTTGAAGAATGGCAGGACTGTGAAGTACTTATCTGAGTACTATGGTCCAGAGTTCTTCTTTGAAGGAGGAGTAGAAGAACACTCCAAGGAGGAACAGGTTGTTCTCCTTGAAGCCTATGTTCGAGAGTCGTACAGACTCATAATGGAGAAGTAGATCTCATGAATGGGATAACAACTCTGTGTCCAGTTCCCCAAAACAGAGTTCCCATTCATACCTTGCCAAACAAATCTCTGAGATCTCTTCCCAGGCCAGTGCTTATATGGGTCATCTTCTCAACTGATCAAAAAGGAAAAAGACCAACCATTTTGCCAACAATAAGTGGGAAAATAAATCAATTAGAGGTTTTGGCTGCATTGGTTCAGGGGGAGTTTGTTGGACCAAAAGAACCAATGAGCCAAGATCAGAAAACCTTTAAGTCCCACATGATATCACAACAACTGCTGAAGGCTTCATCAGCAGTTCGACAAGTGCTGAAGACTTCAACAGCTGAAGATCAAGTACTGAAGACTTCAACAGCTGAAGACTAAAGTGCTGAAGCTCAACAGCTGAAGAACACAAGTGCTGAAGCTGAAGACGAAAGTACTAAAGTACAACAGCTGAAGAGTCTACAAGTGCTGAAGATCAACAACTGGTGTACAAAGTCTGAAGACCAAGACTGAAGACATCAGCTGATGATATCTACTGAAGTCATCAGCTGATGAAACATCTGAAGTTCAAGTTTGAAGACCAAGTACTGAAGTTTCAGTAGTTTGTCACCACAGCTGAAGAGTACTTCTTCAGTAGTTGTGATATCAGTAGTTTTATGTTTTTACTTTCAGTAGTTTTGTAAAACGACTGAAGAGCTTGTTCTTCAGTCGTTATAGTATCAGTAGTTTTATGTTTTTCAGTAGTTGTAGTAACTGATAACACGTAGTATTTTTGTAAGAAGATGTCAGCTGTTTTGACATCTTCAGTAGTTGTGTTTCAGTTGGAATAATTCTGTTAGATGTCACTATCAAGTGACATAAGCAGACATCACATCTCTTATATAAGAGGTGTCGACCTAATTGTAAGTGAGACATTCTGTTACCACGAAAGCGAATATTGAATGAAATTTATTTGCAGAATTCTCTCTATCTATAACCGTTTTTGTTCTTCATTGAATATCTTTTCGTTCTTGTGAATGGCTAATTCATTGTTAGAATTCCGCTGCTATACTCTCTAATCAATCAAACGTAGATCACTGATCCTAACAGATTGCATCTATGATAATGAGATCCTCAGACAGAGAAAAATACCCTTCCGCAACTTGTATCTCAACTTTTGAAATCTATGTGATTGCACTATCTGTCCGAATTGTTTCAGTTGATGGCCATCAGTCCTCCTTTCCCTTACAAATTCAATCTTAGGTCCAATGTGTACCTTAGGTTGACCAACTTCTTGGATAGTGGTAGAAGGTGCATTCAACCGTTGAAATTCTTTAGCTCCAAAGTATGCCACATCAACATCCGAACTTGGTTGTTCAATAGAAGATTCCATCAGGAACTTGGAGAACAACCTGTTTAGATCTTTGAGCATCCTCTGGCCCACTTGAAAAATGATTGGAGGAGGTTCAAGGAAAAATATTTCTTGTTAAGAAGGATATCTAGAAGTCAACGTAGAAAGAGCTAAGCTGTTGGACCAAAAGAACCAATGAGCCTGATCAGAAAAACCTCTAAGTCCCACAAACATTACAACTGCTGAAGAAAAACACAACAGCTAAATACATCAGCTGATTACAAGGTCTGAAGACAAACTCTGAAGACAAGAACTGAAGACTACTACTGAAGAAAAAGTCTGAAAGTAAAGAACTGAAGACAAAGTCTAAAGCCATCAGCTGAAGACAAAGTCTGAAAGTAAAAGTCTAAAGAACAAAGACTGAAGACAAAGACTAAAGACCAAAGTGATCAGTAGTTGTCACAACAGCTGAAGTTATCAACTTCAGTAGTTGTGATGGTTTCCTTTCAGTACTTGTATTTACTTTCAGTAGTTATAGTTTCAGTAGTTTAGTTTCAGTAGTTTTATGTTTCTTGTACTTAGCATTCTCTGAGATGTAATCAGTAGTTGAGAACATTCTCAGTAGTTTGCTTATTTTCAGTAGTTTGAATAAATCTGTTAGATGTCACTATCAATGACATCAGCAGACGCCACATCTCCTATATAAGGGATGTTGACCTAATTGTACGTGTGGCATTTTTGCCACCACGAAAGCATATGAATGAAATATTCTATTTGCAGAATTCTCTCTCTCTATAACCATTTACTCTTATATTGAGTATCAATTGTGTTCTTGTGAATTGCCTAATTCATTGTTCGAATTCTGCTGCAATACTCTCTGATCAATCAAACTTAGAACACTGATCCTAACAAATGGTATCAGAGCAGGTTAATCATTGATCGATCTAACAATTGATCATTGAAACTGCTATTCGATATCTATGTTTGATTGAATTAGAATATTTTCAAGAATTGGTTATAGATCATTGAATTTCTGCTGCTTTTGTTTATTTACTTTGAGTTTTCTCTTGGTTCATATTGGTTGTTTTGTTTTGCACTGAATCTGTTAAAACTTAATTGAATTTGGTTGAATCTGAGAATGAATACTCCTTCTAATGACCCTCACAATACTGGTTCCTCAACCAAGCCTCCGATGCTGGTTAGGACTGAGTATAACATATGGCAACGAAGAATTCTTCATCACCTGTCTGTTAACAGTTCAGGTTGTTGGACATCTGTGGTACATGGTCCACACAAGCCTATGGTGAACAATCTAGAAACCAACCAAATGGTTCCGAAGAAGAAGGAACAATACTCAGATGAGGATCGAAAACTGTTTGAGATTGATGCTAAAGCGCATGGTATTCTAGCCATGGCTCTGCCTAATGAAATCTATTCAGGGCTTATGGATCATGAAACTGCTCATGACCTCTGAAATGCATTGAAGGAACAATTTGGTGGAACATATGAGGTCTTAGCAAACAACAGAGAAATCCTTTCCCAAGAATATGAGACATTCTCTCATAGGAAGGGTGAGTCACTGACTCAACAGTTTGAGTGTTTTTTTTTGTTTGATCTCTGAGCTGAAAATGGTCAAACATGAATACACTAATAGCCAGATGAATAACAGATTCCTCAGATCACTGCCTGAGAGATGGGACACATATACCATTGTCCTACGCTCCAGTGCAAATCTGGATAACCTATCTCTCACCCAACTTCATGGGAAACTGCTTACATTTGAAAGAGAGATAGAGCAGAAAAGGAAACTGGCATCATCAGGAAAGCTCACTGATGACTTTGTACCAGGGAATACTGCCTTGGTTGGTCATGAGTGAGAATATGCTGCATCAAAAAGCAATTATGATGAGCATATAGATTTCTCCTCAAACAGTTCAGATCATGCATTTGTTAGTGTTGATAATCACTCAGGCTGTAATAGTGACAATTTGTGTTTTATCATGGATGATTTGAAAGGTATTGCTGATGATGACTTAGAAGAGATGGATATTCTAAGCCAAATGGCCTTGATCAATATCAGATCTCAAAAGTTCTACAAGAGAACTGGCAGGAAATTTCCAGGACTCTCTGGCAAAACCAAAGTTGGTTTTGAGAAGAGTAAGTTGAGGTGTCATAAATGCCAAAGGCTTGGACACTTTGCTAAGAGTGTAGATCAACTGGTTCTAACTCCTTTGCACCCTTTATGACTTTTCCAAGCACTAGTCCACAAAACAGAGGGCAACATCCTACTGTTCTGATCATCAGTCACAACCTATATCTCCTGCATATTTTGTCCCTCAGGGTCCAATGTCATATCCATATCCCTGCTATTACATGCCTCAGCCAAATCTAGTTCAAGTTCCTACTACAAAACAACCACAAGCCTTACCTAGCCCCTAAAATCTCACCATCTCAATCACAACCTCATCACAGCTTCTTTACCCCTGTGTTGTTGACTGGAGAAGTTTACCAGATCATCTCTCTGGTAATGAGCATTATTTCCTGGTGATGGTCAACATGGTGGTGAACATCCTTTTGGAAATCTAGCTCTCATGGCCCTGGAATCTATTGAGAGTTCATGCTCCGATGCATCTTCTTCACAGGTAACCCAGGTATCCTCTGAGGCTAAGGCCAAGCTTTGTTCTGAATCTTGCATAGATGCATTTATCTCTATTAGAGAGGCAAATGTAGCTTTAATTAATCAAAATCTAGAGCTTGAGCAAACTATTTCCAAAAGAAAGCTGAATATGAGTCTATCCTTAAGGATAAAGATGATGAGATTTATAAGCTTAAATGCCAATTAAATGATGAAAAGGCTAAGCTAGAGGTCATTCTTGACGACCATAGAGAACTCAAAGAAAAACTTGCAGTTACCCAAGTTGAGTGTGACCGCTGGGTGTCATCCTGCAAGGGATTTGAAATGCTGCTTAGCAAACAATGTGCTTCGAATGTGAAGTTTGGAATTGGTTACAACCACATTGCACCACCAACAGATTTTACTCCAAAACCAATAGTAAAATCTGAAGGTAAAGCAATTTCCAAACCACATCATCATGTGCATCATCCTCAAGTGATCACCCAAAATCACAAGATGAAATCAGTGTTGATACCTCAGCAAATCAATTGGCTGATGGGTTAACTACTGATAAGCACATGAAGCTGAGTACTTCAAATGTTGTCCCTCAAAGTACCTCAAGTACTGAAGGGCAATTTACAACAACTGAAAAGCATTTCAAATCAGCTGAAATAAAAGGATTAACAACTGTTGATAAAGAATAGCTGAAGAACAAGTCTTCAGTTGTTACAGATCCTTCAACTAAACAAAAGTACTGAAAGGAGGAAAGTACTCAAGAGCACACCTTCAGTAGTTTCCACATCAGCAGTTGATCAATCCAAGATGAAGAATAAGCCATTTGAATATGTGGTAAATTCAATCATCTTTCTGATCAATTTAATAGAAAGGTTCCAAACTCAACAGAGATAAGCTCATTAAAATCCATGGATGAAATGAAAAATGAGTTTGAGACTAGTTTGTACCACAGTCATCTCAATGTGATAAACCCAAGCCTTCTACCAAATCCAAAAGAGAAGAAGGTTTATCACAAAAGCTGATGGTGCTCCTCATGACAAAAACCAGACTAAGTCTGTGAATTTCAAGGAGGAAATGGTGGGTCACAGGAACTCATCAAACACAAGTACTGATATGTCACAAGAGCTGAAAGCTTTGGCTACAAATCAGACACAACTTGTTATGATGGTTCAGCATTTGTTGGGTTGAGTTAACCAACTAGATGCACATGTGATCAAACCACTGAAAAGGAATTCCAAGCCCAAATCCAAGGAATCCATTTTAGCTCCATCTCCTTCTTCATCAGCTGTTAATCATAAGAAACAAGTTATGGTTACATCTGTTGATGAAAACAGACCCAAAACCAAAAAGGTTTGGGTCTCAAAACCTAACTAGTTACTTTTGATGAATGCGGGGTTCTTCAGCATGCCAAAGGAGCATCTGGTATGTGGACAGTGGAGGATCTATGCATATGACTGGGAGCAGTTCTCTTCTTAATGACTACTCTTAAGGAAAGAAGGGATTTGTTTCATTTGGTAATGATGCCAAAGGTTACATCATTGGGAAAGGATTGTGTCTAATGGACAAATCCGGTTTGACGATGTCAACCATGTGGAGAATCTCAAGTATAATCTGCTGAGTGTCAGTCAGATGTGTGATAAAGGGCATGTTGCACTTTTCACAAGCCAGAACTGCAGGATTCTGTCTTCCCAAGTTCTGAGGCTAATTGACAAGGTATTGGATGAACATACTCTCCTGAAGGCCAACAGGATTGGAAGAGTATATGCCTTGGATTTGTCAAAGAAGATTGATTTGAAGGGTCATCCATGCCTGTTCTCCAAAGCCTCTCCTTAGGAATCTAAACTGTGGCATAGAAGGCTGGGTCATGTTAATCTCAAAAACATGAATCAGCTGATCCATAATAGTTTAGTGAAAGGTCTACCAATAAAGGAGTTCCACTGTGATGAAACCTGCACTGCTTGTTAAAAGGAAACAACACAAAGTCTCATTCCCTCCTATTGAAGAACCTAAGTTCACTGCCTGCTTGCATACTACACATGGATCTATTGGTCCTATGAGAGTGATAAGCATGGCAAAGAAGAAATACTGTCTAGTAATTGTGGATGATTACTCCAGATTTGTATGGACTTTCTTTCTGCATTCAAAGGATGAGGGTGCTCAGAAGATTATAAACTTTGTGTTGTATGTTGAGAAGCAGTATTCCGTATCAGTCAAGTGTATAAGGTGTGATAATGGAACTGAATTCAGAAACAATACACTTGATGATTTTTATCTATCAAAGGGAATCAAAAGGCAGTTTAGCATCCCAAGGACTCCAGAACAAAATGGAGTAGTGGAGAGGAAGAAGAGGACCCTAATTGAAGCTGCAAGGTCTATGTTGGCTGACTCTGGTTTGCCATTGACCTTTTGGGCTGAAGCTGTCAATACAGCTTGCTATGTGCAGAATAGAGTGTTAGTAAATCAGAGGTTGATGAAGACTCCATATGAAGTTCTACATCATTTGGCTCCTTTGATTTCATTTTTCAAAGCCTTTGGGTGTCCTTGTTTCATTCTCAACATAAAGGATCAACTCCATAAATTTGATCCTAAGGTCGATGCAGGGTATTTTGTAGGTTATTCATCCACATGCAAGGCTTATAGAGTCTTCAACTGCCAAACAAAGATAGTTGAAGAAACCTTGCGTAACAAATTCAATGAATCTCCTAAGGATAAAATTCCACAAAACCCTGTGGAGTTGTTTGATCTAGACATACTGCAATATGTTCCTTATCAACCTCCAGCTGTTGCAGATCATGTGGATAAATCATCTTCTGCAGCAAGTCTTCCACCTGGTGGTACTGAAGATGATGATGATATCAGTACTCACTTTTTCAAGTTTAGTGACCAACTGCCTGAGTCTGCTAAACTTGATGTTCCTGTAGCTTCAGCAGCTCCATCCACAACAAATGCTGATGAGATTTCTGATTCCTCTACATCATTTGACTTGCCATCTAATACTTGGTTTCAAGAATCTGGATCAACATCTGCTGCTGCTGAGCCGGCTACAAACACTTGCACAGATCTTATAGTGTACCAAGAGCTGAAGAATCACCCCATGTCTCAAATCATTGGTGATATCAATGCTGGTGTCTCAACCAGAAGTCAATTGTCTAACTTCTGCTTCTATGCTCTCTTCATCAGTCAGCTAGAGCCAAAGAACTATCATGTTACTTTGAGAGACAATGGATGGGTTGAAGCCATGCAGCTTGAGCTACTTCAGTTCAAAAAGCAGCAAGTGTGGGAACTGGTTCCTCTACCCCCAGGTAAGTGTGCAATAGGCACTAAATAGGTCTTTAAGAATAAAACTGATGAAAATGGGCTTATTGTTAAGAACAAGGCTAGACTGGTTGTGCAAGGGTTTTCACAAGAAGAAGGTATTGATTATGAAGAAACCTTTGCCCCTGTAGCCAGACTAGAGGCAAATAGATTGTTCTTAGCCTATGCTACACTCCACAATCTTAAAGTTTTTCAAATGGATGTCAAAAGTGCATTTTTATATGGTAAAATAAATGAAGAGGTTTATGTGTGTCAACCACGAGGTCTTGAGGATAATAAACATCCTGATTGGGTGTATAAACTTGATAAGGCTCTTTATGGGTTGAAGCAAGCTCCTAGAGCCTGGTATGAAACACTTTCAAATTTTCTTCTCAAAAATAATTTCACTAGAGGATCCATTGATAAAACCTTGTTTATTAAGAAGTGGATCAGCATAAGCTACTTGTTCAAATTTATGTTGATGATATTATTTTTGCATCCTCTGATCCCCAGTTGTGTGATGATTTTACAAGTTTAATAAAAGAAAAGTTTGAAATGAGTGCAATGGAAGAATTACAGTTCTTTCTAGGTTTGCAAATCAAACAAAAGGCTGATGGAATCTTTATTCATCAGTCAAAATATACAAAAGATCTTTTGAATAAGTTTGATTTACAAAATTGTAAGCCCTGTTCTACTCCCATTTGCAACACCACACAACTGGATGCAGATTGGAAAGGTAAAGCTGTTGATGAAACACTTTACAGATATATGATTGGGTCCTTGATGTACTTAATAGCTTCTAGACCAGATATCATGTTTGCAACTTGTGTTTGTGCTAGATTTCAGGCCGCTCCTAAAGAGTCTCATTTGATTGCAGACAAGAGGATCTTTAGATATTTGCAAGGTACATAATCTCTAGGTCTTTGGTATTCCACTGGACACTCATGCAAATTAGTTGCTTTTTCAGATAGTGACTATGTAGGGTGTAAGTTAACCAGAAAGTCAACTTCTGGTGGATGTCAATTCCTAGGCAACTATTTGATTTCTTGGCAGAGTAAGAAACAAACATCTGTTGCTACATCCACTGCTGAAGCAGAGTACATTGCAGCTGCAAGTTGTACTTCTCATGTACTCTGGCTTCAGAACCAACTATTGGATTATGGCATTACAGAGACTAAGACTCCATTATTAATGGATAGTGCTTCAGCTCTATGCATTGTCAAGAATCCAGTCCAGCACTCTAGGACCAAACATATAGAGATCAGACACCATTTTATTAGAGATGCTTTGAAAAAGGTTTGATTGATCCAAAGTTTGTGCCTAGTGCTGATGAGCTTGAAGATATATTTACTAAGCCTTTGGATAGTTCAACTTTCCAAAAGCTTGTGTTAAGGCTTGGTATGCTGCAGCTAGAATAAGTGATAACTACTGATGATCTCAGTAAATAAGTACCGATGATCATTAGTAACCATATCACAAATAAGTACTGATTCTGTTAAAAAAACTGATAAAGTTACAACTGCTGATGTAGTTATAACTACTGATGTCAGTAAAAACAGACAAGTACTGATGTCCTATGAAATACTGAAAACAGCCAAAAAGACTGATGAGTAAGTGTTGAGAATAGAATGAAACAGCTGAAAAGCTAAGAATTGACGAAAACTACTGATGAGAATTTTCTCTTCAGTTGTTTCTACAACTGTTGTTTCACCCTAAATAGCTAATGACAAAACCATGTGTTCAGTAGTTTCACAACTACTGATGACTAACACCAAGTCCTTAGCTGTTTACAACAACTGATGACAAAACCATGTCTTCAGTAGTTTTACAACTACTGATGACTAACACCAAGTTGTCAGTTGTTTACAACACCTGAAGACAAAACCAAGGTTTTCAGTAGTTTCAAAACTACTAATGACTAAAACCAAGTCTTCAATTGTTTTCAAATGTCTTATAGTTAAAACCAAGTCTTCAGTTGTTTTCATAACAACTGATGACAACACCAATACTTTCAGTCGTTTTCTTTTCAGCCTTTTCTAAACCTATAAATACCTGTACTTGTAGCCAAACGTTTCATTAGCCGTTTTCAAACCTTTCTCTCTCAACAATGGCGACCATGAAACTCGAACCCCGACACAACTGTGTTGCCTACCTTACTAAATCGGCCTTCTGTAACAAGTTTGACACTGCCATCGATCTTATGGTGGATTCCCCGTACCGAATAGCCTTTCTTCTGAATCCTACCATATATCCTGATTCCTTATCCCAGTTCTGGACGAACGTTTCTGTAATCACCGGTGAGAATGATAGCCAAATCACTCTCCAGTCGTTGGTAAACCAAAAACAGGTGCTCATCACTACAGACATCATTCGTAAAACCCTAAATTTGCATGATGGCACCTATCCTAAAGAATACCCGAAAGGCACCACTGATATGTCTTTCATTAATAATGGGTATGAAGGCGACATAGGTGCTACAACCATACTGAAGAAGCACTTCCATGATGCAGAATGACTTATCTTTCACATGGTGAATGTCTGCCTAGCTTCGAAGACATCTTCTTGGGATCAAATGTCTTCCCGATGGCAATAGGTATTGTATTCTATCCTTGAGCAACAAAATCTAAATTTTTCTGAGATAGTTTTTATGGAACTACAGGATCTGGATCAGAAACCTGTGGCAAATAGATGGCTACTTTATCCCAGGTTTCTGATGGCCATTATTTTAAATCAGCTAAAATCTGATAGACTTGTTGGTCTTGGAGTCCCTGCTCCAGCTGTTTTAGCTGAGGTATACTCCCGACATAACACAGACTCTACTCTCAAAGGGGCTGCCCGGATGCTAAAACCCAAGCAGAGGGAACCCACAGCCTCCACTTCTAGATCCAAAATCCCCACCAAACCCAAAACACAAAAACCCAAAAACGCTACTCGGGGAGATGAGTCCCCTGAGGATGCCCTTGTACCACCAACACAGGATATACATACTATATACATACTGGTTCTAACCCCCCAGTTATGTCAAAGACTCAACTGCTAAAGCCGCACAAGTATCCTCTCAACAGGGTCCTGTTGCAACCAATATTGGGGATCCTACATTGCTGGAACCTATCTCAATTGAGAGGGTTACCATTGAAGAGCACCTCTCACCCCGGGTGTAATCTGCTTCTACCCAATCTCCACTTGCAACTGCCCCTCAAAGTCCAACACTGATAGTTGCAAAAGTGCTGAGTTAGCTGCACTCCTCACCCCCTCCCGAGAAACCAATTACCACTGGGAATACCTCAACTGTTGAGGGGGAGGACCAAAGTGCTTCTGATAACCCACAGCACATGGGTTACAATGTTCAATCTCCAAGTGTAGAAAAGGAGATTAGAACTTCTGGTAAGGCTGCCACTTCTACTGATTCAGCAAATGATGAGGATGAAGTTGGTACCAACCATAAGACCTCACCAGAGGCAACTGCCAATGAAGGACATAGTCCTGAGGCAGGAAGTCCCCAGTACCAAGAACAAGGGGCACATGCTACTACTGATCTACACTCAGAGCATGTACATCCTGATTCAATCAAGAGGCCAGGTGATTCAGCACAGACTGCTGATGACCTGGGCTTTTTCTATGACGTTCTAGCCCATAATACCATCCTAGAGAATGAGGTGAGCAGACAAGAGCTGCTTGCCAAAATGTCTCAGGATCAAAGACCATCTACCCCACAAACCCCACAGATGGCACCTTTAATTGAAGGTTCCCTAAACATTGAGCCTACACACATAACTGAGCCACCAACCTCTGCTTTTGGCACCACCTCTCAGGGACAGAACCCCTCTGAGCAGATGGTTGCTATCTTTCAAAACTCCTTACCTCTCATCACTCCCATCATCACTGACATAGTGCATAAAACCATTGATGAGAGGATTCCCTCAAATCTACAAAACCTCATTTATGATGCTGTTCATAAATCTCTTTCTGCCTTCCAAACCCCTGATCCTAATGCGACCAAAAAGGGGGAGACTGCAAAGTCTAAGGCAGTGAAAGAAAAGAAGAGGAAAAGAGCTGAGGATGAGAAAGAGCCTGAAAAAGAGAAAGAGCCTGAGAAAGAGAAGGAGGTGGAGAAGAACTGATCTCAGATCAGCTTACAACATATAAAAGAAAGAAAAGTGCTGAGTCAAGAGCTGATGAAGAAAATCATTAGAAGACCTTGTTAAAGATGTTGATGAAGCTCATAGCAGATCAATGGATAAAATTATAGATCAGCTATTTAGACATGGTCATGACACAACCACATTAGACTCTGAGACCAGAAGGCTGGAAATAGAAGAGATACAATCAAGATGGGCTGGTTATAATGTGTTGGAAAGGGAAAGATTGGAGATAATGATCAGATTCATTGCCAAATACCTTGGAAGATCATTGATAGAGATCAAGTCCTGGTCCAGAGACAGTATCATGGAGATAACTAAGAAGATCTGCTCTGCTGGAGGGTACAATAAAGGGTGATTATAGAAGCACTGGATGAAGCTGGTGCAGGGAAAAGAACTGAAATGGAAAAGCTTTCCAAAGCCAAACTCACCACCAAAATGCTAAGTCAGTCTTCTCACACTCCCACTCAAACACAACCCTTATCTCTAAAATCTCCTAAATCTGTTCCTAAACCTAAGCCACCCACAACTCAACCACAAAACCAACCCCTTTACCCCAAAAACCACCTCAACCCTCACCCAGTGATGCACCCAGAAGGAGGAGAAGGGTGTTGTGGGTAGAATACGATGAAGAAGAGGATGATGATAATGATAGTCTGCCTATCTCTGCTGTTCTCAAAATTAAGTCACCTGAGCCCAGGAGTCAGCAGATGATAACACCTGACTTGCAAAGGCAAATGGTGAAGGTAGAGATTGAAGAAGCAGAATAGCAGAAACAACATGATGAGCAGTTTCTAAAGATGGTTGACAAGGACTTCCCTCAGTCCTCATCCATTCAAGAAATGAAGAAATAGGCTCTGAGGCTGTACACTCTTAGACACACATTTCAACATCAGAGAGAAAGAGTGCGGATATGGCCAGACCCCAGGGTAAGTTCTAGAATTCATAAGAAAAATATACCTAGTAGATATCATGGCCAAGTTAAGAAGACTTTGAATGCTGCTATTATGTTGGCCATGGTAGTCTCACCTTGGGAAATCATTGAAGAATTCAAGAGAGCCCACAACTCCAAAACAACCCCCCAATCTATTCTTGAGAACAAAATGATCAAGAAGGAGTTGTTATACAAAAGACTTGAAGATCTTTAGAAGAGTGAACTCCAGGTGTTACTTGAAGGCTCTCACCCAGATGAATTTGCTTACAGAGAGATAACAACTGTGGAGTTGAAAAATGGAAAGACAGTGAAAAATCTGTCTGAGTATTATGGCCCAGAGTTCTTCTTTGAGGGAGAAGCTGAAGAACTCACCAAGGAGGAAGAAGTTGTTCTCCTTGAGGCCTATGCTAGTGAGTCTTATAGACTCATTCATGGGAATTAGGTTTCATGGTTGGGATAAGACTCTATGTCCAGTTTCCCCAAAACAGAGTTCCCTTCCATACTTAGCCAATCAAATGATTAGAAATCTTTTCCCGGCCTATGCTTAACTGATTACATCTGAAGCTGAGCAAGAGGGTATTTCTGCCAAGAATAAGTGGGATCATCAATAAGTTTAGAGGTTTTGGCTGCATTGGTTCAGGGGAGTTTGTTGGACCAAAAGAACCAATGAGCCTGATTAGAAAAACCTCTAAGTCCCACAGACATTACAACTACTGAAGAAGAACACAACAGCTGAAGACATCAGCTGATTACAAGGTCTGAAGACAAAGTCTGAAGACAAGAACTGAAGACTACTACTGAAGACAAAGTCTGAAAGTAAAGAACTGAAGACAAAGTCTGAAGCCATCAGCTGAAGACAAAGTCTAAGAGTAAAAGTCTGAAGAACAAAGACTGAAGACAAAGACTGAAGACCAAAGTGATCAGTAGTTGTCACAACAGCTGAAGTTATCAACTTCAGTAGTTGTCACAACAGCTGAAGTTATCAACTTCAGTAGTTGTCACAACAGCTGAAGTTATCAACTTCAGTAGTTGTGATGGTTTCCTTTCAGTACTTGTAATTTTGTTGGACCAAAAGAACCAATGAGCCGGATCAGAAAAACCATTAAGTCCCACAGACGTCACAACAACTGCTGAAGTCCACAAGAGCTGAAGACAAAGTCTGAAGACACAAGTGCTGAAGATAAAGTCTGAAGACACAAGTGCTGAAGACAAAGTCTGAAGACACAAGTGCTGAAGACAAAGTCTGAAGACAAGTGCTGAAGACAAAGTCTGAAGACACAAGTGCTGAAGACAAAGTCTGAAAACTATAACTTTTCAGTAGTTATAGTTTCAGTAGTTTAGTTTCAGTATTTTTATGTTTGTTGTACTTAGCATTCTCTAAGATGTAATCAGTAGTTGAGAACATTCTCAGTAGTTTGCTTATTTTCAGTAGTTTGAATAAATCTGTTAGATGTCACTATCAAATGACATCAGCAGACGTCACATCTCCTATATAAGGGATGTTGACCTAATTGTACGTGTGACATTTTTGCCACCACGAAAGCATATGAATGAAATATTCTATTTGCAGAATTCTCTCTCTCTATAACCATTTACTCTTACATTGAATATCAATTGTGTTCTTGTGAATTGCCTAATTCATTGTTTGAATTCCGCTGCAATACTCTCTCATCAATCAAACTTAGAACACTGATCCTAACATAAGCTTTGTGGTTCCTCATGTGCTTGTCTCTGATCACTTTCCCCCTTTTTGGTAGCATCATCTTGAGAGCTTGTTGAGCTAGAGGAAGAGGCAAAAGATACTGAATTGGTACAGGCCTAACAGATCTCTCAGTGTGTTTATTAAAAGTGGCAGACCTATTCTCTAAAGTCTTAACCCTAGATTCAAGGTTTGAGACTTTACAAAGTAAGTCTCTTATGGTGAGTTTCATACTTCATCATCTTTAGAAGGGTCATGGGGAGATGAGGTAACATACCTAATATGTTCATCCACACCACCAGATGCGGTTTCTTGGCGCCCTAGATTAAGTCTTAGATATGTTACAACTCTCAGATATGCTAAAAATGTCACGTAACATTCTTCTAAAACCATCTTTCACTGTTTTAATCATTTTTAAACACGTCGATTATGAAAAAAACACACCCTCACACACTAGTTTATATTTTAATTTCAAATGATCTATCGCAAGCGTGTATTTGCTGCATTATCAAAAGATATAGAAAATTGTTTTTATCTAATTTACACATTTTAATAACATTATCAATAAGATAAAAAAGTATTTTGCATGGTGTGAGGATAATCAAACAATTCAAACGCAAGTTCATGAGCAAGACTAAGTAAAACCAAGGAAACTGGGTTGATTATTCTGCAAGATAGAACATGTGATTAGAGCATGTATGAGAAGGAGGTGTTGGAAGAAAATCAAGCATTGATGGACACCAATATCCATCTCATAAATGGTAGTGATACTAAGGTGAGTGAAACTGAGTCTTTTGAATCAATTAGTAAATGGTACTGATACTAAGGTGTGTGAAACTGAGTCTTCTGAATCAGAAGTTATAAAACAAAATGACTCAGAACTTTACTTTGATGAGTGTGATGATTTGGATGATTCTGATGAACATGATGAGCAATGCTGATGGTTTGAATAAGGTAAAGAATGTTTCATTTGAACCCATCATGCCCAAAGTTCTTGAAGAGATCAAGCTACCTTATCCTCTAAAGTAAAGAAACATGCTGAAGACAATTACAAGAGGATAGCTCAACTAAATTAAGGTCTTCATGAGCTTAACAAACAACATAAATCATCATCAACAACAGCTGAAGTTGGAGCCAATGTCAAATCTACGGAAGAAGTAAAATTCACTTTTACAAAAAAAATGCAAAAAGAACACCATTAGTAGAACTTTTATGGAAGAAGAAACATGTTGATCTATCAACATCCATAGAAGATCTATGGAAGGAAAAATCAGCTGAATTAAACATCAAGAAGAAAGAAAAACAATAAAAAGTTGTGAATCCTAAGCAACAAAAATCATCTGCTACTAAACAAGAACCCTTTGACATCATGTCTTTGAAGAATAAGTATTCATCGGCTGCCAAGTTTGAAAAGGAGTTGGCAGAAAAGAAAATAAAGAAGAACAATGTGATTAAGCATGAAAATGATGAAGAGGAGAAATATTGCATGTGGTGTGATATGCATAATCATAACACTTATGAATTCTACTTCAACAGTTATTGCTCCATATGCAATATGAACAATCACATGACTTCTTATTGTTATTTCAACAAACATTATGCTATTTGTAACAAAATAACCATTCTACTCAAGACGTTATTTCAACAAAAAGAACAAAATAAAGAGCACAATGAAACAACAATATGTGAAGGTTGAATCAGACTCTTAGTCAAGTGATAGTCAAGAAGGTTCAAAAATCAAGAAGTAACAACAAAAGCAAAAGATGCCAAAAACAAAAAAGCAATCATCTGCTAATGATAAACCAATGAAGAAAAAGGAAAAACAACATCCTCAAGTGAAAACACCTCACAAGAAGGTAGAGTTGATAGAGAAGATAGGCAATACTAATGAAACCTTCTTTGATCATTTTGATAAGGGTACTCAAACACCACACTCAAAACCAAAGGATGGTTAAACTTTCTTCAATCAAGGTTCATCATCAAATTCTAAGCAGATGAAACACAAGGAGAAGTTTAAAGAAGAAGTGATTATGAAACAAGAACAAAGTGTTTCATGCCTATCTTTAATAGAATCATCCTCACCACAATCAAAACATAATGAATAAATTGAGTCTAAACTCAAACCTAAAACATCAAGACTCATTCATGAGGGAGTAACAGTTTTAGACACAAGTGGTAAGCCTAAAATCATTAAGGTTTGGGTTGCATATTCTAATTGATTTCATTATGTGTGTAGGTACAAACATAGAGGACTGACAATAAGTGTTATGTTTGACAGTGGTTGTTACAGGTATATGATAAGAAATTATTCTCTACTCTATGATTTCAAACATAAATATGCTACATATGTGGAATTTGGTGGGGAGAAGAAGGGAGGTAGAATTGTTGGTGAAAGAATGGTAACAAGTGGTGTATTCAAGTTTGAGAAAGTAATTTATTATGAAAATTTACAATATAATTTACTGAGTGTTTCTCAAATTTATGATCAAAATTATACCACTATATTTAATAACACTTATTGTTCATTCTTAAGTTAGGTTTTCAAATTTCAGAATATTGGATCCTTCTTAAAGCATCAAGAAAAGAAAACGCATGTGTTTTGGATATGAACAACACCTCTATCACAAGCAATGAAACTTGTCTTATTTCTATGTCTTCAAAAGATGAATCTCAACTGTGGCATAGAAGGCTGGTTCATTCAAACATCAAGAACCTAAACAAGATAGTGAAAAATGACTTAGTCATTGGGTTACCAAAGAAAGAATTCCATTTTTCTAATCGTTATTCATCATGTTATAAATGAAAAGAACATAGGGTTTCTCATAAATCCAAAACAATCAACTCAAACACAACACCACACAAAATGCTTCACATGAATCTTTTTGGTCCAACCAATGTCATGAGCATTAGTAAGAGGCAATATTATTTGGTGATTATTGATGATTTCACTAGATTCACATGGGTTTTTTTCTTAAAGTAGAAAATTGAAACATCAGAAACATTAATGGACTTTATCACTAAGATTGAAAATCAACTTAATTTAAAAGTCAAAATCTTCAGAAGTGATAATGGTTATGAATTTGTTAATCATGTTTTAGATTCCTTTTGCAGGGACAAAAGCATAGCAAGACAATTCAGTGCACCAAGAACTCAAAACAAAACGGAGTTGCTGAAAGAAGAAACAAAACTCTCATTGAAGTAGCAAGAACATTGCTAGCTTATTCACATTTGCCAATCACCTTCTGAGCTGAAGTAGTGAATACAACATCTAATGTTCAACACTGGACAAAGAACATAACAAAACACCATATCTCTTATTTAAAAGAAAACCTTTTATAGGATATCTTAGAGCTTTTGGGTGGCATGTGTCTATATTAAACACAAAAGATCAATTAGGATAGTGTTTTGAAAAAGTTTTTGATGGTTTCTTTGTTGGTTACTCATCAACATCAAAATCATCTAGAGTTTACATTCCACATCAAAACAATGTGGCGGAAACACCCAATGTATCATTTGATGAATCCTTATTTGCAAAATCTGTAAAAAGACCATCTTGGTTGTTTGATATAGATGTTTTCACAAATTCTTTTAACTCTAGTTTTTGAATGTTGCATGTCTTAGAGATACATGTTATCCTTATGTACCTCCAAACATGAATGTAGTACCATTAACAACTAATTAGTAGAATGTATCAAATTCACACTTTTCAAGTGCTAATCATCGTCCTTCATCACATACAAGCCAAGACAACACTGCTAGAAATGGTATTTCAACTTCCAAAGAAGTAAACATAGTATCAACAACAGCTAACTCTGTATCCATAGGAGTTTCTAATGCATCCGGAGAAGTAAACACTGCATTAACAGATGGTCCATCTACATTAGAATATATTGCCTCTTCCGGAGATACTCCATTACTTTCAAAGGAATACAACAAAGCAGCAGGTCAACAAATAACATTCGTAGATGTTCTTGTACCTCCTACAAAAGTTATTCACACATCCGCTACACATAAATTAATGAAAATGGTTTTCACTCATCTTTAGAAGATCAACATGATGAAGAGCTTTACTACTTTGTTGACTCTCTATCTCAGCTGGATCCATCCCCATTAACAAATATGACCAACTTGGAATCATCCATTCAAGTTACATCCATTCCAACATCAAGAATTCATAAGAATCATCCAATAGACAACATCATTGGTGACTTTAATAAAGGAACCATAAGAAGTCAAGGGGTAACTATCAATATTTATCTTTTCTCTTGTTATCTTTCATAAGTGGTTCCTCCCAACATCACTGCAACATTGACAGACAATAGCAGGATTGAAGTTATGCAGGAAGAGCTTCAGTAATTCAGAAAACAAAAAGTTTGGAATCTTGTTGATCATCTTGAAGCCCAATATCTAATTGGCACAAGGTGGCTTTTCAAGAACAAACTAGATGAAAAAGGTATCATAGTGAGAAACAAAACAAGGCTTATAGCACAAGGTTATACACAAAAAAAGTGTGAAGTCACTGGATTGGCAGACATCCGAGCGTGTTCTTGACGGAAGGAAACAAAACCAAAACCAAGAGACAAACAATTACACGAACTATAATAAAATGGCTCATTGATAAGGATTACAAGCTCGTTACAACATAAGAAGCAAGACTCTTGGCAAGGGGAGATCGAGCATGATCTCCCCTCTCATCCGGCAACACCTAGGCCCCATTCACACTCCTTTTCTACACAATGAAACTGGTATTTATAGGCCTCAGCCCATATGAGATGCGACTGGGCCCATTCGTATGATTGGGCCATGTGTATGGTTCAATCGTATGACTGGACCATACTTCTAGTTCAGTCTTACGAATGGCCCAATCGCATCTCTCAGTCACACGACTGGTCCATTAGCATGGCTCAGTCATACGACTGAGTCTCATTCGCATATGCTCCTGCGAATGACCCATTTTTATGTGTTTACAACATATCAGGTGTATTACATTAAGCCTAGGCTATTTGACAAGTGACAGACACACTATATATGACAATATATGCTCCAACAAATTCCCCCTTAGACGTTGTTTGCGAATAGTAGATAACACCTCTTACAATCTTCAGTCAATCTTTGCTCTGGTTTCTAATAGAATCAAACGAAAAACCATATTAGCCAATGTTCACGATCCGTCAGGTTGCTACAGTATCCCAGAAAATGAATTTAGGCACAATAGTTTTCTTTTACTTTGAAGAACACCATCATATCAGCAAGAGTCCCCATATGTCTGACTTTCCAGATAATAACATGAACAATTTTCCAGTGCTTTAGTCTTCACATAGGCTGACCTAATTAACCTTAACACCTGCAGAAATTCCCCCTCAAATTCAGCATATCCCAATATATAGACATTGTGCTCTCCTTGCGTCTTCACACAATGTATTGGGTAAAAAGTAGAGGGTTCCAATCCACAGCTGACAATCTCAACCAAATCAGCATGCACTTAGATTCATCATCAGAAACTGGCTAACACCATCACTTTATGATTGCGTCTTCAATTTCTCTATACATGGATTCCCCCTGAGAATGAGAATCCCCTCTGTCTGGATAAATATAACTTGATTGGCCCATAAATAGTCAAATGCTCCTGACTACCCCATAAAATCAGCACCGACTGCTGACATCTTCTCTTCTCTCTTTTGTGTTCTAACTACAATCACCTATTTTGGAAATCCAATGAATAATGGGGTATCCATCGAACTTATTTAATAAAAGAACCTCAAGGTGAATATGCTTCGCTCATCCTCAAATCTGTGCAAAAGGTAGTTCCAGACCTTTTTTTTCTTTTTTTGGTCTGGAACACCGTTCATTCGTATGACATGGAGTACAATTATCACATTTGTTTGAGTGGATAATACGAATGATATCTTCGTGAGACTGGTCATAAGACTGGTCCAGTTGCATGACTGGTCATAAGACTGGTCCAGTAGCATGACTGGATATAAGACTGGTCCAGTAGCATGACTTGTCATAAGACTGGTCCAGTCGTATTCCAGTCATACGAATGGTCCAGTCGCATGGTCTAGTCATACAAATGATTCATTAGCATGGTCCAGTCATACGAATGGTCCATTAGCATGGTCCAGTCGCACGAATGGTCCATTAGCATGTTCCAGTCGCACGAATGGTCTATTAGCATGTTCCAGTCACACGAATGGTCTATTAGCATGGTCCAGTCACAAGAATGGTCAATAAGCAAGGTCCAGTCGCATGAATGGTCCATTAGCATGGTCCAGTCGCAAGAATGGTCCATTAGCATGGTCCAGTCGCACGAATGGTCCATTAGCATGGTCTAGTCGCACGAACGGGTCTGCACACAGATTTTCAGATCTGCAGCCGCCAAGGCTGCCAAAAACCCTAATTTGATGAATTTTACGTGAACTGAAACAAAATAGACATCATCAGATTCACAAGGGTGATAAGAACGTGGTTTCGAGTTCGATTTTAACATAGAAACAACACATGTAACAAGATCTGAACAAAACTCGAAGAACATGAAGTGGTTTAATGTCAATGAACCTGAAATAGATCGAGAAATCAAGAGCTCAGGTTGCTAGAATGATCGTTAGATCATTCTAGCAGTAACCGGCTCTAATACCAATTGTGAAGTCGCTGGATCGGCAAACATCCAAGTGTGTTCTTGACGGAAGGAAACAAAACCAAAACCAAGAGCCAAACAATAACACGAATTATAATAAAATGGTTTCAGTGATAAAACCTAACCATTACAAGCTCGTTACAACATAAGAATCAAGACTCTTGGCAAGGTGAGATCGAGCATGATCTCCCCTCTCATCCGATAGCACCTAGGCCCCGGGCACACACCTCCTTTTCTACAAAATGTAACTAGTATTTATAGGCTCAGCCTATATCAGATGCAACTGGGCCCATTCGTACGATTGCGCCATGTGTATGCTTCAATCGTACGACTGGACCATACTTATGGTTCAGTCTTACGAATGGCCCAATCGCATCTCTCAGTCGCATGACTGGTCCATTAGCATGGCTTAGTTCTACGACTGAGTCTTATTCGCATATGCTCCTACGAATGACCCAGTTTAATGTGTTACAACATATCAGGTGTATTACATTAAGCCTAGACTATTCAACAAGCGACATACACACTATATATGACAATATATGATCCAACAAAAAGGGATAGACTATGATGAATTTCTTTGCACTAGTTGCAAGAATTGAAGCCATAAGAGTAGTCCTAACCTATGCTTCACATAAGAAGTTATATAGGTTATGCAAGCTTGACAAAGTATTGTATGGCCTTCATCAGACACCAAGAAAGTGGTATGAAACATTATGATATTTCTTGCTCAAGCATGGATATAAACGAGGAACAATTTATAGACTCTCTTTATCAAGCATGATCATCAAGATCTCTTAGTTGTCCAAATCTATGTGGATGGCATAATTTTTGGATCAACAAATAAGAGACAATGTTAAAAATTTGAAAGTATGATGAAATCTAAATTTCAGATGAGTTCTATGGGAGAATTAGCTTACCTCCTTGGATTACAAGTTCATCAAAAACTAGATGGCATATTCATCAATCAGGATAAGTATGCTTATCAAATCTTGAAGAAGTACAACCTTGCAAATACTTCTTCTTGCAAAACACCAACATCAACAATAGATAAGATTATACCTGATCCTGCAGGGAAACACGTTAATAAAAGATTGTATAGATAAAAATAGGATCTTGAATGTAAGTAACTGCCAACAAACATGATATAATGCTTGCTGTGTGTGTTTATGCTAAGTACCAATTAGATCCAAAAGAGTCACATTTGAATGTAGTCAAGAGTATTTTCAGAAGGGAAGCCAACTCCTGGACTTTGGTATCCCAAAAAAGGATATTTTAACCTCTACTCATATTTTGATAGTGATTTTAGAGGGGGTAACAACAACAGAAAATCCACAACTAGTGGATGTCAATTTATAGGACCAAGACTTGTTTCTTGAAAGTGCAAAAATGAAACAAATGTATTAGTATCCATAACTGACGCTAAGTACATAGTTGCTTAGCTGATTGCTCTCAAGTATTATGGTTGCAAAACCAATTACTTGATTATGGTTACAATTTTCTTCATACACCAATTCACATAGATAACTCAACTGCTATGTTCATGACTACTAATCCAGTGCAACATATTAAAACAAAACACATAGAAATTAAATATCATTTCCTGAGAGATTGCTCAGAAAATGGTTTAATCAACTTAATCAAAGTGGATACAACAAATTAGCTTGTTGATTGTTTCACAAAAGCCTTTGATTCTTTAAGATTTAATTATCTTATTGAGTCTTTAGGCATGATCAACTTAGCTTAATCATGATCAACAAGAAAAACATATTATGTCATTTTAATTAATATGAAAAGGTTAAAAACATTCAACAAAACATACAAAATACAAAAACATTGTCTTAATAATATGTTTTTTTGCTTTTAGCATTCATATTTTGGGAAATGATAGTACACTATGCCTTTGTTTTTTCCTAATATTATCTTTTAATAAAGTTAAGTCTTATCTTCAAGTGATCACATTACTCACCCAAACACACTATGTTCTAACATATAATAATTTCTATCTTTGCAAATCATATTCCCTTTGTTTTGCATAAGCAAAGACCTGGGATTATGTACACCTTTGGTTTACCATAATAAACAACCAGTGACCTAAGTATGATCATTATCATCCCTCTATTGTGTCAACAAAGACCTGGGTTAAAGGCACCTTTGTTTTATGAAAGTAAAGACCTGGTGACCTGATGATGATAATCTTTAAGCTACAAAAGAATCCAATATGATCAATATATATTAAATTACAGAGCTTATTCATCAATTTTCTTTCATTAGAGTTCATAGAAATCTTAGGATAGATCTTATGCTATAAGACACATAGTTTTCAAGTGAGAAAAAGTGATAATTTGACTAATATACGGAGGACAAACTCTAATGTGACTTGAATGTGGAGTCTATTTTTGTCAATCTTTAATCAACATCACAACATGAAAATCAGCATGATATGTTCAAATTATACTCTTGTCTGAATTTAAGTGAATCATTATACTTGCAATCATCACTAGATCTGTGTCTACTAATATTAATCAAAATTCATCAGGGAAGTTGCTTAGTATCATTGTATGATGCCATATTATGTTTTAATTGCTTGTATATATACTTAAGTTATGTCTAAATTTTGTTTGTTCAAAGAAAAAGGTTAGATAAATTTCCTTTCATGCTTTTCTCTTAATAAATTTTTGATAAATACATTAGTTTATCATTAATCACAAATTTAGAGGGAGTAGTAATTAGCATGAAAATTGAGTTTACCATGATGAGGAAACTTGGAACTTGAGCACTAATTGGCAGTAGGATATCTAAAGGTTTAATCAAATCAATTTCTTGTACATTTGCCATTAAAACAAGTCAACAAAGTCCAACAACAACAAATGATAGTAACAATCTGTTATAAGAATCAGGAAACAATAATCAAAACCAAGGGACAAACAATAGAACAAACAAGAATATAATGGTTTCATTGATAAACCTAATGATTACAAGCTGGTTAAACATAAGAATCAAGACTCTTGGCAAGGGGAGATCAAGCATAATCTCCCCTCTCATCCGGCAGCACTAGGCCCCAGGCACACTCCTTCACCTTTTCTACACAATGAGACTGGTATTTATAGGCCTCAGCCCATATTAAATGCTACCGGGCCCATTCGTACGATTGGGCCATGTTTATTGTTCAATCGTACGACTAGACCATAATTATGGTTTAGTCTTACGAATGGCCCAATAGCATCTCTCAGTCGCATGACTGGTCCATTAGCATGGCTAAGTCATACGACTGAGTCTCATTCGCATATGCTCCTGTGAATGACTCAGTTTCATATGTTTACAACATATCAGGTGTATTACATTAAGCCTAGACTATTGGTCAAGCGACGGACACACTATATATGACAATATATGCTCCAACAACATTTCTACTGTTACTGTTGGGTAGGTTGTCTCTCAAAACAAGGATCCTTCATAAGAGATATTTGAAACTAATTAATAGAGGTGAAAAGGCATTTGGAGCTTTAACTTTGTGTCTTGCACCTGACATTTACAACTGCTTCACCGAACACAAAAATGCCAAATTTCTGTATGATGCCTTATGTGAATTCTATGATGGGAATGATGAGTTAGTCAAGGATAAAGGGATATAGGCTGAGAAAGAGTTCAATTCATTTGTGCGATACAAGAATGAGAACCTTACTGATTTAACAAATTGTTTTCTGATGGTCTCAAGCACTCTAAATAAATATGATGAAAAGCTTACAAATTGCGAACAAATGAATAGGTTGTTGGATTCACTTCCACCTCAATGGAGTCTACAAGTGCGAATGTTAAAGCAGGAGAGAGGATTCACCGATTACAAGCTCATGGATATCATCAACAAATTGAAGTCTTTTAAATTGGTTTTGAAAATGAGAGAGTTCAATCCGTCTATGATGCCATCATCCGATTTTTCTTAAAATGTTGCATTAATCACATCCGCTACAATCTCGCCGATGCACGCATCAATACAAAGAGGATTAACAACAAATGTTTCATAAGATCAATCAAGTGGTGGTGGTAGCTCATTTAGTAATCAATCAAACTCAAAGGTTTCTTCTGAAACTTCTATTCCATCTAACACAATGGCACTGTTTGGTATGTTTGTCCACAACTACGAAGCACTGGTAGCTGGTGAATTAAAATAAAAAGGGATGACTATGGAAGATATGTATCAAGTTGACCCATATGAATTGGAAGAAACAAACATTTAGTGGCAAATAGCAATATTGACTTTTCAGGCTAGGAGGTTTTTGGAAAGGACTGGCAGAAAGAATTTTGGAGGTCAAAATTCCAACTCAAGATTGGTTTTTGACAAATCCAAGTTAAGATGTTTTAACTGAAAACAGTTACGACATTTCAAAAGATAATGTCCTTTGCCAATAATAAGTTACCCAAGCAACTCATGTAAGGCCCCATTCTCGGGACGCTCACAGTTGGTCAATCATTGCACATAAAACATATAATTACTTTAACTTTACTAAAATCATGCAGCGGAAACACTTTGAACAAACATTTCATTTACTTTAAATAAACACTTTTGCAAAATAATACATCGTTCAATACAAAATATAGTTTGTTTGTATTAAAATGTAAAAACATTATACAAAAGAATGCCATCCAAAAATGCCAAGTAGCTGCCTCGCGCCATCCTCAGCAATGCTCACCTGCCAACTGGAAAATGCATAAAAAGTTAGCGTTGCTGAGTGAGTTCTAGTTTTATAAAAACATTGCATTACCTTCCATTCGATAAAACATTTTCACTACCATCGCACATAATCACACATCGTACATACACCAAGGTAATCATTATTATCTTCATCATCGTTCGTTTCGTACATATCGCACGTTTCGCACATTTCGTATTTATCGCATATTTCGTACATTTATTATCTTTCACTTCTATCTAGGTCCTGTCATGTGCTTAACCCCCCTCTAGAGCACCAAGAAATTTATCTAGGGTTAAGCGACAGGGACCCCGTATCGCACATATGGAGTGGTCACTAGGACAGACTCCCCCTGTGTGTGTGAACTCTTATGGGTTCGCCAAGATCGCACGCTGTGTAACATGTACCTAAATTCAAATTATAAATCCAAAACCCGAACCCATTTTAAACTTTCATACCAAGAAAGTTCATTATTTTTCATAAATTATAATGAATCATATGAATTAAAAGTGAAGCTTAATCTTTTAAAAAATGGGGTTATTTTAATTTTTTTATAATTTAACCTTTTAAACAATTTACTATATTTTTTTTATTTTATAAAGTAAAGAGTTATAAACTTATAAAGACTTAAATTGTAATATATGAGCCAAATTTAAAAAGGAATAATTATATTTTTCTAAAGTTCTACAAGACTTATAAAATATATAAGTTATAAATATTTGGGTTATTTCTAAATTAAGGCTATAAAAGTTTAAGGGTTGAAATTGTTGATTTTAAAACTTGAATTAAAAAGTTTTACATAAAATGATAACCCATTAAACTACAGGGACCAAAAGGGTAATTATCAATTAAAACAAATCATTTCCCCCATTGCCGCCCTCCCCATCCCCGGCGACTCCCTTACCGCCGGCCACCATCTCCGGCGACCGCCAATCTCCAAAACGCTTAATTTAAGTACAATTAAACCAAACCTTAACTATTCCCCATCAGTTTCGAGCTTAACCCCTCTGTTTAATTGTGTTTAAACGACCTGTAACACTCGACATGAAACCGAAGCAACCGAGTAAAAAATCTTTATCCGTTCGAATATAAATGATCAAATTAAAACCATATAACTGAAGTTAAACCTTCATTTTGATTTGGAGAAACTAACTGAACCTTCAATTTGATTCACGGATGCATACACATAGCAATCAGATTATCACTTTCATTCGTACCTGCAACTTGGTCGAACTCCATTTCTAGACAACTGTTATCGAAATTGATAAGGGCTAATACCCTCTATTACCTAACGATGCTCCAGACTCAAGAAATTTTATTAATGTCATCGTTTGAATCTAAATCTTCCACTTCGTAGTAGTGGCATGAGTTCTCCTTATTTTCGCATTGTTTCAATCTCCAAAAGGTAAATTGATCGTACCTTTACAAACTTTTTGATGTGAAGAACAATAGCCCTAATCTTATTGCAACTATTGTTGGCGAATTGATGCTCATTTGAATCAAGATCAAACTAGGGTTCATGTTGATTGGAGGATTTTTTGTAGTTAATATTTTTAATCATTTCAAAGAAGCTTTTAGACAAATATGGGTTTTAGCCCAACCGATTAAAACATTGCATTGCATAGCAGAGGTCTGGGGTTCGACCCCAGCCTCCAACAATTAGTTTTTTTTTATCAAAATTATGTATTTTAAACTTTCGAAACTTTATTTATGTTATTAAATCAAAATTTAAAATTATTTTTAATAACTAAAACATTTTAGAAAGTATTAAATTAATTTTAAAGATTTTAAAACATATAAATGTTTTTTTTTCTAAAACCTAATTACCTTTAAAAGAATAACAAGATTATAACAAAATTATTAGTTATTTTATGTAATCTAAACGTTATAAACCTATTATGGTTCCAATGTAGATTTATTTTTAAAACATTATAAATCTATGTGTTAAATAAATAATTATTCAAAGAGTTATTTAAATAATTATTTAAGTAATTATTTATATAATTATATATATAATTAATTATTCATTTAACCATGTTATATATAATTAGTTAATAAAATGATTCCTTAAAATTTCATTTAAGATTCTTAAAATTTATAAAACAATATAATTTTTATTATACTTCAGTTTATTATTATTATTATTATTATTATTATTATTATTATTATTATTATTGTTATTATTTATAAGGCTTGACATTATAAGAACTTTATAAAGATTATTTAAAAATTTTAAAACATTATAAAATAACTTTATATAATTTTAAATTATTTTGCAAGTCATATAATTAAGTATTCAATAAATTACCTTTATCAAATTTTAAACAATTATTAATTTAACTATTTCTTTTCACACATTGTACTTAATCTTTATTCTATCCATAAATCAAATTATTTAATCAAACATTAACGCTTCTTAATTTTAATTTATTTATTTCGTTCTTAATCAAAATCTAATCGATTGCTTTATTTTTCTTTAAGTTAAATATTAAAACCCCTCAACTTTCCATATGAAACCCTAAATTATCCTTGAACTTATCATTATTCTAATCTTGAGAATCAACCAAAGGGCTGATTCGTGAAGAAATCATTGGAGCTTGTTTAAATTCTTATCTTCATCTTGTTTATTTCATGTGAGTATTTCTAAACATGTTACTTTATAAACATTGCACTTGTAAACACATTTGATGCTTGTAACTTATGGCAATTCACTTGTATGTTATGGTTAGTTGATCTTTGTAGCTATCATGTAATGTCGAATATATGTACAATCATTAACTATTGCTAGCCTGGCGACATCATAGATCTATGGGCCTGACAAACCTGCTTGGTTGATCCAAGTACACTTAGCTAATCGTATATGCTTGTAAACGTTTAAGACTTGTAAAACTTTGCCAAGGTTTGATTGTGCATTCTATCTTACATCCATACTTACTTTGCTCTCTAACTTATAAGATGAATTGCCATCTTTTATATACTTATGTATTGCAAACTATGGAAATCTCACCAACTTTCAAAGTTGACCTTTTAATTTTAACATGTTTCATGTTTACTAGTTTGGATTCTCTTCGTGCTCATATAAAACTTGGACCTAGTTTAATTTAACATGTTATTTCTTTGTTTGATTCTTTTGTATTTTATGAACTTATTTGTCTTGTAATGTTTCATGAATAATGATATTAATAATATTCCAACTTAATTAGTTTCCATGTGCTATGAACAATCGTCTCTCATTCGTCCGCCCCGATGATTCCGCCGTCGGTCGGGGTGTGACACGCTGTATAACACAATAATTAGGAAATCACGCGTATTGGAGCAGTCACCAAGACTGAACTCTTACTGTGTGTATAAACCCTTATGATTTAGCCAAAATCGCAGGCTATAGACACAAACAGTTGAGCTAACAACTCTCAATGAGTTGTGAACCTCCTTTCATTTGCTTGCAACGCTTTTCATTCGTTCCTTCATTATGTTCCACTTTCATTATCTTAAATCTTTCACTTCATTAAGATAATACTTTACTTTCATTATCAATATCACATCACGTAAAGTCACGTCATCATACATAATAAGAAACATAAGAAAACATATCATACATAACATAGGTAGCATACACAATAAACATACATCAGCATCAACATACATAGCATCAATGATAAGTCATCTTAAACATCATGAATCGCATATTCACATACATAAACATATGCATATCAAGCATAAATCATCACAAGAGATACTAACCCACCGTGGGACAGCAGGGATTCGAGGGCGGCAGCCCCTGATAGCGGGGTCCTAGTGGCAACAACCCCTAGTGGGGTCCAAGGGGCAACGCCCCTGGCTGGGGTCGTGTTGATGAGTATGCATTTCCAGCCTCAAAGTAGTTCAAAACTATTAGGATCTGGTATTTGACCAAACACCAACTGATTAATGTGTTAAACCAAACCAAATAGTGCGGAATCCTATTGGATTGGTGATCCAATCAGTGAGAACGCAGTTAGAAACAATAATGTATTGAAACTAACATCAAGAATCGATTGAGAATCGATCTATAGCATTCTATGAACTTGAAGTACGAACTTGGAGGCTTCTGGACGGCTAGGGTACGTCTGGAGTCGATGTGGATTCAATGCTTATGTTTTTCCATGAATTAGGTGGTATTTATAGGTGCTCATTCAGGCGACTGAACCATTAGCATGGTTCATTCGTATGATTGAGCCATGCGGTTGATCCATTCACACTACTGAAGGTTCAGTCAACTGAGTCAGACACATGAAGTTGTTCAGGCGTATGGACTATTTAGGCACATGGACACTCAGTCGCATGGCCATTCGGACGCATTACCACTGTTGGGGCGCATGGTCCAGTCGGACGCATAAGAACTTCACTTCACCAAGTTTGAGTGTATTCAATATTCTAACATTATGTATAACACTTCAAACAATCACAAACCTATATAATTAAGTCAATATGCATTAAACAACTCACTAATGAAATATTAAACCAAACAATTTGGATTTTATTAAGTACCCAATAGTTACATAAGTGTAAGACATATTACATTCAGATCAGGATCTAGGTACATATATGTCTCAACAAACTCCCCCTTGGACCTAGATCTATCTATTTTCTAAGATCTTTCATGATTTCCTCAAACTTTTTATACTTAGCTTCTTTGGTAACTCATGTGTTTATCTCAAAAACAAAATAGAGTCTTTTCTCCTTTTGGTACTATAAAGCTTGTACAATATCCTGAGGGTCGTAGAACAGTGGCCACTTGTATAAAGTACAAACATCTTGTGCTGACAAGTTGGTGAGCCACATCGGGTCAAACACACTTATGGTTTCCATTGTGCCATTCCTGTTCAAGACTATCACGACCTCTCCTGTTCTCCAATCGTAGTACCACCATTTGAAGTGTGGAGTGAAGCCCTGTGGCATCTCACGTAGTGGGATCTTAGACATTGTACGTGGTGGACTCCACTTCAACACTACTCTAGGTTTACCAGTTATGGCATCAACCTCAGATCTTCTGATGTACCAGCCTAACATCTTACGAGGGTCAGCATATAGCAAGTTTAACTTAGCTAACTGGTTGAGCTCAAAACCTGGAAGAGTCTTAGATCATGTGGAAATCTGAAGTACTCTATTCCTTTCTCACGTTTAACTGCGTAAAGTTGAGGTCTGCAAAATATTCCCACGCTATGATCCTGCCTGCCACCGTTTGATGTTTCTTGACCTCATACAGTTTGGTGTAGACAATAGATGTTGTAGCGCTGCGTTGGGCTCTTATCTCTTCAAAACATGCTACCCATTCAGCTTTTTGATGTTTACTTCGGAGTCCGAGGCTTGGCCTTCTCTTTGTCGTTTTCTGACTCTTTCTCCATCCTATCCAGAGTCGCAAAAGTGTCAGTGACAAGAGTGTCTCCCAGATTGGGAATAGCAGTTCCCTCATTGTTAGTTACTCAGGATAGTGTTGATCTGTGACATCTTCTATCTCAATCTCATCTACATCCTGAAGCTCATCGTCACTTTCCGTTTGCACAATTGGAGCATCTTTCACAATCTCATCAACGTTTAGTTAGAACATTTCAGCTATCTGCTCGTCAGTGAGATTGTGAATGATTTCTCCTTCTTCAGGAGTATACATACCGATCTCCTGACAATACCCTGCAGATCAAGAATCAATGTTAGTTGAGTCTTGACCTGTTAGAGGGGAGCAATGTCATATTCATCTTTTTGGGAATCAGGATCTGCTTGATTTAAACATTCAACACAGCAATCATTAGCTAATAGTCAAGGCATAATCATTTACATTACATATAAACATTCATTTCATTAATTTTACTCATTATCCAAATACAAGTGATTTTAAATAACAATAAGACATCTAACCATTACTCTTGTCCTGGAGCATCGGCTCTTATGCTGGCGAGGCTGATGTGGAAACACCTTGATCTTGTGCTCGTTTGGTCCTCCTTTCACTGGCATATGTGGCACCCGTAGCAGGTGAGTCATCATCATCATCTCTAACATCATCTCTAACATTATCTCCAACATCACCAGTAGCATCAGTATCATCATCACCATCATTATCTTGATCATCACTATGATCATCACTATCATCCTCATCCCCCTCCTTGTCTTAAGTGGCTCTTCCTTGGATCCTTTTAGGCGTAGCATGATGGTCTTGTTAGTAGTCTCCAACTCCTCAATCTTCTTTGCTAATAGAACATTTTGCTCTCGGAGTTGGGACATCTCTGCACGTTGAATCTCCATCTGTTGTGCCTCCTGGGTTATCTGCTGAGCTTGGGCAGCAGTAAAATCTACAAGCTGTCCCAGCTGAGCAGTCTTCTCTTTGTCTGCCGCTAACAGCCTCAGCACCATACGGTTAAGTGCCAAGAGTTGTTCCTCTACCCCACTGGGAGGCAGAGGTGATCCTGATGGATATGGAGAGAAAGAGGATGGTGCTGTAGGATGGCTAGTGGTGGTGGTGGTAGTGGTGAAGATTGGTGGCGGTATAGATGATGGTGGTGGTGATGTAGGTGTGAATGGTGTGGTGGTGGATGGAAGGGCGGTAGTGGTGGTAGGTGGAATGGTGGTTGTGGTGGTGGCTGTGCTGGTGATAAAAGTGATTTTGTGTTTCTTCCTTTTCAAGCCATGGGGTTGAGCCATCCTCTTCTTCCTCGATCTAGTCGAGGAGGATGCTCCCCCTAATACACGGCTTGGCGGATCGGGAGCATATGTGGGTCCAGCAGCATTCTCTCCCGATCCACCTGGGCGTTCACCAACCGCCCGGAGCCCTCGTTCTATGGGAACAACTTTACTTCCCAGAGTCTGAGTCAGCGGCTCCTCATCTGACTCATCTTCTTCTTCACCAGGCATGAAATCCTGGTGCAACCCAACAGTCTCCGCTCCGTCTCCAGTGGGGGCAGATGCTGGAGATGGAATAGCAGTAGTGGGACCCGTTTGTTAAGTGGGTCCTTCATCTCAAGCATCTCCGCTATCATCATCGGATTCATCATCAGGGAGTTGTATCTGCTCTTCTTCAGAGTCACTATCAACGTGACGCCATTTACGCCTAGCCGGCACCACGTAGTCTTCCCGGGCCAAATGCCCAAATAATCTCCTCACAGGGGACTTTACCTGCATCCCCCTGTAAACCTTCATCCTTCCCAAAGTGGTATCGTCGATTACCTTGAGTACCACCGCGTCGTCCTTCTACTTCGGCAAGGAAGGGAACTTCTAGTCTATGATCATCTACATAAAGCGAGGGTACATGCAAAAGCCCTCCTTCCTTTTCCCCTCAATGTTCTCCACCAAGTAGGTGAAGATCATTTTGGAAAAGCTGAACGGATGGTTCAGCACCAAAGCAGCATATGCGTTCTGGATTTGATCGGACAACTCTTCAAAACCTCATTTTCGAGACGCTAAGCACTTAAGCAGTATGTGTGCAAGGTACTTGAATTGGGGACGCAGGTTGCTCTTGTTGAGCACCCCTGCATTGATGTCCCCAGCGTACTTGCCTGCAAGAAACCACCTCTGACAGTGAGGGGGTGTAATCATGTTGGACATTCAATATCGTCCCCAAGCTCCAGCACTATCCTGAGATCTTCCTTAGAGATCTCAATAGCCTCTCCAAATATCGAACTACGGATTCGACGAGGCTCTGATGTTCTATCAACTACAGCACCTTCCCAGAAGGCCTGCTGAATAGACTTGTACGGTGTGCATGGAGTTGAGATTGGGTGAGAGATCTTTGAGCGTCTAAGAAATCAGTTGATTCCAGCAAGTGAGGTGCATGTCTGGATGATTGTTCCAGATAAACACAAATATTGTGCTTGGTGCTCATTGTCCACCAACTCGTCATCTGTTACAAAAGAACGCATTAGTATCCGTTGAATAAGAATATCTTGAATCACTTGGACTTGTAAATATTTCTTTTGATCTGTCGTGCGAATGAGACCATGCGACTGAGATCTAGTCGTGCAAATGAGTAGTGTGACTGAATTCCAGTCGTGCAACTTACCTCATACGTACGACTTGTCATGCGACGGAGCTCATACGTATGTACACTCATTCGTGCATATCAGTCATGCGATTGAACTCATACGCGTGGTTCAGTCGTGCGGTTTAGCCATTCGCACTACTCAGTCGTGCGACTGAAGTTCATCAACCTGTCCATTCGCATGACAGACTATTGTTCAATTCAAATTCAAATTTTAACCAATTCTTATGATTAGATGTCGTGTTTTGGTTCATTGGACTTGCAATCATTATACTTAGCACATAACAACATTAATTTCAGTTGATTGCTTGAATTAATTGGGTTATTTTGTCAAACAAGTCTCGGTTCTTGGTTTGGACTGAACTTGTTGATTTTGCTGTCAAATTGAATGAGAGATGGTTGGATTGAACCGTATTGTACCTGTATAGTCAGTGGAAATCGTCAGTGCACAAGAATTAAGGGTATAGAAAGATCTAATGAAAATTTGGCAGAGTAACGATAGTCATGCGAATTAGGGTTAATTTGGGAGTGATGAGTCTCTGAGACTGACTCCCCCTCTATTTATACTAAATTTGGATTAAATCATACGACTGGACTCATTCGCTCATTTCATTTAGGAGAATGGACTTCAGTCGTGCGATTGGATCAGTTACTTGCCTTCAGTCGTCCGACTGGAGGTCAGTCGCGCGACTTGTTCATTCGCCCACTCTCGATCGGCCGAATGGCTCATTTGTATAAGTCATTCGGTTGAATGGTCCATACTCATGTCCATTCGACTATTTAATGCATGAGTATGGTCCATTCGCATGATCGGTCCATACTCAAGATCCAGTCGTGCGAATGGGTCATACACTAGACATTTTCCTTACTTTATGACCATTTGACTTTTAAACCCTTTGAACATGTTAATTTAACATTATGAACATTTGATCATCTCAGACATGATAATTTTAGACTTAAACCTTTAGATCACCTCAGACGTGATCATTTTAAAACTTTTGTCACCTCAGACATGACCCATTTACTTGAAAGCACGTGTGGTCACCTCAGACGTGACCTTTTCGATGATAAGGTCCCTTATCAACTTCCATGACATATTCCGATACTACACATACTGAATATGACAAACTTTGTACAGAAATAAAAGAAATAATACAGAAAATTTAAAAATTAAGACATGTTTTTATGTTTTTATGAGAGTTAATTCCCAAGATGTGGTTCTAGGAATAATTATTCTCAGAGAGCAACCACAATCATTTAAGCTATACATGGATCAATTTAAGTTGGAATCATACAGGATATTCCAATCATTCAGGGCAAGTTATTAGAAAAAACAGCTTTGATGCTCTTTCCTGTTGTTCATCTGGAGTCATTTAGCAAATTTTGGAAATCATACCAGTACTATTAGGTCCCCACACTGATTTGAACTTTCAAGAATTGGTAGCCACAGTGTTTGTCAGTATACTTGTCCTCTTAAATCCATACACAGACTTTCAACAAAGTTTGGTGATCGTTTTAAGGTTTGTTTATTTCAACAAGCATTTGTGGATCCCACACTTATATGGTAATCAACATTCCTCAGGAGATTTTTGAGCGGTCTAAGGGTAGAGATTCAAGAAGAGACTATTCTTAGAACTTTCAAAGAGAAGCCAATCCTCAGGTTAGTGCCATCGCACAGCAGAGTGGTGGCAAACAACAATGAGTTCTGGAATATATAGGTTATACTTATTCTCAGGTCAGTGCCACCGCACAACAAAGAGGCACATAACCTATCTTCTTGTTTGAGCAAATTTTCTTCTTTTTGCGCAGATCTCACCAACAACATAGGTTATCAGCTTGATTGCTTTTAGCATTTTTTTACATGTTCTTTGCTCATATTTGTGGTCTTACGAACACTTTTGTGGCGTTTCTTTTACTCGTCACCCCTTATTGGAATCCTGTTGATTGTGTTAACCAGGGATAAGGTGTTTCCCACAGCTTGTCAAACATTTTAGTTTAATCTTGAGATCACCAACCGGTCTAGTCATCTATTGTGTTTGATCTACCAACATATCAGCTGTGGTCTAGCAACCTCTAGGTCTACTTTCTTTATGTTACCTTAGTAGTAGCTAGCTTAACTATCATATTTCCTTTTATATTGCTCAAACTACTCAGACTTATACTTGAACTTTGCATCTTTTTCAATTTTGATTTTTAAAGTCCCAAATGGTTTGTACCTATGTACTATCATCTTCCACACGTTAAATTGGTATCACACGTACGATCTTATTTATTTTTGGCTTTCCTCTCCTTTTCCCTCGTTTTTTATACCTATTCCCCCCCCAAAATACTAAAACCTCTAAGGATTTGCGTTTTAGAATTTTAATGAGCAAGAACCAACACTAAGTGTAATTAACAAACTAACAGTAAACAAAACAAGAGAATTAAACATAAGAAATACTATAATTTAAGAAATCATAAAAGACACTGGACGCGACGCATCAGACTATACATGGTCATCTTCAGGAATGACCTCACTCTTCTTTTTAACACCGTTGACCTCTAACAGATATAGAAAACCTGGTTTATCAAAAGCCTTTATATAGAGGTCTGCGCGTTGAAAATTAGTGTTTATTTTTATCACATCGATTAAGTTCTTTTCAAAACAGTCACGTATGAAGTGATATTTGATCACAATGTGTTGGTCGTGGGATATTGGACCGGGTTCTTAGTGACTGCAATCGCAGCAGAGTTATCAACAAATATAGGAGTAGAAGTGAAATGCAAACCGTAGTCCCACATTTGCTGTTGAATCCATATGATTTGGGAACAGCAGCTTGCAGCAGCAACGTATTCTACTTCACAGGTGGACAAGGCAACCGAGGTCTGCTTCTTACACTGCCAGGTTACCATTCTTCTCCCAAAGAACTGAGATCCTACTGATGTAGACTTGTAGTTCATCTTGCAGCCGCCGTAATCCGAGTCACTATACGCTGTAAGTTCAAAGTCATCATCATGAGGGTACCACAATCCAAGTGTGGGTGTGCCCTTCAGATAACGAAATATTCTCTTGACTCCAATTAAATGATTCACCTTAGGCTTTGCCTGATATCGCAAGCTTAAACATCTCGCATACATGATATCTGGTCTGGAGGCAGTGAGATACATGAGAGATCCAATCATCCCACGGTACATAGTGGCATCTACCAGATCACCTTTCTCATCGGGTGCTACTTCATGGTTTGTAGCCAGTGGAGTGCCAGCTATGGAAGCATTCTCCATGTCAAACCGACTGAGAAATCTCCTACATACTTGGTCTGATGTAAAAAGATTCCATTTGGTGTCTGATCTACTTGTAACCCGAGAAAGAACTTCATCTCCCCCACGGCACTCATCTCAAACTCAGCCTTCATTACTGCTTCAAATTCTTTGCATAATTCTTCATTCTTTGAACCGAAGATTATGTCATCTACATAGATCTGTACTAGCAGTAAGTCTCCATCTTTTTCTTTGATAAACAGTGTGCAGTCAATGACTCCCCTGCAAAATCCGTGTTTCACAAGATGAGTAGAGAATTTCTTATGCCAAGCCCGTGGAGCTTGATGAAGCCTGTATAGAGCCTTGTCGAGTTTGTAAACTCTATCCCAATTATATGGATCTTCAAATTCCTCGGGTTGACTGACATATACTGTTTCTCTGATTTCACCGTGAAGGAATGCACTCTTAACATCTAGCTGATAGACCTTGATTTTCATATAAGATGCATAGGCAAGGAAGATGCGGATGGCTTACATCCTTACCACGGGTGCAAATACTTCATTGTAGTCGATACCTTCAACTTGTCTAAATCCCTGAACAACAAGCCGAGCCTTGTTTCTGATGATCACACCCTGATCATCATTATTACATTTTAAAACCCATTTGGTACCAATGACTTTAGCACCTTTAGGTCTATCCACTAGTGTCCATACACCTAACTTCTTAAACTGAAGAAGTTCTTCCTGCATGGCACTAACCCAAGCGTCATCATTTAGTGCTTCACTAACATAGTTTGGCTCAAACTGAGACACAAAGCAGCGGTAGGCACCATCATGAAGATATCCTTTTTCCATCACAGAAACATAATCAGCTGAATACAACTGATTTCTAGTCTGTACCCCTAATCTCACATCTCCTATAATATTATCCAATCGATGATAGACGTTTAGACGTGAGCCAGGAGTTGTCGGAATAACCACCTCAGAGTCAAGATTATGAACATTTGGTTTTGGATCTGAGGTAATAGGAGTCTGAGGTTCTGAAGGTTCAGAAGCATCACCAGCCGGTGCGTGTGGACTTGTGGTAGTCGGAACCTGTACATCCTGGTTGATCTGGTAATTTTCTTCATCAGAAGAAGAATCACTCACATCAACTGCTCCCCCTGAGTTGGTAGGATCATGACATGTTGAATCTTGAGATGGTGTGTTCAAGACATCGTACATCATCTTGTTTGCCCACTCGTCTTCTGAAGAAGAAAGAGATATGTTGAAGGAGTTAAAGAATCCATCATAGTCGAAGAAGTAAGCAGGCCCTTTTCCAGCAGGTGGTGTGATATATCTCTGAACATCAACATTACACCACACCTCTACTTGACCTGTTGAGTTATTGTAAACTCTTTTGTTCGGTATGTTGTATCCTAAGAAGATACCTTCATCAACCTTCTCACAGAATTTTCCCTCCTGAGTCTTTTTCAATAGGGTGCACGGAGCGCCAAACGGCTCGAGATATTCCAAGTTAGGTTTACGTCACTGTAATAACTCGTAGCATGTTTTTTCACGGCGTTTTACTATCATAACTCGATTAAGGGTTTAACATGCATTTGCCACTGCTTCATTCCAAAATTGTATAGGCAGTTTCGAGTTTGCAAGCATTGTCCGTGCAGTCTCTATCAAACTGCGGTTCTTCCGTTCAACAACACCGTTCATCTGAGGAGTATAAGCCGAGGAGAATTGATGCACAATTCCCTTTTCCTTGCAATAGTCCTCCATCCTCTGATTCTTGAACTCGGTTCTGTTGTCTGAGCGCACCTGTCTTACCTTCATCTTGTATAAGGATTCCAGAGTAGTTACCAATCCTTGGAGGATACAAATGTTTCTTATTTGGATTTTAGAAACATTACCCAAGAGAACCTTGAGTAGTCATCGGTAACTACATAGCAGTACAAGTCGCCTGCGATGCTTCTTGTACTCACTGGACCAAACAAATCCATGTGAAGAAGCTCAAGTGGAAGTTCTATAGAATGAACTTTCTTTTCCTTATGAGATTTCTTCGTCTGTTTGCCCTTTTTGAACGCAACACAAAAATCTGGGAGTTGAAAGTTTTTGATATTTACTCCTCTCATAAGATCATTCTGGATCAAGTGATTCATTTTCCTCGGATGTATGTGTCCCATTCTCATATGCCAGGAGATGGATTCCTTCTCGGTAGCTTTGGACAAGAAACATTGGACTTCACTATCTGTTGTGGATGCCTTTGAGAGATCCAAAACATAAAGATCATTATATCTAGAAGCTGACATAAGGATCTGATCCTCTGGAATCACGTAGTCCTTTTTTAGAACGTAACACTTCTTGTTGTCAAATACTACCTTGAATCCTTTATCACAGATTTGAGAAACAGAAAGTAAGTTATTTTGTAATTGTTGGACATAGTTTAACTTATCAAACTTAACTTTCTCATTTCCCACTTCTCCTTGGGTTGTGATGTACCCGCCTTTGTTTCTAGCAAATGAAACATGCCCTCCTTTAATTTCTCTGACATTTGATAAGAGAGCTCTGTTCCTTGTCATGTGCTTGGATGCTCCGCTATCAACTATCCACGTGTTAGTTTCAGAACTGTACCGAACACCTGCACAGTCAATGAAAACATTAGTTCATGTCAGGAACCCAAGCCTTAACTGGCTTGGTTTCCCTGAGGTATCACATATCACAAACGCAACACACTGACCCTTTGAGGTTAAGGATTGACCATAATTCTGTTTGTTCTTATTTTCAGGCACTGAGGAGGTTTTTTCTTTCCATAAACCAAATTTGTGTAAAGCCTGTTTGTGATAAACAGACGACTAGCTGATGGATTGAACTTTGGGTTCACAATCTCTTTTAGAAGGCGTCACTGAGTTCCTTTTAAAAGATCCTGATATAGATGTAGAAAGTTCAACTTTCTTCCTCGGTGTCTGATAATAAGGACAGTGAGATGCTATATGACCATACTCTCCACAATTATAGCAGGATCTGCTTTTAACTTGATGGTTTCTATTTTTTGGTGGAGATGCAGATGTCACACAGTTGACCTTATTATGTTTGGATTGGGACACTTCTTTGTTTGATGTATGAGTGGGTTTTACAAACTTAATTGCTTTACCTGGTTTTACATCTTTGATCTCTTGTTTACCTGGATTGTGACATGATGCACATGATTGATTAGGTTTTATATTCTTTTTAGGTTCTTGTTTGACTTTGTTTGACCCTGACTTAAAACTAATCTTTTCAAATTCTTGTTCCAGATTAACACAAGGCATTTTTCCTATTGCCTTTGAAGTGGCCTCCTTCTGTTTAGTGTCTGATCCAATTGATTTACTTAATGAATCTGGATAACTCACTAGAGGAGTGGACACCATGTGATCCTTGATGGGGTTATTGTTAATTGGTTTACATTTGGTGTTCATCAGGTCTGAGGTGGTGGTGTAACCACTTTGTATCCCAGTCCATCCCCATTATTTCTCTCTCTTACTAAGTGTTGGACAATATGTGATGAGCTTGTCCAACTATGTAGTTTTTGTTTTAATGAATAAACTTCTACTTCTAAAACTGATTTTGCTTCTTAGTGTCCTTAAGAAAGTTCAGATAGTACCTAATGTCATTTGCTTGGTTAAAGGCAAGTACCTTAGTTTCCCTAAGCTATTTATTTAATAGGTCTATCTTTTCCTTGTAACTGTGCTCGTTTTGTTTCAATACTCTATTAGCTTTTGTGCATAGGTCTAGGTCCTTTACTAGGCTATCATTATGATCTAATAACCTAGCAAATTTTGAGTCTATACTTTCTCGAAATTTATTACATTCTAAGCAATCATGATTATTAAACAGGTGGTCAGAAGTACTTATCTGAGATGTAGAAGAAGAATCAGCCATGAGAACTGGCTCGCTTTTCTCCGGTTCGGATGATTCAGATGATGATGCATTTGCAAATTTTTCTTCTTTAGGCAGGTAGTTGACCACATTTGTAGTATCTTCAGAATTTGACATTGCGATCTCTACTGCTATATCACCTTCACTTGCAGAATCGTCATCAATATCCTCCACACTAGCTATATTTGACTCTCCTGGTGAGACGAAACGAAAGCTCCAGTCCTGTCCTTCATCTTCGTTAGCAGTTAAGGCTTTTGGATCCTTACTTGATAAGTCAGCATTACTAGCAGTGGACTTGTCTTGATGGTTAAATGACGAGAAGGGATTCCATTTCCTGTCTTCTTTGGTTTTATACACTCCCTCTTGAAGTGTCCCTTCTCACCGCAGTTGAAGCATGTAACATTTGACTTATCAAACCCAAAAGTTGTGTCTTTTGTTGCAACTAGGTTCTGTCTGGTCATTTTGACAAACTTTTTAGCTCGTCGGACAGCACTTGCCACAGCCCACATTATGTCCATATGTTCCAACTCCATTTCATCCACCTGCTCATAATCTTCATCTGCCAGGTGACAGTTACCTATCTTTCCAGCAATTAATCCATCGTAGGAGTGAACCACTACAGCTAAAAGGTCTATATGTTCTCTGGCCACCTCTACAGTTACATTCCCGAGGTTGTCGGTTTTCAGCTTTGCGGCATTTGCTTCAGGTACTATCTATTGGGTGCTAGACGACCCTGACATTTCTAATCCTGAAGTTGAGGGATGTGCTGGAACTCCTATGCTAGAGATGAAGGCGGTTTGCAATGGTGCTCCAGATGTCTTGACTAAAGGAGTAGCATTGTAGAGTGCAGGATTCTGATTATAGTTTGCCTTTCGGGCTCGATACTTCATCCTAATCTCTTCTTCTCTCAGTTTCAGAATGAAGTCATTTATGTCTAACTTTGAGAGCATTCCATTCTGTCTCAGATTTGAAACAAACGAACCCCATTTTTCTGGTAATCCATCTGCAAAGTTGGATACCTTATCTTCCATCAAAATAACCACTACATGAGTGTGCATCTCAATCATCAAGTGGTAGAATCTATCGATTACATCATCAAGGCATTCCTTTCCCATTGAAGAGAAGTTGTCAAACTCCTTCTTCAAATCTTTGGCCGTAATGGCCTTGAGAGAGACATTTTCGTCATACCTCTTCTCCAACGCATCCCATAGCTTCTTTGCTGGAGTGTACTTCGAATACTGATGGAAGATATCCTTCGGAATTGACTGAGTGAGCAAAGCGTAGACTTTCTTCTCAGCGTTATGTTTTACGTTTTGTGCATCCGACATGCCACTTAGAGTAAGTTTAACTCCGTCAGCTCCTACGGGCATGCTGTACACCGACTCTATTGCCTCCCACAAGTTTGTATCTACTCCATTTAAGTAGATTTCGAACCGTTGCTTCCATTGTGGGTAGTCATCTAACGTGATAAGCTTCGGGGGTTTATTGTGTATTCCCACTTCGTTCTTCAACAATAGTAGATTCTGAATACGAGTATCTCTACTAGCTGTGTATGCCGAAAACAAATCCTCCATTTCACTTAACTTTACGGTTTAACAAACTGCTAATGTATGCGAAAGAAGGTATGCGATTAGGCTTATTCGGGCGATTGAACAAATGCGGATGGTTCAATAGTGCGACTGAACAGATGCGGATGAGTCAGTCTTCTAAATGAACTAATGCGGTTGAATAGACCGAATGAAGTTCTCGGTTGTACGAATGAAGGTATGGATGTGTCCAATCATGCGGTTGGAGAATGCGAATGAACTCAGTCGTGCGATTGAGCTAATTGTGCGACCGAACTTGCTGAAGTTTGATAATTCGTAGGTTAAACTTGTTTTAGCTGTAAAAACTCGAATTTTATCAAACCCTAATAGCCGTATGCCGAAAAAACTACACTTTTCGATTAGGAACCGTCCAAGACTTTGTTAGACACAAAAGGATTGCGTTTTTTATGCAAAACACAATTTTGTATCAAAATAATTGAATCAACACATAATCAAGAGCCTGTTACTCTCATACCACTTGTTAGGATCTGGTATTTGACCAAATACCAACTGATTAACGTGTTAAACGAAACCAAATAGTGCGGAATCCTATTTGATTGGCGATCCAATCATTGAGAACGCACGTAGAAACAATAATGTATTGAAACTAACATCAAGAATCGATTGAGAATCGATCTATAGCGTTCTATGAACTTGGAGGCTTCTGCACGGCTAGGGTACGTCTGCAGTCGATGTGGATTCAATGCTTACGTTTTTCCACGAATTAGGTGGTATTTATAGGTTAGGATTGCTTATTCGGGCAACTGAACCATTAGCATGGTTCATTCGTGCGATTGAGCCATGCGGTTGATCCATTCACACTACTGAGTGTTCAGTCGTGCGACTGAGTCAGACGCATGAAGTTGTTCAGGCGTATGGACTATTTAGGCACATGGACACTCGGTCGCATGGCCATTCGGACGCATGACCACTCTTGGGGCGCATGGTCAAGTCGGACGCATGAGAACTTCACTTCACCAAGTTTGAGTGTATTCAATATTCTAACATTATGTATAACACTTCAAACAATCACAAACCTATATAATTAAGTCAATATGCGTTAAACAACTCATTAATGAAATATTAGACCAAACAATTTGTATTTCATTAAGTACCCAATAGTTACATAAGTGTAAGACATATTACATTCAGATTAGGATCTAGGTACATATATGTCTCAACAAAAACCTTTAAAATAGGGGATCTAGAACTGACATGTACTCGATGAGTAGCTTCTTAATCAAGCTTACAAAGCAAGGGTTGCATTGCACAACCTGCAGATAAGCTAACACTCAAAGGAGTTAATTTCTACCTAATTTCGCTACTAATTTCGCCAGCAGTTTCACTGCTAGTTTCGCTGGCCTCTTCGCTGCCAGTTTCGCCCAACTTTCGTTGGAGAACCATGTCTACGAAACTACCTGCGAAACTATAGTTTCGCAGGAAGATCCACAGTTTTGCTGCACGAGTACCTAATTTCGTTGGATGAATGCCCACTTTCGCCGAACGGGCTGAAAATTACGAACAACCCATCTTCAACCCAAAATTTAATCTTTTATACCCAAAACCTTGGTTTGTCACCCAATAAGCTTTATCTAAGCTTCTTACATGTTTTCTTGCACAAAAATGTGAGTTTTGGGCGAATCTTTGCCACTTTTAAAAACCCAAATCCTAGAATCCAGGTTTACATCAAAAGCAACGATTAAATTATGTTTCTTAACTGGATTCTTGGTGTTTTCTTGTTGTTTGGATGCACACCAATCTTCAATACCGAGATCAACCGAGCCTTGAATCTTCAATTCTCTCTACTCTCTCTCTAGAACTAGAGTGTTGAGTTGCAAATGATAGCTTCTCAAGCTGATCCGTTTATATATACTGGGCGTTCCCCAGACGTTAAACTCGCCAAACACATAACCCGCGAAGTCTACTTGGTCTATAACCCATATCCATCTTATTTTCATTAAATGATATCGTCTAAGCCCATTATTATTATTTGGCTCGCTTAGACATTGTTCGGGGCATTACAACTCAGGATTTCCAAGGCTAGTCTCTGGTGGAGAGATGGAAGAAAGTAAGCAAACGAAAGAGATAATGTTGATTACAAGTTTTGATTGGAGTGCTGAATCTGAAGTGATCAAAGAGGAAATCAACCAAGCCTTAGTAGTTGAGATAGTAGATGAAGAGGAGAGTATTGAAGAGTTTTATCCTATCAAGAGTTTACCAATAAAGCAGAAGTTAATCAGACTCTTATCCATGAGGATGTTGAACAAGCCAGGTCAGAGGGTACAAGAATGGGTGAAAAGAAGGATTGCAGTGAAGAAAGTGTGGATGTTGGTGAGAAGAATGATAATATGAAAGTGTTCAAGGCTGAGAATATGGAGGTGGTACAGATACAACTTGAGGAGAAGGGCAAGGAGAAGAAATCTAGTACAACCACTATTGTGGAAATCAAGAAAAATACTCTAGTTTGCTAATGTGATATACCCGCACAACAGAAAAGGTGATGATGATCTTCCTTAAGAGGTAATACAAGACATGTGCTCTTCTGCTTACAAAATGAGATTATCTGGTGCTTATAAAGTAAATTGCCTGTTACTTGATAATGAAAAAGAACTAAAACAAATCAATGACGAGCTAAAACTAAATGAGTCAAAATACTTTGTTAAATTAAATGAAATTTTAAAAGAAAATGAACGCCTTAAAAGACTTGTTTTAGAAGGAAATGTTGAAATAAATACTTTGACTGAAAGAATCGCTCTTGTTGAGTATGAGACAACTAAACTTCAGTCAAAACTTGATAAATGGACAATCTCAGGGATGAAACATGATGATTTGTGTAAATCACAATGGGGAACTAGGATTAAAATAGGTTTGGGTTATAAAAATGGTTTAGTGTATCCTCCTCCTAATACTTACTGTAAATCACCAATGTCAATTGCTCATCCTTCAAGTAATTTATTTCAATCAGATACTAACAATTTGTCTATAGGTTTAGAAGGTGTTAATCATAAGGAAGTGCATGAGGAGTATGGTTATGGACTAACAAGTGGACTTGTATGCAATAGCCTTTGTACCCTTAAATCTCAACAAGTTGTTTAGATAATATTTCTAGTTTAAGTAACTTTTTTATTCCTCAAATGAGTGGATGTTCTAATGTGTCTCTATCAAAATGATAGAGAATCTAAACTCCCTCACCATGACTGAACTATACAACATTCTTGATGGATACCGTGTAGAGATGGAAAACAAGAGGGGCCATCTGATAAGCAGAGCCTTAAGCCTTCCTGCTAGCAACGATTTAATGGTTGCTGAAGGCTTAGGATCCAACCAACCTCAACAGTGCTTGACTTACTCTTAATAGCCATCCTGTTCTTCAGGACCCTACATCATATTTCCTCAGACTCCAATGTCTCAACAGGCTCTGTAAGGTTCTCTCTAGGATAGTTGTGCCTTTGTTTCAAGATATGGGCACTCTAGTGATCATCAGTTTTGCTTTGATGAACTAGAGTGTTTCAGTCCAGATGATATGGAGTACGTGGACATACTCCAACAAACGGCTCTCCTTACCTACAGAGCAAAGAAGTTCTTTAATAGACCTGAAAGGCAAATCCCTAAAAACCCAACTAGCAGCAAGTTTGGGTTTGACAAAACCAAGGCAAAGTGTTACAACTATAACCAACTTGGCCATTTGCTAGGGAATGCAAGGCCCACAAGTCATATCCGGGAACCTCTCATGCCTCCTCACATGCCTCTACATCGAAAGCACCTGGGAAATCAACTGAAACAGTAGTTGTAGCTCAAGAAGTTGACTGGAGCTTCATGGTATTGGATGTGACTCCTGCTCAAGCACTCATGGCTCGAACATATGACCACAAGGTATATGAACATCTCTGTACTCTAGCTTGTATTACTAAGGTAAAACTATATCCGGACTACATTATGGAGATTTAATCTGATATTGAGTTTTTAAATATTTTAAAATTTGATTTTAAAAGAGTTGAATCTGACTACCAAAGAAAAATCGAAGAGTTAGAGAAAACTATGTTTCTTTTAAAACATGAACACACAAATTGCAAGACTTAAATAAGGACTTAATATCCAAATCTCTGAGGCTTAAGCCCAGCTTGTCATAGCTGAGGCTCAAGCAAGGAAGCATGCTATCTCAGAGCAAAACTTCAAGCTATCCTTGCATCATCCTCTCACTCAAAACTTTGTTATCAAAACAAAGGTGGTTTTGGGACCAATGAATTACTTCACCACACTCTTATGAGTTTATTAGACAACCAAGGTGTGGTACTGAAAAGCAAGAGGTCCCATCTGCTAACCCACCTTGTCATGAGTCAAAGAGTGATGTAAGTATGGAGACCATCACAGGGAAGATCCAATTAGACCCTAACCCTCTTAGCAGTGATGACCAACCTCTTACCACCAAAACCAGAAATCACCAAGCTAAGGCAGCCAGAAAAACTATTAAGAAAGTGGTTGAATCAAAGTTGAAGATTGACCCAAAGCAAAAGGGTGTATTCATTATCTTCTTTCTTACAATGGCACTCAACCCTCAACGTAACCAAGTCGCATTCCTTGACTATACCAAAGATGCTGACTTCTCAGACATCATCTCATTTCTTGCCCAATCTACCTACTTTACTGATCTGACTATAAACTCCACTGTTTACTTGAATCACATGAAAGAATTTTGGGGTAACGGTCAGATAGTACTCCTAAATGGAGTTAGGGTTATTAGGTCGAGCATTTCTAGCAAGGAGGTGATCATTTCTGAACAAGTCATCCGGTAGCATCTGGAGCTACATGACAAAGGCGCTCCTACTAAGTCCCAAATCAACCTAGATGGCACGCATCTCCAAATAGGATATGGTCGAGATGTGAGAAGATCTACAGTTTACAAGTTCAACTTCTCTACAACTGGAAGTTCATACTCTATGTAGTTCTCCATTGTCTGTGTAACAAGTCTGGGGGATGGGATCAAATCTCATATGAACTAAGCGGCCTAGTTCATGGATTGGTGAAGAGCCTCCGCTTTAACTAGTCAAGGTTTGTGCTAACTAACCTTATGGGGAATCTGCAAAAGGACACATTTTTTATGTATCCTAGATTCATCCAGCACATAATCGACTATGAGTTGGGCCAAAGTAAGCTTGTCTGTGCAGCTACTCTTCATGTCCCTCAAATGAGGTTGACCATCTTCAAACTCTTAAAAAGAGTGTCCACCAATTTCATTGGAAGACATATTGCGCTTCTTCCAAGTATGATTGAGCCAATGGCTCCTGGTGACATCCCTGTTCACTCCACAGGTAATGAACCCACACCAGCAACTACCATTACTTTTCCAGATCTTTTTGCTCACCCCATGAAACACACATATCAGAGACGCAAACGAACCCTTGCTCAGTCTACTCTAATTGAGCATGCCCCTCCTGTTCAAACCAAAAAGACTAGAGTGGAAACATGGGCTCTCACTCAGTTAGAGGTCTCACTATCCTTCTTAATTGACCTCAACATGGGATTTGATCTTCCTTAGTCTCATTTACCTAAGCTCCAAACCCAGGCCACAAGCACTCAGGACGAGTCCCAACACTCTACTGAGAAACCAAAAAGAGACAGCCCCACCAAAGGCTCAATGCCAATAGACATTGACCAACGTCCTGGTTCAGTAGGCTTCACTTCTTTATCCTTTGCTGACCTTTAATTAGAACTGATGAGGAGATTACGTCTCTTCATGGAAATGAAGTTGATCCACACCACCCTTCTAACGGATCAACAGAGCCTAGAAGGACCTCTTATCTCTAGCACACATCAGTTAAAACCAACTGAGGTGAATCCTATGGATGTGGAGGGGACTCATGTAGATTCAGTTGTCACTACTAAAGGAAACTCATTGGATCCTCAACCAGTGGTACCATCACTGAGACTGAATCTACAGCAACCGTACCTTTTGATGACTCTGAAAGAGACATCCTCAGACAAGGGAAACCATTGTGCCAAGAAACCACATCTGGTGGTAAGGGTGAACATACAAGGTATGTTACCTCATCCCCCTATGATTCTTCAATAGAATATGAGGGTAGTATGCAATCACCATTCAAGACCTACTTTCTAAAGTCACAAACCTTGAATCAAAGGTTAAGTATTTAGAGGATAGGTCTGCCACTCAGAAACATGAGATTGAAAATCTCAAGGCTCAACTAGCTGAGAAACAAATTAAGAGATCTATCAAGCATGTACATACTCAGGTCTCACTCACCTTTTCCTCTAGCTCATCTAGCTCTCAAGATGATGCTACCAAAAAAGGGAGAATATTCAGAGACGAACAACATGGGAACCACATAGCCAAGATTTAACTTCTATATTTGCTAGATACCTGGCTCTTACAACAATAATCTTTCCTGAGCCTCATCAAATTGTCTTGCAAATGAACCCAAGGTTGCTCAGAGATCTCAACAAGATCTTCTCCAAGTTCATATTGAGATCTTCTTTAGATCAGCCTAGCCCTGATATGGCTATGATATACTTTGGAGATGAAGAGCTTCGGAGGCTAAGTGCACCTTCTACCATTATGGAAGAAGTTGGTCAACCTAAGGCCCAAATGGAACCTAAGATTCATTTTGAAAGGGAAATAAGGACTCATGGCCCAACAACTGAAATCGTTGGGATAGATAGTGCATTCCCTCAGACTTCCAAAGCTAAAGTCAAAGCCTCGGAAGAACAATTTCAATCTTTCGAAGCTGAGATGGAAGCTACAGAAAGCATATTCTCCTTGTCCCAGGATCTAATCATCATAGATGCAGTTCTAGAGCTGGCATATGAGGTGAACAGTGAGGACTTTCTCAAGTGACCCCTAGCTCAAGCATCCACCATTCCTCAATCTGAACCTTTCTTTCAAGAACCACTAAAGTCTAGCACCTTGGAAAATGTCAAAGGCAAGAAGAAGATGACTGCGGAAGAGCTTCACGAGGAGGAGAGGATTGAGAAACTTAAAAGAAAAGGTAGACTCCCAACTGGAATGTTTCTAGCTACCCGCACCAAAGCAGCTACAGCCAACCAGGAGACAGTTAACAACATGAAAAGTGTGGAGATCATTGACAAGCTCATCAAGCTTGGAGCTATCAATAAAGATATACTCCTACTACCATGAAAGGAGTTAGTAGAGCTAGATTAGGAAACAATGCTACAGATTGAATGAAGGGAGGAAGCAGCAAGATTAGCCTTAGTGGAGGAAAGAGAAAGGAAGAAAAGGGAAGCTGATCTACAACTTAGGAGGAAAAGGATAACTTTTCTAACCTCCAGTGGTTTCTTTCTTCAAGAACTATCTCCACACAACAATGACATGATCCTATGGCTCTACAACAAAGAGCAAGATCCTCTGGAGAAAGAGAGGAAGAAAGCTGCAAAAGATAAGATAAGGGAGAAGAAGAGAAAGGAAGAAGAAGCCGGGGTCATTATTGCCAAGAAGATAGGTGAGGAGGCCTGGATGAAGGATTATCTCTGGGCTCATAGCTTCTCTAGTAGGCAAGTGGGACCCATTTCTGAAAAGACCCTACAGCGACTTGTCAGTGACATCAAGGCTGACATTCGCTTGGGAAAAAAGGAAACAGATGTACGAAAGTGGACAAGGGATGATCTTCAAACCAACACCTCAACCCCAACCTACAACCCAAAAATCAACCCCAACCTCAGCCTGAGCCTTTCCCATTTCCCTTTCCTATGAAAACTGAACCCATTTCCGAACCTTATACCCCTAAACCCACACCAACCATCATACCTACCTCATCACCATAACCACCTTTACTAATCATCCCTCAACCTAAAACACTACCCAGAACCCAAACACCACTACCTACCCAACAACCATCCAGACCATCCCCTTAGCCTTTTAAACAAATCTCCTTAGAGGAGTTTAAAAAGATCAAGATGAAGCTCAGTATATGCATAACGTTGAACGATATCTCTTGTGAGGAGGATTTTGTCAAGCTAACTTTTGTCGATGGATCCTCATGTTCCCTCATAAGAGATCAATTCCTTGATCATTCCTAGAGGAACATTGGACAAGGGGGACAAAGTACCTAGCAAACCCCTTGTGCCAAGAAAGAAGATTGTCTAGTGGAGGTTGAAGACTCTTCTCCCACTTTGTTGTTTAGAGAGAGAATGGTGAGCTGAACATACTTAATGCCTCATCTCTGATACACTTGAGCAGATTTGATATTGCTGACTTAGTAGAGAAGCCATTCTCCAACCCCTCAAACTCCATGACTATAGCCCACATTAGAAATCACCTGAGCAACCTTCACCGTGCTGAGCTAACTGCTAGGATAAGGACTGAAGAGGTGTCAAAACAGAGAGAGAGGAGTGGGAGAGGTAATGATCAACAACCAAAGGCAAATCCTTTCTGTTAGGACCTCGTATTTGAATGAAGTACCTAGAGATTAGCGTGTAAATAGATCAAATAGTGCGGAATCCTATTCGATTGGCGATCCAATCAGTGAGAACACACGAAGAATCAATCAGGAATTGACACTAACATTAGAAATCGATTGGAATCGATATAATGTGTTCTGTGAACTTGGAGAACGAATTGGGAGGTTTCTGGACGGCTAGGGTACGTCTGGAATCGTAATTGATCGAGAGTCTCTTATTTTTCACGAATTTGATTGTATTTATAGGTTGGTATTATTCAATCGTGCGACTGAACCATTAGTATGGTTCAGTCGTGCTATTAAACCATGCGGTTGTTTCATCCGCACGACTGAGTGTTTAGTCGTGCGACTGAGCCAATCTTATGTGTCGATCATACGACTAATCCAGTCACCCGGTTCAGTCGTGCGACTGAGTCATTCGTATGAAGTTGTTCATGCTTATGGTCCATTCGCATGGGCCATTCGCATGAGAACTTCATTATGTTAAGGTTGAATGTAATAATTAGTAAACATTATATGTAAACATTCAACCAATCACTAACCTAATTAAACAATTGTATATCAACTCATTAATGAAATACTAATCATTACAAATCACAATCAACCAATACCATTTCATTAATCATATCAAATTACACCAGAATTAGATAAACAAGCTCTATTATATTTCATATCATGATCTAGGGACATACATGTATCAACAAACTCCCCCTTGGACCTAGATCTCTCTAATCTCTTGTTTTCTGCATAACCTCCTTGTATTTCTTGTACTTCTCCTCTGTTGTGACTCCCGTGTGAATCTCAAACGTGAAGCAGAGTCGTATAACGTTCTGGAACTGAAGAGCTTGTACAATATCTTGCGTATCATAGAACAATGGCCACTTGTATAGCGTATATACATCACTTTCCAACAAGTTTGTAAGCCACATCGGGTCGAATACCCTGATAGTATCCATTTGTCCCTCTTTGCTTAAGACTATGACCGCTTCAGCTGTTCTCCAATCATAGTACCACCATTAAAAAAGTGGAGTGAAATCCTGTGGCATTTTCCTGAGTGGGATTCTCGACATTGTGCGTGGAGGATTCCACTTCAACACTATCTTAGGCTTGCTGGTACTGGCATCAACCTGAGACCTTCTGACATACCTCGTAGGCCGTTAGGGTCTGAAGTTAACCCATCTAGTGTGGTACTCCTTCTTTAGGGCAGCCTCAAACCAGCCTGACATCTTCTTGAGTCAGCATACAAAAGCTTTAGTTTGGCCAGTTGGTTGAGCTCAAAACCTGGTAGAGTCTTTAGATCATGTGGAAATCTAAAATACTCTATGCCGTTCTCCCTCTTAACTGCATAGACGTTAAGGTCATCAAAATATGCCCATGCTATGATCCTACCTGACACCTTATGATGTTTCTTGACTCTGTAGAGTTTGGTGTAGGAATCCTTCTTTGGTGTAGTACGTTGGGCTCTAACTTCTTCAAAACATGCAGCCCACTCAGCCTTTCTAATGTCAACATCATCATTTGAGGCTTGGGCTGTGTCTTCTGCTTTCTCTGTTTCTTGCTCCATATTGTTCAACACCTTAATAGTATCGCTAACAAGGGATTCACCCAGATTGGGGACCACATTACCCTCATTGTCAGCATACTGAGAGTACTCCTTGGCAGTGACATCTTCGATCTCTACATCATCAACATCGTTGAACTCTTCGTCACTAGTCGAATCGCATGTCGGAGAATCTTTTACTATTTCATCTGGATTTAGCTCGAAAAGCTCTGCGAGTTGCTCATTTGATGAGTCATGAATTATTTCCCCTTCTTCAGGGGTATAATTCACTGAACTCCTGACTATCCCTTGCAGATCAAGAATCATTGTTAGCTAAGACTTGACCTGCTGAAGGGGAGCAACGTCAAACTCATCTCTTTGGTATTTTTGATCTGTTTGATTTAAACATTTCACACATAAATCATTAGTAATTCATCAAACAGAAAGGCATTAAAGTAATATAAACATTAAGTACATTGTGTTCAATTACATGATTCAAATACAAAAGAAGATAAATACATAATCATCTAATCTTTACTTTTTTCTTGTATCAAGGTTTCATCACTTGTAGGGGCAGAGGTAGAGGTTGATTGATCTTGTCTGTTCTTAGTCCTATTCTCTTGACCTGTAGCAGTGGCCGTTGCAGGTGCATCCCCTCCTTCTGCTTCTTCATCATCGTCACTCTCTTCATCTTCATCCACATCATCATCATCACTATCATCACCCTCTCCCTCTTTAATCTTCAGAGGCTCATCTTTAGATCCTTTAAGTTTGAGCATGATGGTCTTCTTAGCATTCTCCAACTCTTCAATTTTCTTAGCAGAAGTGACTCTATGCTCTTGGAGTTGGGCGATCTCGAGGCTCTGAGTAGCCATTTGCTGGGCCTGCTCCTTGATTAGCCGATCCTGCTCCGAGATCTGATGTAACTGTACAGCAGTGAGATCTGCAAGCTGTCGGATCTGTGCAGTCTTCTCTTCATCAGCAGCTAACAGTCGCATCACCATACGGTTTAGCACTGAAAGCTGGTCCTCTACCCCAAATTGAGGTAGATGAGATCCATATATATGTGCGGGATGAGATGAGGGTCCTGATTGGTGGCTAGTGGTGGTTGTGGCTAGTGGTGGTGTGGCTGTGGTAAAGATAGGGTTGGGTCTGTGAGATATTGGAGGTGATGTAGGAGTGAAAGATATGGTGGTGGTTGGCATATTTACAGTGGTGGGAGGTGTGGTAGTGGTAGTGGTACCTGTGGTGGCTGTGGTGGCTGTGGTGGTGGATGGTGCGGTTGTAGAAGTTGTGGGGATGTTGGTAGATCTAGTGGCTGTGGTGGGCACGAAGGTGAGTCTTCTTCTCTTCTTCTTCTGGCCGTGGGGCTGAGCCATCCGTTTCTTCTTCGATCCGATCGAGGTGGATGCTCCCCATAGAACACGGCTAGTAGACTCAGGAGCATAGCTGGGATCTACAGTCGTCTCTCCCGAATCCCTGGGGCGTTCACCAACCGCCCGGAGTCCATACTCGGTGGGAACAACCTTGCTTCCCACGGTCCTCGTCAAGGGCTTCTCATCTGACTCTTCTTCCTCCTCACCAGGTATGAAGTCCTGGTGGAAGCCTGCAGACTCAACTATGTCGCCTGTTGGGGCAGACACTGGGGGTATAACATCTGAAGCTGTGCCCCTCGTTGGAGCAGGCATATCATCCCCAACATCCCCACTATCAGCATCGTCTGAATCATGCTCTGGGAGCGACAACCTCTCATCATCTGAATCGCTGTCATCATGACGCCATTTGCGTCTACCTGGTGCCACATATCATTCATTTTCCAGATGGCCGATCAACCTTTTTACCTGGGGCTTTACCTGCTTGCCCCGATACACTCTCATGCGACCCAAAGTCGTGTCATCCATAACCTCTAGGGCAACCGCATCATGTTTCTCCTTGGGAAGTAATGGCAGCTTCTCGTTAAAGATCAGCTGCAGAAATCTGGGATACATACAAAAACCTCCTTCCCTTTGGCCTCCAGATTCTCCACCAGATACGAGAAGATCATGCTCGAGAAGCTGAAGGGGTGGTTCAGCACCAGTGCCACATAGGCATTCTGAATCTGGTCTGACAGGTCATCAAACCCACCCCTTCGAGAAGCAATACACTTCAGGATCACATGCGCCAAGTATTTATACTGGGGAAACAGGTTGCTCTTGTTGAGCACACCTGAGTTGATGTCCCCAGCATATTTAATCCTGAGGAAGCAACCTCTGACTGTGAATGGATGTAGTCTGGTGGGTTGATCAGTATCATCCCCAAAATCAAGTACTCTCTGGATGTCAGCTGCTGTAATTTCAATGTCATGACCATCAATGGAGCTCCGTATGCTGTAAGCTCATGTGAGCGATCTACGGAGGCATTTTCCCAGAAAGCCTGATGTAACGACCTGTAAGGAGTACACTGTGTGGATATGGCTTTATGTATCCGAGAGCGTCGAAGGAATGAATAATCTCTGTAAACTCGGCTCCATTCCGAGTCGTATGGTCCAAATGAGCACATATATTGTGCTTTGGATTTATGGACCATCTATCAGCCATTGACCTGAAACACAAGACACAGAACCATTTGTAAGTCATACATTCAAAATTCAGTTCAAGGTGTATAGTTTAAATTCAATCCGATGCATTCGTGCGAATGAATCATGCGACTGGAGTTAGTCGTTTGTTCTTTCGTGCGACTGAGCTCGTTCGGGTGAATGAGACATGCGACTGAGTTCAATTTGCTGACTGAGTCTGCGATTGGTTCAGTCGGCTGACTGAACTCATTGGCATGGTTCATTCTGCCGATTGATCCAATCGCAAGATTCAATCGTGCGATTGGAGTTCATCCGAACGACCAATCGCATGACCCACTGTTCAATCGACTGAGGTTCGAATCTTGACCTAATTCAAGTAAATTAACATGGTTTAATGGTCCATTAGACTCGCCATCTTGTCACTAATGACCTATTAAACTTAATTTTAACATTTTGCTTAGTTTATGTAGGTTATTAGGGCATTTTTCAATCCGGTTAATGTTTCATTCGAATAACACAAATTTGACTCAAGATCTTCTATTTCTATAATTTAACTGCAATGTACCTGTATACTTGTCAATCGAATGTCAGAAGATCAATAGCAATGTGAAAACACGATCTCTAGAGATTTTTGGCAGAGTAACGGGAAGGAAAGCGATTGGGTGCGATTGGGAGTGATGAGTGAAACGCGATCGACTGAGGCCCTTTAAATACTGAACCTAATTTCAATCGGCCGACTGGCCTCATTCGCACAGTTCATTCGGGCGACTGAGGTTCAGTCATGCGATTGGCCCAGCCAGTCGCTTTGAGTTGGCCGACTGAGTCTCAGTCGGTCGACTGACTCATTCGTGCCCTTTCATTGCTTTCTCAATTAACCGACTGAGTCTCAGTCGGTTGACTGACTCATTCGCACCCTGTCATTCGGTCGAAATGATCATTCTTAAACGCCATTTGGGTGAATGACAAAATTTCATGTCCAGTCGTGCGAATGGGATCCATTCGCATGGTTGGTCCATACTCATGGTCCAATTGTGCGAATAGGTCACACTTAGTAGATTTTCTGCCATTTTGAACATTTTAACTTTTTGAAATAGACATTATGAGTTTTGATCATCTCAGACATGATCATTTTTAACCAATTTAGTCACCTCAGACGTGGCTGCTTTAAACTTGAAAATTCATGTGGTCATCTCAGACATGACCCATTCAGTGAGTTATACTCTTATCGATTTTCATGATGTAGTCCGACAAACAAATTAACTAAAACGACTCGCTAAATTAGAAACTTAAACTAAAGACTAAAAATTAAGACTTTGTATTGGCTTTTTGTGAGAGATAGAACCTAAGGTGGAAATCTACTGGATTTGGTTCCGGAATAGAAAGCTTCAACTTAGATTGACCACACCTGGACCAATTCAATTTTGGAATCATACAGGCACATCAAATCATTTGGGACTTGTTATCAAAATCTTTTGATGCTCAATTCTTGGTGTTCATCCAGAGTCATTAGCAACTTTAGGAAATCATATTGGGAACTCTTAGATTACCACATTGATTTGAACTTTCAAGAATTTCAGCCACAATGATTGTCAATATGTTTGTCCACTTAAATCCATACACAGACTTTTGACACAAACTGGTGATTGTTTTTGGTTTAATTATTTCAACGAACATTTGTGGATCCCACACTTATATGGTAATCAACTTTACTCAGGAGCTTTTGAGCGGTCTACGGTTATTTTTACAAGAAGAGACTATTCTTAGAGCTTTCAAGGAGAAGCCAATCCTCAGGTCAGTGCCATCGCACAGCAGAGAGGCGGCAAACAACAATGAATTCTAGAATATCTAGGTTATGCTTATCCTCAGGTCAGTGCCATCGCATAGCAGAGAGGCACACAACCTATCTCCTTGTTAGAGCAGCTTAATTTTATTTTGCACCAAATGGACCAACAACATAAGTCATTAGATTGATAGCATTTTTCTTCATTTTTTTCTGGTGCTTTGCTCTATTTATGGTCATCCGCACACATTTGTGGCGTTTACATGCTCATTGCCCCTTATTGGAATATTGTTGATTGTGTTAACCAGCGATAAGATGGGAGCCCACAGTCAGTTGAACCACTTAGTTTGATCTTGAGATCACCAGTCAGGTCTAATCATCTATTGTGTTAAGTCTACCGACATATCAATTGTGGTCTAGCAACCTCTAGGTCTACTCTCGTTGTGTTACCTTAGGAGTTACCAGTTTTTCTATCATCTTCCCTTTTATATTGCTTAGACTACACAGACTTATACTTTGAATTTTTGCATCTTTTCTAAATTAAAATTTTCAAGTCCCTCTTGATTTGTTCCTGTGTACTAACATATCCCAAAGGGTTTGAATCGGTATCGTAGATACGATCTACCTTATATCAGCTTTCCACTCCTTCTCCCTCGTTTTTTAATATTACTTGCTGACTTATTCTCCCCCTAAAATACGAAAATCATAACTGGTTTAATTATTTTAGGATTTTAATAAACAACAAAATAACATGAGTTTAATTTAAACAGACTAAAATAAATAAATAAAATAAAATAAAAAAAAAGAAAAATTAACTAACCTACATCGGACTACACATGATCATCATCAGGAATAACATCACTTTTCTTTTTAACGCCGTTGACCTCTAGCAAATATTGAAAACGTCGTTTATCAAAGGCTTTAGTATAGAGGTCAGCGCGTTGAAAATCAGTATTAATTTTTTACCACATCAATTAAGTTCTTTTCAAGACAATCTCTTATGAAGTGGTATTTAATACCGATATGTTTGGTCTTTGGATGTTGAACCGGATTTTTAGTTACTGCAATTGCAGCAGAGTTATCAACGAAAATAGGTAGAAGAAAACTTTAAACCGTAATCCCGCATTTTCTGTTGAATCCAGATGATTTGGGAATAGCAACTTGCAACAGCAACGTATTCGGCTTCACAGGTTGACAATGCAACCAATGTCTGCTTCTTACATTGCCAGGTAACTAATCTTCTCCCAAAGAATTGACACCCTGCTGATGTAGACTTGTAATCCATCTTGCAACCCTCGTAATCCGAGTCACTATACGCCGTGAGCTCAAAGTCATCATCATGAGGATATTACAACTCAAGTGTGGGTGTACCCTTCAGATAATGAAATATCCTCTTGAACCCGATCAGATGGTTGACCTTAGGCTTAGCCTGATATCTAGAATATAAACATGTAGCATACATGATATCAGGTCTTGAGGCAGTGAGATACATGAGGGATCCAATCATTGCTCGGTACATTATGGCATCTACAAGATCTCCATTTTCATCAGGTGCTATATTGTGATTCGTAGCAAGTGGAGTCCCAGCAGCAGAAGCATTCTCCATGTCAAAACGACTGAGAATGTCTCGTACATAGTTGGTCTAATGTAGAAATATCCCATTTGCAGTCTCATCCACCTATAACCCGAGAATGAACTTCATCTCCCCCATAGCACTCATCTCAAATTCTTTCTTCATAACTGCTTCAAACTCTTTGCATAATTCTTCGTTCTTTGAACCGAAGATTATGTCATCGACATAGATTTGTACTAGCAGTAGGTCTCCATCTTTTTCTTTGATAAACAGTGTGCAGTCAATAACTCCCCTGCGAAAGCCGTGTTTCACAAGATGAGTTAAGAGTTTCTCATACCAGGCCCTAGGAGCTTCATGAAGCCCGTATAAGGCCTTGTCGAGTTTGTAAACTCTGTCCCGATGATAAGGATCTTCAAATCCCTCAGGTTGACTGACATACACTGTCTCTCGAATTTCCCCATGAAGGAATGCACTCTTCACATATAATTGATAGACTTTAATCTTCATATACGATGCATAGGCAAGGAAGATACGGATGGATTCCATCCTTGGAACTGGTGCAAACACTTCATTGTAGTCAATCTCCTTGACTTGGCAAAATCCCTGAACAACCAGTCAAGCCTTGTTCCTGATAATGACCCCTTGGTCATCCTTCTTGCATTTCATGACCCATTTGGTGCCAATGACTTAGCACCCTTAGGTCTATCTACCAGAGTCCATACTCCTAACTTCTTGAATTGAAGAAGTTCTTCTTGCATGGCACTCACCCATGCCTCATCGTTTAATGCATCACTTACGTATTTTGGCTCAAACTGCGAGACAAAACACCGATAAGCACCATCATGAAGGTAACCCTCTTCCGTAACAGAGGCATAATCAGCTGAGTACAGCTGATTTCGGGTTTGTACTCCTGATCTAACATCCCCAATGACATTGTCCAAGGGATGATAGACGTTTAGACGTGATCCTGGAGTAGTAGGAACAACTAACTCAGAGCCAAGATTATGAACATTTTGTTCTGCATCTGAGGTAGAAGGAGTTTGAGGTTCCGAAGTTGAAGGTGCATCACCGTTAGATGCTTGTGGACTTTTAGGAACCGAAACCTGTTGCTCCTGACTGTTCTAGTTATCTTCTTCAGCTTCATCTTCAGAAGAGGAGTCACTGTCGTCGACTACTCCCCCTGACTGAGTAGATGATTCTCCCTGTGAGCTAGATGTTGGTGGATTCAAACTATCATACTTCATTCGTGTAGCTAATTTGTCATCCGAGGGAGAGAGGAATGTTGAATGACTTGAAGAATCCATCATAGTCAAAGAAGTAGGCGGGTCATTTGCTAGTAGGTGGTGTGGTGAATCGCTGAATGTCAACATTACACCACACTTCTACTAGACCCGTTGAGTTGTTGTAAACTCGCTTGTTCGGTATGTTGTATCCTAGAAAGATGCCTTCATCTACCTTCTCGCTGAATTTACCCTCTTGTGTCTTCTTCAGAAGTGTGCACGACGTGCAAATGGTTCGAGATACTCCAAGTTTGTTTGCGTCTTTGTAATAGCTCGTAACATGTTTTTCCGTGGCGCTTGACTATCAGGACTCGATTCAGTGTATAACAAGCATTCACCACTGCCTCATTCCAGAATTGGATAGGCAGTTTCGAGTCTGCCAGCATAGTCCGTGCTGTCTCTACCAAGCTTCTGTTCTTTCTCTCAGCAACACCATTCATCTGAGGTGTGTAGGCAGAAGTGAATTGATGCACAATTCCATTTTCCTTGAAGTATGCCTCCATCCACTGGTTCTTGAATTCCGTTCCGTTGTCTGAGCGTACTTGTCTAACTTTCAGCTTGTAGAGAGATTCCAGTGTGGTTACCAACTCCTTGAATGATTCAATTGTTTCTGATTTGGATTTCAAAAACATTACCCAAGTGAACCTTGAGTAGTCATCGGTGACCACAAAACAGTACAAGTCGCCTGCAATGCTCTTTATACTGATTGGACCAAACAGATCCATGTGAAGAAGTTCAAGAGGAAGTTCTATTGAATTAACTTTCTTTTCCATATGAGACTTCTTTGTCTGCTTGCCTTTCTTTCAAGCTACACAAAAATCAGGAAGCTGAAAGTTCTTAACATTAACTCCTCTCACCAGATCCTTCTGAATCAAGTGATTCATCTTCCTTTGACTAATGTGTCCCATTCTCCTATGCCAGGAGATGGAATCCTTTTCAGTAGCTTTAGATAGAAAACACTGAACCTCATGATCTATTGTAGAAGCTGTTGATAGATCCAAGACATAAAGATCTTTATATCTTGAAGCAGTCATCAAAACTTGGTCCTCTGGGATCACGTAGTCTTTCTTCAGTACGTAACACTTCTTGTTGTCGAAGATGACTTGAAATTCCTTATCACATATTTGAGAAACAGAGAGTAAGTTGTTTTGAAGTTGCTGGACGTAGTTCACCCTATCAAACTTAACTTTCTGATTTCCAACTTCTCCCTGAGCTGTGATATAGCCTCCCTTGTTTCCAGCAAATGAAACATGCCCTCCTTTTATTTGCTTGATGTTTGATAAAAGAACTCTGTTTCTTGTCATGTGCCTGGATGCTCCGCTGTCTACTATCCACGTGTTAGTTTCAGCACTGTATTGAACAACCTGCACATACAAGGTAAAGGATTAGTTTAGGTTAGGAACCCAAGCCTTTACTGGCTTGGGTTTCCCAGAGGCATCACACATCAGAAATTCAACCCATTGACCCTTAGAAGGTGAGGGTAGCTCAGGTTCCTTCTTGTCATCATTATCAGACATAGAGATTGACTTCTCTTTCCATAAGCCAGATTTGTGCAATGCCTGTTTGTGATAAACAGTCGACTGGCTAACGGGTTGAACCTTCTGTTCACTAGTTCTTCTAGGTGGAGTTAAAGAGCTCCTTTTAGAAGACCTAGGTTTTGAGTCCTGAAGTTCAATCTTCTTCCTAGGTGTCTCATAATAAGAACAATAGGAAGCAATGTGTCCACATTCTCCACAGTTGTAGCACGCCCTGCTATCAACTTTATGATTAAACTTTCTTTGTGGAGACGTGTGTGACACTCTAGTAACATCACTCACTTTAGGTTTTGACTCTGGTTCTTTTGATGTTTTCACTAGTTTAACAAAATTAACTGATTTAACATGTTTGTCATCCTTTTCTTTTTGGTTAATTGGTCTTTGACTTGAAGGATGTGAAAGATTATCCTTAAAAGCCCTTTTAGGTTCTGATTTGACTCTGTTTGACCCTGACTTTAATTTAACCTTTTCAAATTCCTTTTCCAGATTAACACGAGGCAATTTACCCTTTGCCTTTGAAGTGGCCTCCTTTTGTTTGATTCCAGAGTCAATAGATGAACATAAGGAATCTGGATCACTAAGAAGAGGTGTAGACACTACATGATCCTTGATGGGATTACTATTTTACTGGTCTAGTCTTAGTGTTCATTAAAGTCTCAGATGGTGGTGGAACCACTTTGTAACCCAATCCCTCCCCGTTGTTCCTGTCTCTCACTAAGTGTTGGACTATGTGTGAAGAACTAGTCCAACTATGCAGTTTCTGTTTTAATGAATTTACTTCTACTTCTAGAACTGCTTTTTACTTCTTAGTGTCTTCTAAGGAGGTTAGATAGTACCTAATGTCATTAGCTTGGTTAAAAGCAACTACTTCGGTTTCCCTAAGCTGTTTAGTCAAAAGGTCTATCTTTTCTTTATAACTATGCTCATTTTGTTTTAGTACCCTATTAGCCTCAGTGCACAGTTGCAAATCTTTTACTAAGTTATCATTATGATCTAATAACCTAGTAAATTTTTCATCTGTGCTATTCCTAAAAGTATCACAATCAGAACAAGCATGATTATTAAACATTTGGTCAGTAGTACTTACCTGAGTTGATTTAGAAGAGTTAGCCATCAACGCAGCATCAGATGTCTCTGGTTCTGGTGATTATGTATTTTCTGTCTCTGACGTGGTAGTATCCTCTTTAGGCTGGTAGCTGACCTCGGTTGCAGTTTCTTCTTCACTATGTGACATCGCTATCTCAACTGCTACATCTCCTTCACTAGCGGAATCACTGTCAATATCTTCTACACTTGCAATGTTTGATTCCGCTAGTGAGACAAACCTAAAGCTCCAATCCTGTCCTTCATCATCATGAGCAGTCAAGGCTTTTGGATCCTTGTTTGATGAAGTAGAACTGGTAGCTTGCTTGTCTTGACGAGTGAAGGACGAGAATGGGTTCCCGTTACCCGTATTCTTAGGCTTGACACATTCTCTTTTGAAGTGCCCCTTCTCTCCATAGTTGAAGCAGGTCACTTTGCTCTTGTCAAAGCCGAATGTGGTGTCCTTAGTCGCTACTAAGTTCTGTCCGGTTTGTTTTACAAACTTCTTTGTCCTCCGGACAGCACTGGCTAAAGCCCACATTATATCCATTCTCTCAAGCTCCATTTCGTCCACCTGCTCGTAGTCCTCGTCTGCCAAATGCCAGTTTCCAATCTTTTCAGCAACCAGTTCATCATAAGAATGAACCACTGCTTCCAAAAGATCCATGTGCTCTCGAGCTACTTCCACAGTCACATTACCGAGGTTCTCGGTCTTCAGTCTAGTAGCATTCGCTTCAGATCCAATGTATTGGTTACAAGAAGACCCTGATATTTCTGAACCTGAAGGAGGTGCATGTGTAGGACCCGATGAGCTAGACACAAATGCAGTTTGGAGAAGTGCTCCAGATGTCTTAGCTTGAGGCGTGGCATTGTATAAAGCTGGATTTTGATTGTACGTAGACTTCTGAGCTCTGTACTTCATTCTAAGTGATTCTTCTCGCAACTCAAGAATGAAGTCATTAATATCCAGTTTTGCCAGCATTCCATTCTGTCTAAGATTAGACACGAATGAAACCAATTTTTCAGGCAATCCGTCTGCAAAATTAGTAACTTTCTCTTCCATGGTAGTAGCCACCCCATGTGTATGCAGTTCACTCATCAGATGGTAGAATCTATATACAACATCGTCCAAACTCTCGTTTCCCATTGATAAGAAGTTGTCGAATTCCTTCTTTAACTCCTTAGCCTTGATTGCCTTCAACGAGGCATTCCCGTAGTACCTCTTTTCTAGCTCATCCCATAGTTTCTTGGACTGCTTATTCTCTGAGTACTGGTGGAATATGTGTTTAGGGATAGACTATGTAATCAATGCATAGACCCTCTTCTCTGCATTATATTTGACTTTCTGCGCGTCTGTCATCCCTCCTAAGGTTAACTTTACTCCATCGGCTCCCACCGGCGTACTATATCCAATCTCGATGGCTTCCCACACATTCGGATCCACTCCATTGAGGTAGATCTCTAAACGTTGTTTCCAGTGGGGAAACTCATCTAACATTAAAAGCTTTGATGATTTATTATGATTACCCACCTCACTCTCAAGTAACAGCAGGTGCTGGATCCTAGAGTCCTTCCCAGCAGTAAAGGCTGACATTTGATCTTCCATTGTGAATAACTTTAAGTCTAATAAACAACTGTCACCGGGGCAACTGTAGGGTGCGAATGGACTAGTCGTGCGTATGAACTCTACGACTGGTTCAATCGTGCGGCTGAACTAAGTGATTAGCTCAGTCGTGCGAAGGAATCTGATGCGTATGAACAGTACGACCGAACGGTTCAATCGTACGAATGGAGATACGACTATGTCCAATCGTGCGTCTGAGCAATGCGAATGAGGTCCAGTCGTGCGAATGGCTCACTCGTGTGACTGAAGGTGCTGTTATGCGAAAATTTCTAGGTTAAACGTGTTTTAGCCATAAAAATATGAACTTTCGCAAGGTTTACTTGCCTAAGTCCGTAGAAACCAAACTTTGATGAGCAGGGAACGTCCAAGATCACTTTTGACACAAAAGATTGCGTTTTTAGTGCAAAAACACAAACTTTTTATCAATCTTGATTGAATCACACGTAATCAAGAGCGAATGCTCTGATACCATTTGTTAGGACCTGGTATTTGAACGAAATACCTGGAGAGTAGCATGTAAACCAAATCAAATAGTGTGGAATCCTATTCGATTGGCGATCCAATCAGTGAGAACACACGAAGAATCAATCAGGAATTGACACTAACGTTAGAAATCGATTGGGAATCGATCTAATGTGTTCTGTGAACTTGGAGAACGAATAGGGAGGTTTCTGGACGGCTAGGGTACGTCTGGAATCGTAATTGATCCAGAGTCTCTTATTTTTCATGAATTTGGTTGTATTTATAGGTTGGTATTATTCAATCGTGCGACTGAACCATTAGTATGGTTCAGTCGTGCGATTGAACCATGCGATTGTTTCATCCGCACGACTGAGTGTTCAGTCGCGCGACTGAGCCAATCTTACGTGTCGATCATACGACTAATCCAGTCACCTGGTTCAGTCGTGCGACTGAGTCATTCGTATGAAGTTGTTCATGCTTATGGTCCATTCGCATGGGCCATTCGCATGAGAACTTCATTATGTTAAGTTTGAATGTATTAATTAGTAAACATTATATGTAAACATTCAACCAATCACTAACCTAATTAAACAATTTTCTATCAACTCATTAATGAAATATTAATCATTACAAAGCACAATCAACCAATACCATTTCATTAATCATATCAAATTACACCAGAATTAGATAAACAAGAGCTATTACATTTCATATCATGATCTAGGGACATACATGTATCAACACTTTCTCCAAATGGTTGTAGATACGAAATTTGAATCCATTGTTAGATGGGAGTATGACTATAACTTCCATCAACTAACTCTCTTTAGGGGGTACAACAATGGGTGCACATCAATAGAAATGATAGACTGGATCTCCTATCCACTAATGACTTGACAGACTTCTTAACACAACTTCCAGACATAACAAAAAACAAAAAAAAAATATTTTGTCCCTTGTGTAGAAAGTTTTGAGAAGTAGAATTAAGTGAGGTTTTGGTAGCATCAACTTAGGGAGAGTTTTTTGGATCAAGAAAGGCTGGTGCAACCAAACCAAACACTTAGAATATTTTTGCTACAACTTATAAAGGACTTCTAAAGCTAAGTGTGGAACTTCCGAAGGAAATGGAGTTCTTCCAAAGACAAAGTGCAAGATCAACTTCCGAAGGAAAAGCTCCAACATACGAAGACAAAGTCTATTCTTCCGAAGTTCAAGACTTAGAAAAATTCAAAGACAATGAATTCCGAAGAAGAAGTCCTCAAACCAAACAAGAAACGGCCTCTTTTGTAGTATAAAAAGGCTTCGGAAGAACTTGTTCTTCCGAAGCCATTTAACCTTTGGAAGATGCTGCTATGGAACAGTGGACACAAGTATGGTTCTCTAACAAACCTCTGATACTGTGTGGCCTTTTCTCAGAAGGCCATGTAGTTGACGGTACTTTATTTTGCTGTTCACCTTTATATGTTAGTATAGTTGCTAACTTTAGTTGGTGATAAAAGGTAAGTCATGGACATGTCATTATTACCATATCTTAGATAAGACATTATCGATGATACTTAATTATAGCGTTGTAGTATCTGCTTTAGTTATTAGATTCCAGCTGGTATCAAAGTATAACCGGTTGTTAGTGATAGTATACATAGTTTCTCATTATAACTCTTGTATCATGCTTGTAAGAGTCTTGTAAACTTTGACTTGAAAAGTAATATATTCAAGTACCTTAAAAATTATTTCTTTGTGTTCTTAAGTTACTTAATATATTATAATAAACTCTTTGCGAGATTTTGTTTCATCATACCGTGTGTGTCTAAGTGAGTTTGAGTGAAAACACAGTGTTAAGTGACATATATCGATCCTGTAGTGCATGATGGGGGATATGTGTTTTTTTCCTTGGTTTGCAAGTTGAGCAAAAGCCTAAAGGAATTCTTATTTATCAGGAAAAGTATGCTAAAGAAATTCTTAAGAAATTCAAGATGGATGACACTTCTTCTGAATTGGCCCCATTTACTACATAAACATGCCTTACTCCTGAAGAAAATGGGAAATCTATTGACCCTCATCTTTATAGATCAATGATTTGTTCCCTAATGTACCTTACAACTAGTAGTCCAGACATCACTTTTACTATAGAATACTGTGCTTGATACTAAGCTAACCCAAAGGAGTCTCATGAAAAGGCAGTCAAACGAATTTTTCAATATCTATAAGGCTCTTCTCGTCTGGGTCTATGGTATCCTTATGGTGGATTTTTTGATTTGCATGCTTATTATGATTGTGATTCTAATGGTTGCATGACGAATAGAAAATTAGTCAATATCTAGGAAATTGTCTAGTGTCATGGCGGAGCAAAAACCAAACAACTACGTCTCTTTCCGTGGGGGAGGCAGAGTATATTCTTGCTTCTAGTTGTTGCTCTCAACTGTTTGGATACAACACCAGATGATTGATTGTGGGATCAACTTCCTTCACACTCCATTATTATGTGATAATGAAGCAGCCATTGGAATCGCCAAGAATCCAATTCATCATCTTTGCACCAAGAACATTGAGACAAGAATTTATGTCATTCGTGATGCTCAACAAAAGAGTTTTATTGTTATATTATCCCAGTTGACACGAAAAATTAAAAAGCAGATCTTTTCACTAAAATTTTTGATAAACCTCGTTTGTATGTACTGATATCCATGGTGGGATTAATATCTTTTTGAGACTTGTTTTCTTATATGTCTCATGTAAATATTGTACATAATTTTCTTTTATTATTATTCTTTTTCTTTCTTTTTTAATTACTATGCACCATAGTCCTTTCTTATTTTATAACAAAATATATATATATATATACACATATATATAGAAAATTCTTTTATCTTGCCGCTACATAGAAATTTCGGGGGAGAATAACTTAAAATTACCTATTTTTCGTTCTTGCAAGACCCTTAGAAATAAAGTTTTATTTGCCTAAAAGATTTGGAGGTCAAAATATTGTGTTGGGATATGCATGATAAGGTCAGCTAGAATACAAAGTAGACAGTAATCCTGTGGCTAAACTAAAAGGATAAGAAACTTTTTGAATTGGAATATCTACTTGAAATTTTTGCCTTCACAAAGTTACAAGTCTTTGTTTAAAACAGACTGAGAGCATAATAAACTCTACTTTGATGATCTATAAAAGAAAATTCCATGTTCCCCTTCCCCGTGTAATTAATAGTGCTACTTGCTAGCTCTATCTGTATCCAAGCACTTCCATGCTATATATTACATGCTTATCTCCTCTACTATGTGTGAACATTAACCTACAGTGATGATCTCCTATTTTATATGTAAGTATAGACCTGGAGCTCTCATTAACATGTTTTGATGATCTTCTCTGTTATATCTAAGTATAGACCTGAAGCTCTTATTAGTTAAGCTCAAATGATTATCTTCTTTCTTATATACACCTGGAGCTCTCATCACTTGTTTCTTAAAATAATAAGTTTTGTGTTTCTTATGAAAAGATTATTTTTGTATTTTCATTTGGAAAATCAAGTAGAGCTAATCATATTGTTCAATAGATCATGAGGACAAGACAAGTTCCTTTGCCAAATGACTGTGGGGAGCGATTCATTTAAGTTTTCTTCAAACTAACCACAAAAAACATGATAATGGAAGATGCATATTACTTGTTGAATGGAAGAAGGCATGGGTTTAAAAAGACAAATATATCATCAATCCCGCCAATCTCTGATTTTTCGTAAAGCCTCTTCAGTTTAAAGTGCTTTAATATCCTTTTAACCTCTTTTACTATATTATTATTATTATATTTTAATATTTTATCTTTTTCTATGTATTTCATTGTGAAATGATGTTGATTTTGTGGGACATTTTTGTTTCTTAAATTCTTTTGTGTGTCAGTTAAAAAAATATATTCAAAATAATTAATTGAAAAAGAAAAGTTAAGTTTTGGTTTCAGCAAAACTATTGTATCGCTGGTACAACGAAACTGTAGGTTCGCGAGTACTTTCACTAATCTTAGAGCCTTTTGATCTAATCTTTTACCGGGCAAAACTAGAGTTTCACTAGAAGCGAAACTGTGAGTCCAAGGATCGTAATCTGGAATTATCAGTGTTTGAATTGAATCTAGTTAATGATTGTGGAATGATCATTAATCGTTGTTTAATTGTTTATTTATAATTATCAATTCGAGCAAATGTTTTTATGAAGAACACAATGATATGAACACACTAAATAAGCAAACAAGATTTGATTCAAAAGTATTTCATTAAAACTGATTAATGATTATAGATGAATAAAGAATGAATTCTATGAACAATAACTATTTGTTCGTGTTAATGTACTTGATATATTAATGTGACGGCTGTTAGGGTTTATGATGGATTGATTGTGTGAATTGATGTGATGTTTTCAGTTTGCCGTGGTATTGCTCGTCATATTGCTCGTTGTATTGCCCGTTCTTTGATGTGAAACCTAGGACTTATATTTATAGACATTTATGTTTCTGTTAAGGAGACAACGGATCTCTTGGGATTCGTAATTGTGTTGTTGACTTGTTCACTAATAACACTTGTATAATTTAAAAACAAGTGTTTGAACTTTGTAGTTGCATAGTCTTCCATAGGTGATTCTTAATCCATAGGAATTTTGTTCTTCTAAAGGTACTTTGTTCTTCTGAAGCTATCTTGTTCTTCTGAAGATACTTTGTTCTTCCGAAGGTATCTTGTTCTTCCGAAGATACTTTTTTCTTTTGAAGGTATCTTCACTTGAACTCCAGAACTGGTTGTTCATCCGTAGAAGATCTTCGGATGATTTTCTTGTAAGAAACATATTTACGGAAGAACAAAAATGTTCATCCATAGATGTTTCTTACACTTAGTCAATTTCACAAATTGATCAAGTATAATGGTTTACTTGCCATCATACACATAAATCGACACACATATGGGTTAACCTAATAAATTACAAATATTCATTACAAGAATTGATTAAAGTTCTAAGTCTATACAAAATGATCTAGACCTATTGTTCCTAGATCTAACAATACTCCCCCTTAGGCTTAGACACTTGTAATTAGCTGTTCAAAAATGAAAACTCCTTGATTCTTGACACCATCTTCTTGTTGAAATATGATACTGCATCCTTTTGATCATTTGTTGGAGCATATATAGTAATATATAGTGTGTCCATCTCTTGTTGAATAGTCTAGGCTTAATGTAGTACACCTGATATGTTGTAAACACATGAAACTGGGTCATTCGCAGGAGCATATGCGAATGAGACACAGTCATATGACTGGGTCATGCTAATGGACCTGTGGTGCGACTGAGAGATGCGATTGAGACATTTGTAAGACTAAACCATAAGTATGGTCCAGTCGTACGACTGAACCATACGCATGGTCCAATCGCACGAATGGGCCCAATCGCACGAATGGGCCCAATCGAATCTAATATGGGCCGAGGCCTATATATACCAATTTCAATGTGTAGAGAGATAAGGATTGGAGAGGGAGTCTGCCCGGAGTCTAGGGATGGCGGATGAGAGGGGAGATCTTGCTCGATCTTCCCTTGCCAAGAGTCTTGATTCATATGTTATAACGAGCTTGTAATCGTTAGGTTTTATTAATGAAACCAGTTTTTGAAAGTTCTTGTTATTGACTTGACTTTTGGTTTTAGTTGTTTATCCTTCCATCAAGAACACGCTTGGACGTTTACCGATCCAGCCGACTTCACAATTGGTATCAGAGCAAAGCATATTGGAGATTCTTTGGGAGGAGATTAGTGACCTGGCAGTGTAAGAACCAGACCTCGGTTGCTTTGTCAACCTGTGAAGCCGAATACGTTGTTGCTGCAAGTTGTTGTTCACAAATCATATGGATTCAACAGCAAATGCGGGACTACGGTTTGAAATTGTCTTCTACTCCTATTTTTGTTAATAACTCTGCTGCAATTACAGTAACAAAAAATCCAGTCCAACATCCTAAGACCAAACACATCGGCATAAAATATCACTTTATATGTGATTGATTTGAAAAGAACTTAATCGATATGATTAAAATAAATACTGATTTTCAACGCGCTGACCTCTATACAAAAGCTTTTGACAAACCATGTTTTTTATATTTGTTAGAGGTCAACGACATTAAAAAGAAAGGTGATGTAATTCCTGATGATGACCATGTGTAGTCCGATGCGTATTGTCCATTTTTCTTTTTATTTTTATTTTCTTTACTTACGTGTTTAACTTTAAGTTGTTTAACTACATTAATGTTATTCGGTCGCCTATTAAAATCCTAAAAAGCGTAAATCGTTATGGTTTTAGAATTTTAGGGGTAGAATAGGTTAGTTAGTAACACTAACAAAAAAATAAACAAATAAAAACAAAAGGAGGGAGGAGGATAGGTTAGCTGATAGAAAGTAGATCGTATCTGTGATACCGATTCAATGACTTTAGAAAATGATAGTACACAGGTACAAATCACTCGGGACTTTAAAAGTTTAAATAAAACAAGATGCGAAGTTCAAAGTATAAGTCTGTGAAGTCTGAGCAATATAAAAGGAAAAATGATAGTAAAACTAGCTACTACTAAGGTAAAACAAAGAAAGTAGACCTAGAGGTTGTTAGACCACACATGATATGTCGGTAGATTCAACACAATAGATGATTAGACCTTGTTGGTGATCTTAAGAATAAACTAAGTTGTTCAACAAGCTGTGGGTTAACATCTTTGACCGGGTTTTAAGTAAGAGTGAGATTCTTACTATGAATTGAATATGGTAATTAAGTTAGTGATTGAGTGGCGGATACAAACAATCAAAGAACACTAAATGCAAGAAAATTACTCATAAATTCTTTTGTATTGTATATATGAAAGTAGATGAATTACAGAGAATAATTACAACAAAAATTCTCTATATCTATCAGCCATCACCTCAAGTACGAGGTTATCTACTCTATTTATAGGCACACAAGATGCCTTTTACAAAATGACTAAACTACCCCTTAACTATTACATGAGAACTAGTCTAATTCTTCATCCGCATCTTTGCTTGTTCATCGGCATTGAGTTATCTTGATCAGCATTTCTTCACTTGATCATCCGCATTAGTATGTTGGTCATCCGCATTGGTTAATGCGGCTGAACAAATACTTATGCGCATTGTTCGTTCATCCGCATTTGTCAAATGCGGATGAGCAAAGATTTATTCGCATTAACTTTTAGTCTTTCGCATTTGGCAATGCGAAAGAACAAATACTTGTCCGTATTTGCATTATGTCTTCCGCATTGACAAATGCGGAAGACAACACTTGTTCTTTTTCTTAGCAGAATTTTCATCCGCATTTCTTCTTGGACATAAGGGATTCCAGCAGAACAATCATCAAATCACCCATTGAGTTGGCATGTATGATCCTTTTAGGGTGCAACAATACTCCCCCTAAGGATTATACAGCCTAGTTTTCTTCAATGTTTGGAAGGTGATTGATGTTGTGATGATTCTGCTGGGTCTTTTGGTGGTGTAAAAGGTGTTGCTTGACTTGGATCCAAAATTGCCTTGATCATGTTAACAAAATCTTGAGCATCTGACATTTTATCCTTGCTTAGTACATAAATCTTCATTCTGCTCATATTATGAATGGCTTCAAGTGGTAGTTTTTTAGAGAGATTGGTTTCCAAATAGACAATGTAGATAGCCCATCCCTATGAATCAAAAGAGAACCATCTACATCAAATTCAAGTTTGATAATGTTGCCCAACTGTAAAGGTGTCTTCTTCTTATTCCTTTTCTCCCTTTTTGAACTAATTTGATCATAAGCCATCTTCAATATTTTGATACATTTTAGAAAGAAATGTAGATCTTCTTGACCCAATTTATTTGACATCTCTCTGAAGTGCCTTGTATATATGTATTGGATATATGATTGATCCAGTAGTCTCACTTCATAGCCACTGAACAATCTGATTTCAGCACCTTCTTTGCCTCCCCACTTCCTCTCAATCACCAATTCATAGGTCTTCTCATCATAATAAACATTTGAGATTGGTGTTGAGGAATGTGTACCAGCCACCATTTTTCTTTTCAATGATTCAGTAGGTTTCACTCTAAGTTTTGGAAACACTACTTCTTTAGCTGATTTTGTCTGTTTCATCTCTAAAGGGTTCTTGAAAGTTTTGTCTTTTATCATACATGTTGCTTTTAATGAATTGAAGTTGTTGGTTATCTTGAACATTTTAAGTATACCTTCAAATTCATATCCTCTAAACATGGCATGATGGTTGATCAGCTCTAGATTAACCAGTTCTTTAAGGTCATGAATCTCAAGTGCATTTACAGAGCAGAGTGCTCTGTAAAAAATTGCACTAGACCAGAGATCCTTTTAACCATAAACATATTCTATGAACTATCATACTTCCAAGCAATAATTTTTTGGTCTATTTTGCCTTTTGGAGTAGATACACTTCTCATCATCTCAGCAGTGGTCAACCCTTCCTAAAGTTTCAGTTGGGAGGGTTCAGCAAACCACTTTGGATATTTATCAATAACAGGTGCCAGATAGTCTTGATCTTTATGAGTAAGATTCATGTCTTGTGCAGAGACTCTTGATCTTGGCTTTTGATTGAGCACTTTTCTTCTAGCTTCCTTAACTTTTCTTCCTTTTCATTTATTAACCTAAGTGTTGCAGCTTTTAGTGAGTTAGTCTTCATGTTTGCCAATTTTCTTTTAGTGAAGCCTTGACTAGTGAGGTAATCCTTCATTTCCTTATCTGATATACTATAAGGATCAGGAAATAGTGGTTCCGGAGTTGGGAATGATTTCTTCATAGACGACAATTTAGTTAAGGGAACCGTTCTTGAAAATGGTCTTTCATACACATTTGTGGTTGATTTCTTCATAGAAGACTCTTTATGCACAGGAACATCTTTGGTGATTGATTTTTCATACTCTGTTTCTACATTTAGATCTAGTAGCTTTTTCACTTTTTCTTCCTCTTCCTTCATTCCTTCATAGGTCATCCCAAAGACTTCATCTGGATCATCCCCTTGATTGATCCAAAACATTGCTTTTATCATTAAATCATCAATTTGGGCTTTTTGACACCATTTCTTCCACTGGTTGTTCTATTTTCATAGGACTGTCCATATGAACATCCTCTTCAGCATCATATCCTCCTGCTATCTCTCCTTCATCTAGATCCATGGTAACAACTTGTTTCTTTAATTGAGCTTCAGCCTGCCCATGTTCTTTAAGAAATTCGGCTATTGCTGCGAGGCTTCTTGGATCATCTTTCTGTTTCTTAACACTTTCTACTTCAACCACTGGTCTTTTACTCTTAGCCTTTTCAGCTAGATATTTTCTCCTTCTTGAGTATGTTTGAAGTTATGGACTTGAAGTTTCAGCCTTTCGAATCCTGTAAGGCATCTTTCCCGGCACCTCACAGTTGTCAATCAAAGTAGTTAAAACACTACACAATATAATTAAACAAACTTCAGCCGCGGAAATGATTTATCAAAAACCATTCATTTCATTTAAATCACTGTTTTTAAGCAATAGATCATCATAAACTGATTACAAAAGAATTGTTTTACTGTAGTACAAAACAAGAGCAACATAAAACACGAATGGATGTTAGTCTTTCCCAGCCGAGTAGCTTCACCCTCGTGCCATCCTCAGCAATAATTACCTGCCAACGAAAATGAATAAAATTTAGTGTTGCTGAGTGAGTTCCAGTTTTATAAGTAATAAAATACTTTCTGTATGTTGTATATGAAAATACTCTTCTCTGTAAAATACAACTCTGTACTGTATATGCGAGAACGCATTAACTATACGAACAGATAATGTTCGTTCTCTTTACTGTATGCCTTGTATGTTCTATAACTTTTATATTTATCTTTCACTTTATGTATGGACCAATGAGCAATACCCTAACTATATGCGCGATGGAAAACGGGTGATGGGCCATCTATATCCCTCGAAAGGGTCAACTGTATCCCTCGAAAGGGTCAACTGTATCCCTCGAAAGGGTCAACTTTATCCCTCGAAAGGGTCAACTTTATCCCTCGAAAGGGTCAACTGTATCCCTCGAAAGGGTCAATTCTATCCTTCGAAAGGGTCAACTGTATCCCTCGAAATGGTCAACTATATCCCTCGATAGGGTTCTGTGTACTGTATACAAGGCCGACCCAATTACCCAGGGCATGCTGCAAAGCTTCTGGTCCCGTGTGTAATATGGGGTAGCTAACCTGCAACACAGTCGAGCTAACGACAACATGGTCATGTCGCTCCTGTAAGCTTGCAAGACTTGTTAACATTTTATTAATGTCCGTCTTCTTTTCTTTATTGCTTTTTCTCTTTATTATTACGATATACTTTACGTTACGATAATAACATACCACGTAAAGTCACATACTATAAGTAATAATAATATTAGCAATAATATTTATAAGGAACAATCATAATCATGCATGGAACATCATCATAAATAAGCCCTAGTCAACCCTCGGTCAAAATCCTAAAAGCACAGACTCCCAAAAATTCAGTAAAAATTTCTAAGTGCTTAGGCGCTTTGACACTATTTGGGCGCATGAGCCTGTTTGGGCGTTTCATCACCATGTAGGCGCATGAGTCAACACTTGACTATTTGATCACTTAGGCGCATGAACTATTCAGGCCCATGGGCACTATTGGGGCATGTGAACACTTAGGTGCATGAGCCACATGGGCGCATGGGCATTATTGGAGCGCATGGCCCTACACTTAGTCGTCCGGCTAACATTTCCAACGCATGGACCACTGTTTAGGCGCATGGGATATACTTAAACATTTCTAAGGCAATATTAGGCGTATGGGCTAATGTTTAGGCGCATGGATTACACTTAAACCTTTCTAAGGAATTTTCAGGTGCATGAGCCTTATCTTGGCGCATGGACCTCCTGTGTACCTGTTCCCAGTATGTTTTCAAACCAATCATCAAACCCATCTGTTCTAAGCTTAACATGGCTATTCTAATAGGAATAACCTATAAGCATTCAAGAATTAACATCTAACATGCATAATACATACGGGTAAACATACATAAACATTGAAATCGTTTTAATACATTTTCAGCCCCAAAGATGTTTAAAACAAGTAAAAACCAGGGTCTAGAACTCACCTCGTGCAACTTGGGTGTTTCTTCCTTTCTAACCTTTTGCAACTGAGTTCAAACCCTAAAACAACACCAACACACACACACCCAAGGACATACACCAACACCTAAGCATATAAGCATATAACCGGTATAAAACCCGTCATAAACACTTAAAAACCACGAATTCTTACCTTGAATTCGATTTCTTCTTCTTCTTCTCTTCAAAACTCAAAGTTCTATTCTCTCTCTCTCAAAACCGAAAGAAAGTGTGATGTGAAGGGAGGGTGGGCGGGCATGCCCACCTTTACACCAACTTTTTCAAAGATTTGTCCATTGGACACTTTTAGTCCTTCCACTTGGACTTTATTGCTATTCTTTCTTTTATTCTTCATGTCTTGTCTTTTTAAAGTAACCGGGTGTTACAAGTCCACCCCCTTTATATAGGTTTCATCCCTGAAACCTATTTTTCCTCAAACAGACTTGGATAATGCTGCCTCATCTCCTCCTTGCTTTCCCATGTAGATTCGGATCCCTTCCTGTGCTTCCACTGTACACGCACAAGGGGAACCACTTTATTCCTTATTCTCTTCTCTCCATGATTGATGATTGCAACTGTTTGCTCCATATAATTGAGCTTTTCGTCTACTTCGATATCCTGCAGTGGAACAATCATGTCTTTATTAGTTAAACACTTTCTCATATGAGATACATGGAATGTCGGGTGAATCCCACTTAACTCTCTGGTAAATACAACCTATTGGCCACCTCTCCCACTCGAGCAATGATTCAGAAAGGGCCTATGTACCTTGGGCTCAACTTGCCCGCTTCCTGAATCAGATAACACCCTCCAAGGTGAGACCTTCAACATAACCCAGTCTCCTACCTGGAACTCGATCGACCTGCGTCGTCTATCGGCATAAGACTTCTGCCTATCTTTAGCTGCCTTCATGAAAGTTCTAATCTTCTCAAGCTTCTCAGTTGTAGCCTCAGTTACCTCGACGCCTCCCAATTCTTTCTGTCCAATGTCTCGTATGGTGACATGCCAATACTAGCATGATAACTGTTGTTGTACGAGAATTCAGCTAACGGTAAGTGGTCATCCCAACTTCCCCCAAAATCAATCACATATGCCCGAAGCATGTCTTCCCATGTCTGAATTGTCCTTTCTGACTGACCATCAGTTTGGGGATGATAAGCCGTGCTAATATGTAACCCCATCCCTATGGCATCGTGGAATTTCTTCCAGAATTTAGAGGTAAATCGGGTGTCACAACCAGACACAATAGACACCGGCATACCATAACGAGTTACAATCTCCTTGATGAAGAGGTCAGCCAACTTCTCAGATGAATATGTCTCGCGGATCGGTAGGAAGTGAGTACTCTTTGTCAAACGGTCAACAATCATCCATATGGCATCGTACCCCTTCGGAGTACGTGGTAGCTTCGTAACGAAATCCATGGTGATCTGCTCCCACTTCCATTCCGGTATATCAAAGACCACCGCGGCTAATTCCAGATCATGAGTTGGCTAGTTAACCTCATGCACCTTCAGTTGATGGTAACCAGATCGAAGATCTATCCTTGAAAACGAACTGGTACCCGGAAGCTGATCAAACAAATCATCAATCCTCGGTAAGGGGTATTGGTTCTTCACTGTCAGCTTATTCAGCTCACGGTAGTCGATGCACATCCTCATGCTATTGTCTTTCTTCTTCACAAATAGGACCGGAGCACCCTAGGGAGAGATACTCGGTCTAATGAACCCCTTATCGAGAAGCTCCTGCAACTGCTCCATCAGTTCTTTCATTTCTATCGGAGCTAACCGATACGGTGCGTTGGCAACGGGTTGAGCACCGGGTATCAAATCAATTTGGAACTCAATCTCGCGATCCGGTGGCACGCCGGGTAAGTCTTCCGGGAATACGTCCGGAAAGTCGCACACCACTGGTACTTTGGATAGCTGCGGTACCGACGCATCCACATCTTTTACATAGGCCAAGTAGGCACTACATCCATGTCTTATGCACTTCCCCGCCACCGCCATAAAAATCATCTTCGGGATCGTAGTAATGCGATCTCCATAAATCATAACCAAACTCTTATCGGGTGCAACTAATCGAATCCTCTTCTTGCGATACACGACTTTGCTTCATAGGTTGCTAACCAGTCCATCCCTAGTACGACATCAAATCGACCTAGGGTATCATGTGTAACCTAGCAGCAAACCTATGACCTTTTAGTTCTATGGCACAGTCCTCTATCAGATCAGTAATTCTAGTGGACTTACCAAAAGCAGTTTCTACATCGAATGGTGCACGAACATTTATACTACTAACAGGCAACTTAGCACAGAAAGTAGTGGAAATAAAACTCCCGCTAACACTAGAATCAAACAATACAGGCATAAATTGGCTTACTAGAAACATACCTGACACGATCTCAGGATCAGCTTTGGCTTCCTCCCGGGATTAAGGTGTAAGCTCTGGCACCTACTCTGCTCTCTGCCATCCTTCCTCCGGCCCTTCCTCGCCCCAGAACTCTCCGCCCTCAGCTTCTTGCAGTCCCTGCTCACGTGACCTTCTTCACCACAAGAATAGCACCGCCTCATACCGCAGTTCATCGCCACATGTCCCGTCCTTCCATAATGGAAACAGACATTGCTCCCTAATCTAGATTTCCCGGGGTGCCTGCGTTCACACTTATCACACCTTTTTGACCCCACAATTCCAATCGTCATCATTGTGCCAAAACTCTCGTCCCATGGCTTCTTACATTCTCTAGCGATATGGCCAGGCTTACTACACCGGAAGCATGCATTCATTTCAATCCTACACTCACCGGTATGCTCCCTTCCACATCTGCCACACTTCCTTATTTCCGCACCGGAAGAAGCTACACACCGGTTATCCACCCTGACAACCTTTTTATATGGGGTGTAGCCCCCACGTTAGACCCGCTTTCCGTTGCAGTTTTTGTCATTGTTGCACTCCTTGTTCACTTCAATCACGGTCATCTCCTTCACCGTCCTAACTCTCTCAGTCACTATACCCAGACGAATTGTCCGTATGGCCCATTGAACTCCCTCCACAACAGCCTCTGTCAACATGGTCCTCAGACTAGCACTATCTTCACCGGCTTTCGGGCGATGGATCTTGGGCTCTTTGAGTGCTACCTCAGCAGCCCTAGCCATACTTCTTGTGACATGCGGTCCAGCACCACGTCCACCACAACCTTCACCTGACGAAACCTTCGAAGGTCCACCACCGACCATCCTCTAAACGCATACTAAAAGATTCAAACACTAATGTGATCATTCAAGGGAATAGCTCGGTTTATGTCAAGTATAGTAAGTCGCTAATTACGGTGGCGAGTTGTGATTAGCGACTTACTTTACTCTTCATACCCTAAGCATCTCCTATCCTGACTTAATCAGTATCTAAATCTACTTAGAGCACATAAGTCACATACCATGCGCACATAATACCGGTTAACATTAAGAAAAGACATACCTGATGGCACGTAGCTTCTCAGGCTGACATCCCTTCATTTGTCCTATTTTTAGTTTAAGTTTAGGTTTTAAAAGTTTATTTAACCTGATTCTCTTAAATCAATTTGGAACTCAATCTCGTGATCCGGTGGCACGCCGGGTAAGTCTTCCGGGAATACGTCCAGAAAGTCGCACACCACTGGTACTTCGGATAGCTGCGGTACCGACACATCCACATCTTTTACATAGGCCAAGTAGGCACTACATCCATGTCTTATGCACTTCCCCGCCACCGCCATCAAAATCATCTTCCGGATCGTAGTAGTGCGATCTCCATAAATCATAACCAAACTCTTATCGGGTGCAACTAATCGAATCCTCTTCTTGCGATACACGACGTTTGCTTCATAGGTTGCTAACCAGTCCATCCCTAGTACGACATCAAATCCACCTAGGGTATCACGTGTTACCTAGCAGCAAACCTATGACCTTTTAGTTCTATGGCACAGTTCTCTATCAGATCAGTAATTCTAGTGGACTTACCAAAAGCAGTTTCTACATCGAATGGTGCACGAACATTTATACTACTAACAGGCAACTTAGCACAGAAAGTAGTGGAAATAAAACTCCCGCTAACACCAGAATCAAACAATACAGAGGCATAAATTGGCTTACTAGAAACATACCTGACACGATCTCAGGATCAGCTTTGGCTTCCTCCCGGGATTAAGGTGTAAGCTCTGGCACCTGCTCTCTGCCATCCTTCCTCCGGCCTCTTCCTCGCCCCAAAACTCTCCGCCCTCAGCTTCTTGCAGTCCCTGCTCAGTTACCTTCTTCACACCCAAGAATAGCACCGCCTCATACCGCAGTTCATCGCCACATGTCCCGTCCTTCCATAATGAAACAGACATTGCTCCCTAATCTAGATTTCCCG